>CM033474.1:141580854-142048354 GCA_019447015.1 Hymenochirus boettgeri
AGGACAGAAGCAAGAAGCCACAGCTGAGAGAGAATAAGGGGAGAGACGCGCTGTCTGTATTCACCTGCCCCCTCCCCTTCTCATCCCGATCCCTCTGTAACTCAGACAGCCCTGGTGATCAACTGCTACCGTCGGACCTACCATGTCCTATCCTCAGGGTTACCTCTACCAGCCTCCGGGCTCCCTGGCTCTTTACTCCTGTCCGGCTTACGGGGCTTCGGCGCTGGCCGCCCCCAGGAGCGAGGAGCTGGCCAGGTCATCGTCCGGCTCGGCCTTCAGTCCTTACCCGGGATCTGCTGCTTTTAGCGCCCAGGCGGCCACAGGCTTTAGCAGCCACCTGCAGTATTCCAGCGACCCGCCGGGATTCACGTCCTACATGGTAAGAGGACTGATCACTCTTCCCCGTCTCTGGTCTCTTCGGTCTGGGCTTTAATTTCCTTTTCACCGCTGATTAGAAACTGTCCGAGTGACTGAGTTCGAATCCCTTCCCTCCACCTCCCAGCCACAAACCTCCACATCTCACCCGATGGTTGTGGTTTGTACCTTGTTAGCCAGAAATAAGAAAAGTAAAGTAGGACTGTGTTACCTTTTATTGGCTAACTAGGTAAATGAAATGAAGCAAGCTTCCGGGAGTCCTAAGCCCCTTCCATCTGACGGGATGTTCCAAAAGAAACTGAAATCACAAACTTATATACACATCTCAGCCCGACACTAACCCACACTAATGTCCCCTTTAACCCACTAACCGAACCCGCAACCCCAGACTCCCTGTCTGCCAGCCTGCCTATCTATCTATCTATCTTTCCAATACTGTCACATCTTTATTTTGTTTATTATCATGTATTTGATTATTAGTATCTAATGTATTTAAAATGTGTAATAGAATTCTTTTTTTATAATAATAAATTTAATAATAATACAATAATAACTTGTAGGGGAATAATTGCTGTCATACTACTAACTATATATTAATATAATTCTGTTTTCTATAATAATAATACAATACTAAATTGTAGGGGAATAATTGCTGCCATACTGCTATATGTTAATATAATTCTGTTTTTTATTATAATAAATGTAATACAATACTAACTTGTAGGGGAATGATTGCTGCCATACTGCTATATGTTAATATAATTCTGTTTTCTATAATAATAAATATAATAATAATAATACAATACTAGCTTGTAGGGGAATGATTGCTGCCATACTGCTATATGTTAATATAAATCTGTTTTTATAATAATAATAATAATAATAATAATAATAATAATAATAATAATAATAATACAATACTAACTTGTAGGGGAATGATTGCTGCCATACTGCTATGCCCTATTTAAATATATTGTAACATAGAAATATGCCTACTAGATCAGCGTGGATTAGAGAGTAATATTAAGGATTGTGTTGTGTGCAGTATAAAGTATTAATGGAATACAAGTATCCAAGTAATGATAAGAATTTACCTGCTACATTTAAAACATGCCCTGTACACACTGATAGTAATTGGATTTCATGTTCCCACTGTGCAGTGATGTACCAACATTCTAACTATATGAATGGGATGAGATCTATTCTTTCTTTCTTTCTCTCTCTAACTTGGGAAGTTACTTGGGGGTATCCTTTAACTTTACTCACATTATGCAGCCGTAAATAAAGGCAATCTAAACGTTAAATAGCGAATTAAAATGCAAATTGCATGGCATTTGAACAATCCGAAGTCATGCATATCTTCTGATTTGCAAATTGGATTTACAATGCATTAGTTCAGTCAACTGCTCAGCGCTGGGATTGTTTTATTTACCAAGGAAGAAGAAAAGAGTTTCCCCTTCTGCTAGATTTAGAAGAGGAAGATTTAGTTTAAAATAAATGAATTATTGATCATTAGAAAACCAACCTTTAGATTGGTTGGAAATGTGACATTCTTCCCCCAAGAACCTGTCTGATCATCGTTCACTTTACACAGACAACATTGTAGAAACCGATGTAGACAGAGTTGGTTAAATGACATATAATGGTCCCCAGCAGCTGGCTACTTGTTAGGAAGCAGTGGAAGATAATGATGGTGATAATGTGTTAATAGCAGCAATTAAACAATATTAATGGGGAAATGGTTAAAAAACGATTAGTCTCAAAGAAATGTGTGAAATATGTAAGAAAGTTATTTTTCTAAATGTAAATGAATAAATGTATATAATCTTTGTATATAAAAAAAATCTGATTCTGATAATTACCATCTCTGTATAGGGTTCTCCATATGATGCCCATGCAACCGGCATGACAGGGGCACTGAGTTACCATCCATATGGCAACCCGGCTTATCCATACCAACTTAATGACCCCGCTTATAGGAAAAATGCTACCAGAGATGCTACTGCCACCCTGAAAGCCTGGCTTAATGAGCACAGGAAGAACCCCTACCCCACCAAGGGGGAGAAGATCATGTTGGCCATCATCACCAAGATGACCCTCACCCAGGTCTCCACGTGGTTTGCCAATGCCAGGAGGAGGCTTAAGAAGGAGAACAAAATGACCTGGGCCCCTAGGAATAAAAGCGAAGATGAAGATGAGGATGAAGGAGAGGGAGAAAGGGTTAAGGAAGAACAATCAGACAAGGCCCAGGACAGTAACGAAACATCAGCAGAGGATGAAGGTGAGACCTGGGTGTAATAGCAATAATATATATCCATAGAGTAGGCCAAGGCCTAAGTCAAAAATCAAATCTAGCAAATGCAATAACAGATAGGTACCTGGATCAATACAATGAATACAAATGTGATTATTATTATTATTATTATTATTTAGTAGCAGTAGTAGTAGTAGTAGTATGTATCTGTGAATTTAATATTTTATTATTAACAATTTTAAACACATAAACAAAATGAACATAATATAGCAATAAAGGTAATAAACATATAACAATATCAGCTTTTATTTCTAAATATATTGATTGATTTTCCTGTATTTAATGAATAGTGTTAACAGCTATTTCTTTTCTGTTGCATTGTTAGGTATCAGTTTACACGTTGACTCACTGACAGATCACTCTTCTTCTGCTGATTCTGATGGAGAGAAGTTGCCTTGTAGGGCTGTGGACCATCTATGTCTATCAGGGACCGATTCTAAAGATAAATACGAGGATGAGGAAGAGGATGATGATGGTGATGAAGATGACAGGGTGCTATCAGTGAAATCTGAAACCTCATCCCCTCTATCTGGGGTGGAAGCACCGATCTTGAATCACCAGCTTGAGGAAACCCCCAGAAATCCCAATAAGACAAATGTGGACAGTGGGATGTCTCCAAATTCACAGACACCAACAAGCAAACCAAAACTGTGGTCACTTGCTGAAATTGCCACCTCAGACCACAAACATAACCTGGGTTCTGTGTTATCTTCAGCCACTTCCTCCTCTGCTCACAACCCAACCTATCCCTCCTCATCTCTTTTAGGGAGACATATTTATTACACATCCCCCTTTTACAGCAATTATACGAACTATGGAAATTTCAATGCTCTGCAAAGCCAAGGGATCCTGCGGTACAGTTCAGCAGCAGTAACTTCTAATGAAGGACTAAATCAAACAGTACTAAGCACCAGCTCCCTCCACAAACACACCAGTGACTCTATAAAATCTGCCAACAACCAGATAGATCAGCACTACAGAGCCTCAAACTATGACTCTAAAAAGGGTAAGTTCAGTTCTCTTTAAGGTCCCATGCAGATTGTTTTTAATGTTCATTCATACAATTCTGTTATAATTGTAGCAGTGTATGAATAATGATAAATTATATACTGTAACAATGTATTTAACCACAGCTGTAACACTTTTGTTCATCTGTTTATAAAAAAAAAGGTCCCATGCAGATTATCTAATTTTGCAACCCTTGAATGGTTATTTAAATTATATGCTGGAAAAATAGCAAAGGGTTTACTGTAAATACAATGTTATAAGGAACTGTAGATGTTGTGGTACAGTGTTATAAATGGCAGGATCGGTATACATTGATAAGAATGGTAGAAGATTTTTTTAATACACTTGGCAATGGTGGTTAGAAAAATATTATTATTATTATTATTATTATTATTATTATTATTATTATTATTATTATTATTTAGTGCAATTTATCCTTTGGAGAACTGAAACACATAATCTAGTTAGCTGTCTGTGTCCTGTGACTAAGTGAAGTTTTATTTTGACAGATGCCAGTGAAGTCTGCACAGTAGGAGTACAACCATACCTATAGATGTACAATCAGACAGCAGGTAAGCCAAACCATTTATTTTACTAAATATGTGGGTATAAGCACAAGATAAATCGGGCAGTTATCAGCATACATGTTAATTAATTGCTTTCTTTACATAATTCCCTAGTTTATGTATCTAAATAAAAATTGATTGATAGATAGAATAGATGATAGAAGATAGATAAGATAGATAATGATAGATAGACAGATATGTATATATGAAAGGTAGTGACAGATGATAGATAGAATGAGATGGATGGGATGTGATGGATGGATGGATGGGATGGATGGATGGATGGATGGATGGATGGATGGATGGATGGATGGATAGATAGATAGATAGCAGAGTTAGATAGATAGATAGATAGATAGATAGATAGATAGATAGATAGATAGATAGATAGATAGATAGATAGATAGATAGATAGATAATATATATGACATGCAAACAACGGATAGATTATTTCTACATTATTGCAACATCTCTATTTAAGCTTTCAATACCAGGGGGTAGTGCACCCCATCAAAATGAGGGTAAACTTTCATGTTGGCCTCCCACATCATCTTTAAAGCAAATTGAAATGTAATTTTTGAATTGTAAGAAAAATGAAAATGACACTTGTATATGTAATGACGACCATGCCGTTGTTCATTGGACTTTATCGTATTCCTAAAGGATTTTGCAGTGATTTGGTTTATTCCTTGATTCGCAGGTAGATGTCACAATTGGTTTGGGAAAAAAAAAGTCAGCAAGACTTCACCTCTCCCCCTGTATTCCAAACCTCTAAAACTGGATCACACCCTGTGCCACTGTACTAATGAAGATCGACAGAACACTAATAAAGATCCATATATTTTTAATACAAAACAAAATAAGAAGACCTCCCTTCTACATTATGTGAAATTCTTGGTATAGTATAGTACCCTGATGTATATTGTGACTTTCTGC
The DNA here is from genome assembly GCA_019447015.1 of Hymenochirus boettgeri. Lineage (NCBI taxonomy): Eukaryota > Metazoa > Chordata > Amphibia > Anura > Pipidae > Hymenochirus > Hymenochirus boettgeri. The sequence continues at coordinate 141,586,054 of CM033474.1, forward strand.
AAACAATCTGTTTCTCAGGATATATAATTGACTTGATCACTTCATTGCCACGGTATATATTCAGTAGGTGTGGTAGAATTTATTGTTAAGGATGGGGAAACAATATTTGTAAAAGATCTAGAAAACAAAGACCACAATTCACCATAGATGAACTAAAGTACTTAAAATGTCAGATTTAAAAAAATCAAAACAAGGAAAAATATGTAAAGGAGAAATAAAACAGATTTGATATTTATTTTTATAATGATATTAAAGCTACTAGTAATTTATGCAAGTTATATTGCAAAGAAATTCCAAAATGTTTCTTTTCCTTTCTTTCCTTTTGTTTGTAAATAAATGTTGCTTGGTTTTTAATTTGATAACGAAATATGACAGCTATGGGTTCTTTTGATTGTTGCTGAGTATTCTTAATTAATTTATATTGCTCAATGTAAATAAACAGAGATTTAAACGAAAGTCTCTGCACTACAATCTCTGTGACATATTTTAGAACACTGGGATCACACAATGACATGTCTATTTTCACAATGTGCACTTTTTGTATTTAAACACTGTGTTTATGGAATAAATGCTTTACAACTTTTAAAATATCAAAGAAATGGTGCTTAGGACACTATATCCCAAATCAGCTCTGTCTGATTTAATTGATACTTTTTAACATCTGTCAATAATTTCGTTTCCTTACACATTTGTTTTCCAAAGCAAGTAGAGAAAGATAACTCATTTATTAACTTAATGTAAAATTATACCAGTCATTAGCCCCTCTTTGGGGACCTACCACAGACCGTTTAAAACCAAATCCAGTTGCTATGGGTTACTGCACCGGTGCATTTTTGCATGTGTTAATAAAGGAGTCACAGTGCCCTTGGCAATATAGGGACGATCTCATATTTTGTGAATTCACCAGGTATTGCCATGTTGGAAACAGTACAATCATTTGTTTTCAAGATAAATTGAGTGAATATTACATGCAGTAATAGAACAAGAATAATAGCTTTAGAGATTGGCCTTTAATCAATCATACCGTTTTTTCCTCAACAACCTCATCTATTTTATCCTATGATTAATACTGTTTCTGTGTGAGGCCATTATTAGACCCCAGTGGGATAGACCCTGAATGCTTTTAGTTGCCTTACTATGGTCAGTTGGGGTTCATTATGGGCTGATATTGAACCATTTATAAAATCTTGTCTAAACATCTGCCAGCTCAGATAGACCGATCAGTGTGAAGATGGGGAAATTGCTGGACCAGTTGATATTGACAAACAGATCTCTTTCTCTCTAGTGGCTTTTTATGTGGAGGCAAAATAACTGGCCTATTGCTCAGATCTTGTTACAAAGGGCATTGGATAGCGAGATTTAATACATCAGCTGCCAGGTCCAGCGGATTTTAGTATTTTTAAAGGGTCAGGTTTACAATAAGACGGTTTCCCCCTGGGTTTCAAATTCTTCTAGGAGATAGGAAACATCGATTTGCAATCACAATATATTACTTTAAATGGCATCTTCATATCTGTAATTAAATGTGGTTTATATTCTAAAACTAATGTGTGAGTGTGAGTGTGTGTGTGTGTGTGTGTGTGTGTGTATATATATATATATATATATATATATATATATATATATATACACATACACATATACACACAAAATTGATGGTGTGGCACTATACTATGCAAAAGACTTACAGGGTTATTCAATAAAAGTTCTTATCGTTTAAAATGGTGCTAATTTTGCCCCAACCAATCAAATGTTAGCTTTCAAATGTTAAATAAGATCTGATTGGTTGGGGCAAAATTAGCACCATTTTAAACGATAAGAAATATTATTGAATCTCCCTGTTAGTGCAATCAGTGCAATTTGCACTTTATATATGCACTCATAAACTTTAAAAAGGACCCTTGAGTGCACCTATTATTTCTTATTTTTATATATAAATATACATATACACACATGTCTGTCTAACTATCTGTCTGTCTGTCTCTATCTATCTGTTTATCTTATCTTAATTACTTAGGGCCAGTGTGCTTTTTACACTGTCCTACCCCCAATCTGCAGTTGATAATGTAACCATCAGTGATCTTTATTTCCCACATAAAGTAAATGGATAGGAATTAGTTGAGCTATGAATATGTCAGGCTCTGCCCGTTCTGTTCCCTTTATTTCCCTCACACATCCACTTGTATGTAATTCCACGTTAATGATCCTTCTATGTCTAAATGAAACCACAGCAATTACAGGTTTCTAAGCTTATGATTCCGACTTTCATTTGCAAAACGTTTTTTTTCAGCCTTTTGGGCATAGAAGTCTGGAATGCTGAGTGACCTGTAATAATGTGACTGTATTTAAGAAATCTCAGCGATAAAATCGCTGCTTTATTTCCCAAGAGAAACCCCAGATCACACCCCTTTGGTTTGGTTCAGATTTAACGCCTTTGGAAGCATCAGTTTAAACCTCAAGTGGGAACCCGTAGGGAAAGATTCACTGTGTATTAAACTGCCACTGGAGCGATCTGCTCCCTCCAAATAGCAACATTTCTCTACAATGAAAGATCTATTGTTACTGCAAAGCTCACCGGGTATAAACCGTCTCACCCCTGTCTGAGGGAGGGAGCCGGCAGTATGGGAGCCATTGTGTGGGACAGTAACTAGGGGGGATTCTGGAAGGAGGGATTTGGGAACTGAGAGGGCAGTGATGTGTATCTGTGTGTGGGTGTGTGTGGGGGGGTGTGTTAGGTATGCAGTGTATCTGTGTGTGTGTGGGGGGGGGGGGTGTAGGTATGCAGTGTATCTGTGTGCTCATTGTAGTATATATTTTTTCCTTTAAAAAATTGCTGAACTGAAAGGACTAAACCTTGAATAAACGTGAATTGAGCAGAGCTATAGCTGATTAATGTGAGTTCCCTACAGAGAGAATTAACCCTTTCAGGAGTGACTGCACTAAACAGTCTTTAGTCCTGGCGAATGCAGGAATGTGTGAGATGTGGAGAGCAGATTTGCCATTCGTTACCAATTACCAATGTTCTTTTGACCTGTTAACTGTTTGTTTCTGTGTTTTCCTTCCTGGATCCCTTTGATGTGACAGATCTTGAACAATCACAAATGACTCGTTGGTGTGAAATATTCGCTCTATGATGTAACGCTGTCAACTTGGTTATTGGAATATTCCTCCGATTTCCAGCACACACAAAGCCACAAAATGACACCGTGAAGTGAAGCAAGAACAAATGAAGATTGTATATAACCAATATGGGCAGATAATCCAATAGGCAGGAAAGGCAAATGAAATGCTCAACCTCTAGGCTTACTTACCTGTCTTATTCCTGAACTGTTCAGCTAAGGATCTGCATGAAGTGTATCATATGTAGCAGAATCCAATAAGAATCCAATAAGGACATTTAGCCTAAACACCATAATTAGCATCTTGGATTTTGTTATAAAATAAGCGATTTTACCTGTAACTCCTGCTGTCTGCAACAAATGTAATACATTGTATTAATACCATAAATAATCTCTATACAAAGATATAGCTTACATTGTCCTCAATGGTAATGCCCATCACCAACCCCATCACAATTGCCATTTATCTGTAGATCGATCGAACGATTTGCCAGATAGATAGATAGATAGATAGATAGATAGATAGATAGATAATAGATAGTAGATAGATAGATGATAGAAGATAGATAGAGATAGACAGTCCGATCGATCGATCGATAGATTAATAGATGGGGTGGGTGATGGATGGATAGATAGTTGGATGGATGGATAAATAGATAGATAGATAAATAGATGGCAGACAGACAGACAGACAGACAGATAGATAGATAGTGACGTTCACGCTTCCATGTTCCCTTAGTCCATTTCTGTAGCTATCATTGAATAATCTCATTAAGAGTATTATGTTAAGAAAAGGTTGTAATTCATTCAATTACTATGTAATTAAGTTGTTTGCGTTTGTTCCTTGTGATTACAAAAATAGTAGTACATGTGTGGTGCTATTAGCACACAATTACAATATACTTTCTGTACATAATGATTAGTGATCAAGTCTGCATTGCACTGCCCTGCGATGGAATGGCTCCTAGCCACAGCTACAATGGGAGGCTTTCATTACGCCTTAACTGCTAGGCTCCATTTTCGCAGTGTATTACCAGCCCAAACCAGAGGGTTTCCCTTTCAGTAACAAATGTCAGAGGTTAAAATGTTTCTGTTGCCCTGTCTCTTGTGCGCTGTGAAAATATGCAACTGTTGCTGACATCTTTATGGATCCTGAACCCAGTGCTCCTAAGCCACTTCTGCAGCACCTTCTACATCAATCATGTTTATTCATCCAGCCTGGGAAGTTTGGCTTTTCAAACCTGTTGTATACACTGGGAAACCAGCCGAGCACGCTGATAAAAACTCAGTTTACCTCATTGTATACAGAGATCGTGGGCAGAATAGAAGGAACCCATTATAACAATATGTTCGCAATGACACTGCTGTGAAGTCTGACAACATGACGTCATAACCCGTGTTTACAGGACGGAAATATAATTGTACTTATATACATATAATCTCTTTAAAATAAAATAGAAGCAATAGTGAGGGTACAGACAATCAGTGGGGTAAGATGAATTATTTATGCACTTATAATTAAATTCATACAATTATGTTTCCTACTGAAATAATGAAAAAGGGGTGGGGTGTTTTGATTGCGATTAACTCCAATAATCTCTTTATCTGTTGTATCAATTAGATCAACTGGGCTTGAAGTTAGTTCTTGAAGACGTTGATCTAATGAATACAACAGATATACAAAACCTTCATACAAAGCAATCTCTTTAATATGTATATTCTATACAAGTTATATAATCAATATGTAATATATATATTCCATGTCTCTCTAAATATAAATGCATTGACTGCCTGTCTATTCTTCCTTCTGATTATCTCTCAATCTTTTGTCCATGTAAAATCGCCCTTCACTGTATTTTCTACAATGATCTAGATACTGAATAGTACACAACCCACTGGACAGCCATCCCCCTAACAATGTCACGATCGTCTTCCTATAGTTTCACCTATTCATATTAAGCCCTGCCTGAAGAGCTTACACTCTAATACACTATGACATCCGCAGCCTATCGTTCTATGTTATAAATAATGATATGGCACATTATCTTAATTCCATGGATAAACGGTTCCCCTAGCTCATGTTCCCAGTTTCTCTTTCTGTGTGTGGATAGCCAGGGTCCTGGGTTTATCCCTTCCTCCATTGAATATATGAAGGATAATACATTCCTAAATCGAGCGATAGATTCAAATATGGTTACATTTTCCATCAAAGGAGCTCGTGACATTGATATATACAACACAGTAATCAGCTTCCCGGATACACAACTCACAGATACACGAATACCTACCACCCTCACACACACACACACTCACACACACACAAAGATTCACTGCGTACCTACACCCCTCACACACAGATACACCTCATAGCTACACCCCCACACACACACAGATGACTATGCATACCTACAACCCCCCACACACAGATACAATGCATACCTACACCCCCCACACACAGATACCTGCATACCTACACCCTCCCATGGGGGGGGGGGTGTAGGTATGCAGTGTATCTGTCTGTGTGGGGTTGTTTGTAGGTATGCAGTGTATCTTTTGTGTGGGGTGTAGGTATGCAGTGTATCTGTGTGTGGGAGGGGTGTAGGTATGCAGGTTATCTGTGTGTGGGGGGGTGTAGGTATGCAGTGTATCTGTGTGTGGTGTGGGGGGGTGTAGCTATGAGGTGTATCTGTGTGTGAGGGGTGTAGGTACGCAGTGAATCTGTGTGTGTGTGTGAGTGTGTGTGTGTGTGAGGGGTGTAGGTATTCAGTGTATCTGTGAGTTGTGTATCCGGGAAGCTGATTACTGTGTGTATATAATCAATGTCACGAGCTCCTTTGATGGAAAATGTAACCATAATTTGAATCTATCGCTCGATTTAGGAATGTATTATCCTTCAATAGATTCAATTGGAAGGGATAAAACCAGGACCCTGGCTATCCACACACAGAAAGAAGAACTGGGAACATGAGAGCTAGGGGGAACCGTTTATCCATGGAATTAAGATAATGTGCCATATCATTATTTATAACATAGAACCGATAGGCTGCGGATGTCATAGTGTATTAGAGTGTAAGCTCTTCAGGGCAGGGCTTAATATGAATAGGTGAAACTAATAGGAAGACGATCGTGACATTGTTAGGGGATGTGCTGTACAGTGGGTTGTGTACTAATTCAGTATCTAGATCATTGTAGAAAATACAGTGAAGGGCGATTTTACATGGACAAAAAGATTGAGAGATAATCAGAAGGAAGAATAGACAGGCAGTCAATGCATTTATATTTAGAGAGACATGGATTATATATATTACATATTGATTATATAACTTGTATAGAATATACATATTAAAGAGATTATATGCTTGTGATGAAGGTTTTGTATATCTGTTGTATTCAATTAGATCAACGTCTTCAAGAACTAAACTTCAAGCCCAGTTGATCTAATTGAATACAACAGATAAAGAGATTATATGGAGTTAATCGCAATCAAAGACACCCCACCCCTTTTTCATTATTTCAGTAGGAAACATAATTGTAATGAATTTAATTATAAGTGCATAAAATAATTCAATCTTACCCCACTGATTGTCTGTACCCTCACTATTGCTTCTATTCTTATTATTAAAGAGATTATATGTATATAAGTACAAGTATATTTCCGGTCCTGTAAACACGGGTTATGACGTCATGTTGTCAGACGTCACTAGCAGTGTCATTGCGAACATATTGTTATAATTGGTTCCTTCTATTCTGCCCACGATCTCTGTATACAATGAGGTAAACTGAGTTTTTATTCAGCGTGCTCGGCTGGTTTCCCAGTGTATACAAACAGGTTTGAAAAGCCAAACTTCCCAGGCTGGATGAATAAACATGATTGATGTAGAAGGTGCTGCAGAAGTGGCTTAGGAGCACTGGGTTCAGGATCCATAAAGATGTCAGCAACAGTTGCATATTTTCTACAGCGATCAAGAGACAGGGCAACAGAAACATTTTAACCTCTGACATTTGTTACTGAAAGGGAAACCCTCTGGTTTGGGCTGGTAATACACTGCAGAAAATGGAGCCTAGCAGTTAAGGCGTAAATGAAAGCCTCCCATTGTAGCTGTGGCTAGGAGCCATTCCATCGCAGGGCAGTGCAATGCAGACTTGATCACTAATCATTATGTACAGAAAGTATATTGTAATTGTGTGCTAATAGCACCCACATGTACTCATTTTGTAATCACAAGGAACAAACGCAAACAACTTAATTACATAGTAACATTGAATGAATTACAACCTTTTCTTAACATAGATACTCTTAATGAGATTATTCAATGATAGGCTACAGAAATGGACTAAGGGAACATGGAAGCGTGAACGTCACTATCTATCTATCTGTCTGTCTGTCTGTCTGTCTGCCTATCTATTTATCTATCTATCTATTTATCCATCCATCCAACTATCTATCCATCCATCCACCCACCCATCTATTAATCTATCGATCGATCGATCGGACTGTCTATCTATCTATCTATCTATCTATCTATCTATCTATCTATCTATCTATCTATCTATCTATCTATCTATCTATCTATCTTGCAAATCGTTCGATCGATCTACAGATAAATGGCAATTGTGATGGGGTTGGTGATGGGGCATTACCCATTGAGGACAATGTAAGCTATATCTTTGTATAGAGATTATTTATGGTATTAATACAATGTATTACATTTGTTGCAGACAGGCAGGAGTTACAGGTAAAATCGCTTAATTTTATGAACAAAATCCAAGATGCTAAATTATGGTGTTTAGGCTAAATGTCCTTATTGGATTCTTATTGGATTCTGCTACATATGATACACTTCATGCAGATCCTTAGCTGAACAGTTCAGGTAATAAGACAGGTAAGTAAGCCTAGAGGTTGAGCATTTCATTTGCCTTTCCTGCCTATTGGATTATCTGCCCACATATTTGTTATATACAATCTTCATTTGTTCTTGCTTCACTTCACTGTGTCATTTTGTGGCTTTGTGTGTGCTGGAAATCGGAGGAATATTCCAATAACCAAGTTTGACAGCTGTGACATCATAGAGCGAATATTTCACACCAACGAGTCATTTGTAGATTGTTCAAGATCTGTCACATCAAAGGGATCCAGGAAGGAAAACACAGAAACAAACAGTTAACAGGTCAAAAGAACATTGGTAATTGGTAACGAATGGCAAATCTGCTCTCCACATCTCACACATTCCTGCATTCGCCAGGACTAAAGACTGTTTAGTGCAGTCACTCCTGAAAGGGTTAATTCTCTCTGTAGGGAACTCACATTAATCAGCTATAGCTCTGCTCAATTCAACGTTTATTCAAGGTTTAGTCCTTTCAGTTCAGCAATTTATTTAAAGGAAAAAATATTACTAAAATGAATTATACTGTTAGTCTCCCTACTCCATCACATGTCAGCCCTGCTGCACGGTTTTCAGGATTTTAGGTTAAAGGGCAAGTTCAGTTAAGAAAAAAAATCACAATTTCTTAAATGTATATGTATTTTTTTTAATTCAACATTTTTCTTTTTTTAATTTTTGAAAAATCAATTCATTTCATATATTTTGCTATGCCCTGCTGTGGTTCGTAGACAATTATTATTTCAGAACTTTTTCCAAGGTTGCCCTGGCCCACCAAGAACATTACAATTTAGATACAGTGGCAATGGCACAATAAGAAAATACAAGTTCATAAAAATAAGGAGCCAGAAGGAATAATATATGTAAAAGAGTGAGAAAAGAGGAAATTAAAGTTAAGCAGACTTACAGGGAGATTCAATAAAAGTTCTTTAGGGTTATTCAATAAAAGTTCTTATGGTTAAAAATGGTGCTAATTTTGTCCCAACCAATCAGATGTTAGCTTTCAAATGTTAAATAATATTTGATTGGTTGGGGCAAAATTAGCACCATTTTTAACCATAAGAACTTTTATTGAATCTCCCTGCTTATCGTTTAAAATGGTGCTAATTTTGCCCCAACCAATCAGAACTTATGTAAGATTTGAAAGCTAACATCTGATTGGTTGGGGCAAAATTAGCACCATTTTAAACGATAAGAACTTTTATTGAATAACCCCCTTAATGTTTCCTGGTGGCTCCATTGTCAAATTCTACCTGGTGGGCAATAGCACCCCAATCCGACACTGCCTTCTTCCTAAGATGTGCATTTACTTGAACAGTAATAATTACCATATACGTTTGCTTGTAGTATGGGTCAAATATGCTCCACCAAGCAAAGGAACCACCCCAGGGTCTGAGGCAAGGGGAAGACTATAAGGGATGGAAAGAAGAAGTGCACTCTGTAATGCAGTTACAACAGGTTTATTGCAACATCACTAACAAAATGTTTTGTGGAGCTATCTGTCCTCTTCCTCAGTATGCACAGGGGGAACTGTTTGTTACATCAAAACTATACATTTAATGTATCGGTCGGTCTATAAACCTGCAGCAAACTGTCACCCATGGTGAAAGTGATCGACAGTGACCGGCGACAGTGATTCTTTAAGACTGAACGCTCACTTGTGGCGAACCATAGGTCGGGATGAAGAATTGGGTGGTGTGTACTCAAGTTAGGTGTGGTCCTGCAAATTCAAATAATTCACTGGATGGGCAGATTAAAGCTATTGGAATAAGAAAATACTGCTTTTTTTTCTCCAGCAGGTCCAGTTAGTGAAGTTAAACACTGCAATTATATATATGTGTATAATATTAAACTGGGCTCCCGCACACCTTCATCTCATAATTTGTCGGGTGGTAAGTAGTGAACCTCCCTCGCTGAATACATCACAAGTAATAGGTGTCCACCGCACACCACCAGTCTTAAGAAATATTTAATGCTTTATTACACCAACGTTACGGTGCAGCTAGTGCACCTTTGTCAAAGTTCCTTGATATATAGATATAGATATATAGATCCTAGATATATATATAAGCAACAAAAAAAGGGGGTTCTGAGCACCCCATCTTAACACGAAATTTTATTTAACGTTTGGGTGCCTCGCAGAGCACCTTCATCACTCTGATGAAGGTGCTCTGCGAGGCACCAACACGTTAAATACAATTTTGTGTTAAGAAGGAGTGCTCTGAACCCCCCTTTTTTGTTGCTTAGTTGGATGTACAGATTTGAGGCATCTGTTTTCTTGGAAGCACCCTTACAGAAGCAAGTTAAAAGAAAGAAGACTGAGTGCAGGCATCACTACATGGATATATATATATATATAATTTTATCTACTGCATTTGTATTGTCAATACAGATGCAGGCAATAGGCAAATAAAACAGAAAAAAATAAATCTCTCGTCCATGGGTGGTGACCCATTGCTGTAACTCCCTTGATCGTTTGTGACCAAAATTCTCATTGGTCATTATTGACTGCTTCACTTTAACATTGGGAATCACTAGCAACCGCTGTATGCTAAAATAATCCTTATTATACATAGTATTGGGTTGGGAGTGTGTACTTGCTGATCAACGTCGATTACTAACAGATTCCAAAGGAATCTACTGTGCAATCTGCAATCCATTGGCACTATGCCTACCCAGATAAATGCTATGTACAGATGTTCAATAATGATTGTTTCAGGTGACAGTTCTGTTCTAGGAAGAAGGAAGGGGAGAGGATAAGCATGAGGATCCCCGCTATGGGAACAACAATTGCAATCCTCTACATTAATTATTTAGTAACCTGGCATGGCAGATTGCTAAACAACATGGTGTGGCATACAGATACTAGATTTTGGCCCAATGATCAAGATTGATTGACTATAAAATTTAAATGTTTGTACAGTCTTGCATTTTAGATAAACATTTAATTCTTTGCTTTGTAGTACTGCAGAACCAGGATAGGGTACACAAGCCCAAGGCAAAGTGATGTAGATTTTCATGGTTCTAAGAAACAGTGTACTGCTTCCTTTGTGCTTCTTAGTGGCCCAGAGAAGTAAGAATAAAAAGACTGAGAACTAAAGGACAGCTATTTTGTATGTTTCTCTTATTAGCGCTAATAATCTCTCCATTAGACATCACTGTGGAGTCTGTCTGAGGCCTCCACTTTCCTATCTGCTCCTTTTTTGCCTTGCACATTACATTTCTGTCATGCTTTTCAGCAGAACACGATATCCCCAAAGAGCGAAAGAAAAAATATCCTGACAGCAAGCATTAGTTAAGAGTGCAATGAATAAACCCCTTGCACAACAGCATCAGGACTAATTAAGATTCTGTTTAGCAGGCCTGCATGGAATGTTAATGTAGCTTTGACTAACTGGAAATAAACAAGGGGAAAAACTGCATTTTAAGTGGAATGCAGGGTGATAACATCTCTCACTTTTCCTGACCATGGTCTGCCCAAGTCTGTTACAAAGTCATTATCTCAAATTACCTAATTTTGTGAGCATATTGGTCCAGCATGGATTCTCTGGTGCTTTAAGTCCTGCATTGAGCCTACCAAATCCAATACTCTCCTGGGGACCAAAGCTGAATTAACCCATTATCTCTCCTTCTGAATGTTTGCATGGTACCCTTTGCTTGGCCAATGCTAGTCAGAATTCAAAAGGCAGATTAGTATCTATTTCTGGCTTCTCAGTATAAATCCCAAAAGGAGTTTTGACCCTTTGAAGTTTCTTCTATTTTGCTTACACAGAAGTTTACATGATTAAGTTGGGGTTTTACAAGGCTCCACAAGGCAAATTTAATCACCTTCCAACACTCAACACTTAAAATGAGAGAAAGAAATGCTAGTTTTTCAAGAAACAACTGTACTATGTTAGAAAGTAATAGGAAGTAGAAGGAAGAGTGTAGATAATGGTAGCAAAGTATTAACCATCTGAAATACGATATATTGACTGTTTGTAAATCTTATATCTCCCATAGTCAGTCTGTCTGTCTGTCTGTCTATCTATCTATCTATCTATCTATCTATCTATCTATCTATCTATCTATCATAGTGATGCTTCTATCACATAGCGACCTCTACTCTTGGATAAGGAACACAAGTACTCAGCCTTGTGTACTGCTGAGGATTCTGTTGTACAGTACAAGCAAACCCCCCATTCTATACAGAATCACCCCACCTGCAGTGCGCACCTCCCCTGCGCTGCTGCGCACACCACGTGCACATACCACCCATTCACACACCCCCACCACCACCCAAGCGGGCTTCCCAGATCCAACTGTGGGCGTTGGTTAGAAGATGTCACATTGCCAGTGTGAGCAGGTGGGTCCTCTGTCCGTACATATCGACAACATTCTTTTATTATATAGTATAACAAAGACAAAAACAACTTGTGCTAATCCAACACAAATTGAGCTCTATCTACAAAGCAACATAACTGGGAAAAACATTTACTGAACAATGGTAGGGGATAATCTGTAACATGATGTGATTTTTGTCTATTTTGTGTTTTTCTTATACTTTGAGTTATCATCATAAGCATAAGCACAAATTTACACACATTGCTCCATCAATTTCAAGCTGAAAACTGCAGAAGATGGGGAATTAAAGAACCCCCAGAAAATTTAGATCTGACCCATTTTACTGCTTGTTACCGTAGAGCTGACGATCAGAAATACATGAGGAAGCCATCGATATTGGGATGCAGTGAGAGAACCTTGCTGTATCGACCAGCTTCTAGGCCATGGACCATCAGTCTGTAGAGACTAAGGAATTGCCTTTCTGTGGGGTTTTGGATATTTTCCAGGCATCAGGCCAGTCTGCATTCTCTCTGCAGTGACTGATGTAAGTTTGTTAGTTTCTGTGATTTATTTCAGTTTCCTTCTTTCTTTTGCCTATGTAATCTTATTTCTTCTTAGATCTAGTTGCTCTGGTCTGAGCTGTTGTCAGTCTTTGTGGATGCAGGTTTTGGGATGGGTAGTGAACTGAAGAGCTCTGGGCACATTGTTTTTCTAGTTTTTTTGTGGTGCAGCAAGGCTTAATAGTGATATAAGCAGAAGCTGTTCTGTAGTTAAGCCTAATTTTATAGATACATTATAGAAAGTAAATCTGTCAGGCTCAGTCTTAAGCTGGGTACACACTTTAGCGATAAAGGGCGATCTTGTTTGTAACAACGGGATTGAGCTTTTATTGTCAATGTGTGTGCAAGGCCAACAAACCGTCACTGAAAAATTCTCATACCCTCAGTCTTCTCTCTACTAAAAGTAAAAAGAGTAAAAAAAGGCAACGTGCAGTCCTGAGCGCTCGTCCTATGCTTTACACAGGGAGAAAACTCAGGACTGTGTGTAGTGGGATACTTAAAAAATGGCAGACAGAATCTTGCATATTTAAAGATCTTTCATGTGTGTAACCAGTTCTACAAGCACTGTTTGTTTTTCTGTGGTGGACTTGGATATGGTGATTACAGAATTTCTGCTATGATTAACTGGCATGTCTGCTTTTCTGTTTGTTAGATTGTGCAGTAAAGGTGCCCATACATTAGTACTAACCCACCAACCGATCCGCCTCATTCAATCAATATTTCAGTAACCGCCTTATTACATTAGCTTACTAAGCACTAACCAATAATCCATTTTGTTAATATCCAATCATATTGGTTATAGACCCATCAGCTTATAGAATGAGGCTTAGAAAACCCTATATACTGTAAATACACAACTTAAGTTACATATACATGTGAGCCAATGTTCCCAAAGATCTCTGTATTGCAATAGCCGAACAGCCTTTTCTGTGCTATTAATAGAAAAGGGTGTAAACTAGTAAAAGGCTCTAATCATAGCTACAGTGGGGGATAATAATACCCTGATATTGTTCACAAATAAATCAAGATAGATCCCTGAATAATGTCTATATATGCACATACTAGATTGTGGGCTAAAAAAAGAATTTGGGGTTGCATCTGTGACAATTGCTAAAAATAGATACCTCTCTAAGGGCACGGCCACACTACAACACAAACGTAATCGCACACGTAATCGCATGTGATTTCATGTGCGATTTTGTTGCGTTTGCGCATGCATTTTTTCATTAAGTATTGAAAAAAGCATGCGAGTGCGATTTAAAATGCGGAACGCAAATCGCAATCACAACGCACCCGTAAACACACGTTTTCGGTGCGTTTTCAATGATATAAAAAAAACGCAAGCGCAAACGCAAAAACCCCCAAAAACGCAGCAGTGTGGCCTAGCCCTAAATGACACATTCAGATACATTCAGATTCTGGCTTATGGAACCCTAACCACTGAACCTGTGAATCTTCATCAGTTTATCTAACATTTCTGCAAGAAATTTTATCATTCTTTCTAAAAATTTCTTTCAATACACTACCATCTATATCAAAATCTACCATCTATACTATAGTATCGACTTCTCTCTAAGTTTAAATAATGTAAAGCTGAAATGCTCTACCACTTTCATAATGTATTTCCAAATTGAAAATGTTTTCTCACCCTGTCTGTATTAGTTCACAAACCCATAGTGTGCTGCTGTATTGTACTGCACACTGCCTCACTTAGGGTCATGTGTATTATTCTTTCTATGAGGTTCACTGTTTGACTTCAATCACAGAATAAATATATCAAGAGAGGAGAGACCAAGTCTAGTAAATGCTTCCTGCTGTGCACACTTCCAAAGAGGAGGAAATCAGCAGGAAATTAATATCAACCCTAAAATATACACGTATGACTTTCTTTTTTCTCTTCCTTCCTTTTTTTTCTTTTTCATTTTACCTTTTAATTCTCCCCAGGGAAATGCCACAACAAGTCTGGAAGCTTACTCAGGTTAGGTTACAAACAACTTCAATAAGTTTTATGTTTCTTCCTATTTTCATTTTTTTTTTGTTTTTAATGTGTCTCCCATGCTTTTTTTTACATTTATTTGTCCACCCCTCTACAAATAATTAGAAATAGCTTAGTTTTTTTTTCTTTTTGTGGATCATGTAAACATGTCAAAGTCATTTAGTACTTGCATACTTGTCATAAGAAGATAGAAAAAATAACATCAGCCTAAACTTGTTGCACTGCATATTTTGAGTTTTGACACTAGTAAAAAGACTGTTAGCCCTAAAGCAACCTATATTACAATGTTGTACAGCATATTATATCATTTTTTTTACTGTCACTTATTCTGTTTGCGTATGGTAACATGCTATGGGATTTCCAGACTGCAGCCCTCCAGCTTCTCCACGTACCAGCACCTGACAAACCAGTCAAGCCAATGGGTCTATAGCTACACAGCCTAATTCACTAAACTGAATATTGACCTGAGGTCCTGGAGAGCAGCATGTCATATTTTGATTTGCTCCTCCTGTGTAGTATAGATGTGAATGTTAAAGTAAGTAAAACGTTGACTTTGGTTTATAGACCACATTTCTGAAAGAATCATGCCATGGTTGCACAGAGCCTTTTAATAATAGGTGTGTCTGCTGTGAGTTTCTTCACATGCCCTTAAAGTTTAAATGTATCTACCAATCCATAGTAAATGGGTGAACATTTTCAAAAAAATCCAAAAATAATCTATAAATGTTTTAAGAGATTAGGTTAGGTCTGCACTCCATACAGAATATCTTCATGCTGGGTGTGTAGTGGTAGTAGTAGCTGAGACACTATACAAATGATGAGTGGTTTCACTGCACACCAGTCTTGATTTATTAGATTGTAGAGATGGTCGAACTATTGAAAGTTCGGTCCGTTTTCGAACTTTCGAACTATTGTAAAAGTTCGAAAGTTCGAATGTTCGAAAACGGACCCATTAAAGTCTATGGGAGGCAAATAGTTCGAAAAGTTCGAGTCAAATACAACTAAAATATTAATGGTAACTTAATGTAAATGGCTGTGGGACCTGGGAAATGGTCTGGGGAGCATGTTCCAATATCCAGGACTTTCGTAAAATCGATTTTACTCTTACACGCGCTACTTTCGAGCTTTCGCGTTCGAACGTTCGAGGTAACATGGACATTTTACTCGCAGATTCGATGCTCGCCTATAGGCTTTAATGGAGACTTTACTCGCAGATTCGATGTTCGCGCCTAGATACCATGTACATTTTACTCGCGGATTCGAACGTTCGAACATTCGAACATTCGATAAATCATCGAAAGTCCGGGAAATATCGAAAGTCCGCGTCCGAGATAGTTCGAGAAGTCCGGGTCCGTTCGAACTCGAACAGTTCGGCTCGAACTCGGGTTCGAGTTCGAGTTCTATGCCATCCCTATTAGATTGTTGTTTCGGTGTCTACAGTATGTGACACCTTTCTCAAGATACAGTACACTTATTGTATCTTAAGAAAGGTGAAGAATGAAATTTATATCTCAGTCTACAAGTATGGTAATGGTGAGTATGATGTTTTTACATGTTATTGGGACTCTCTCTGCAGGGCATTTTTCATTTTTGGAGTTGACACAGTGATGATTTACCTGAAAATCTAACTTAATTCACTCATTAAGTGCACTGCACTTTTTACACTTATGTTTGTAGAGTACAATCATTGGCCTTCCACTACAATCTTGGGAGAAGTATCAACCATTTCATTAGTTGGTAGGAAAAAACAGGTATCTTTCTTATTGACTGCTTTTTCCTAGTCAGGTACAGTGATTGCAGATTGATGGGGGGAAAAAAATCACAAAAGTATTGAACTCAAAGGGTACTTCTAATAATCATATAATTTAAAGTAGGGTACATTATCCATTATAATCTACACATTTTAAGTGGCAAAACCAGCAATAACTCTTGATAAAAAAAAATATCTGCATGCTATGATCCTCCCATTTTACTACATCTGTACTTAATGATTGAGGGCAGTGTTTACATTCCAGGTGGCGGTCCTCACTGGCATTCCAGTTTTTCTGCTTCCACGTGTGTGTGTGTGTGGGGGGGGTGAGGATGTCAAGCACTATGGGTTTTGTGGGGTGTGGTGGTTTGGGTTTCCATTCCAAGGGGAAGGGTTATTAAGTGCTGGTTCAGGTTTTCACTCTGGAAGAAGAAGGTGAGTACATTTCCCTGGGTAGTGTCTGTTTTCATGCTGCCATTCCAGGGTCTCGTGTGGTAAGCCTCCGATGACTAAACAGGACTTGTCGGCATGCACGAAGGGGAAAACGTGTCAGAGTTTTGGATTGCAGGCTGCCCAGAATACATTGGACTTAGAGTCAGAATATCGGTACTGGGACAAATATCTCTTAAAGTACGAAGTTTTGGCCAGATTCACAGGCACATATTTATCTTAAGCAGCACTTTAATTTAGGACTAGGTTGTTTTTATGAGTGGACATATCCTTTAAATACTGACTCATAAATGTTTCCCCTCACCCACTGTACATTTTTCAATGGTTGAAAATTTTAACCTGTCTGCTTTTTCGAAAACACGTGTCCAGTTATATAAGCTTATTGCAGTAAACGTGTGTTTATTTCCTTCTGGTGGCATTTGAAAACCCGACACAACAAACACAAAACATATTATTCTACATTTGCAATTATTTTTGGGAAACTATTTAACAATGCTGCAGTTGGCAACAAGTTCCATAATGCTGTCACTGCCATGCTTTTTCCCCCACTGTAATTTGAATTTTTTAACATATTAATAAATGATTTCAAATACAAGAAATTCAACTGGGAGATGCTGAGTTTGTATTTTTGAGGATTGTTTATGCTTTCAAATTGAATTAATAAGCTCCTTAAGTCAACAATGTTTACAGATTCATTTCCATAATAAGTATAAACTTTGATCTAAAGGAACAAACTATGCAAAATTACACATTTAAATTCAAGGTGTATTTTTGCTTGTTCTAATTCACTTTCTTAGCTCCAAATAATATATATTTCTTTTCATTACTTAATGTGTAATAAACAAAGAAAATACCATCAAAAGAATGCACTTGCTTGATGTGCTTGATCTCCTAACAGAATATATGACTCACTTGGAGACCAATGTTACTTTCAGGGCAATCACATTTCTCTATATCCACACAGGAATATTAGTCTTATTTCATTTAATCAACAAATTCTAATGACTAAGAATTCACTTCATTAAAGGCACTCAAAAATTCTGGCCAGCTGTTTTCTGCCACTTGGCTGAGGAAAAGGTGGGGAAAGACAGGCAATTCAATCCTCAGCAACTCTCTGTTGTGTTGAGCATAATTCTGCGACATCATTATGCTTTCAAGCCTTTATTCTCTAAATGGAATTCAGACTTGGCCCAGTTAGTTCAGTGATTTGGCCTTTTTGATGTTTTAGGTTTTTTTTTGTCCTCTGATGGTTAGTTTTATTTACTATTTACTAATCATTTGAAGGAATGTTTTTTTCCCCATAAGGCTGATCTATTAATGGCAAACTATATACAAAAAAATCATACCAGGATGTGTATTGCTGAAAATCAGTTTTAATATAAGGATTTGTAATCTGCACAAGAACTGGCTGAGCAAATGTTTTTGTAGGCTTTCATGAGTATTCTATAAATTGTCATTAATGCAAGGAAAAATGGGCCATTTTAGTAATACATGAAAGTGAACAAGAAGAATAGGGTTATGGATAAGGTTCGCACAGATACCTTCATTTTGAAATCTATATTACTAAGTGGTAACCTAATGACATGCCACTGTCTAGTGATAATCTCAAATAACTAAATCTTCAAGGTTGAGTTTTAAAACGATATCCCACATCCACAATATGTAGTTTCATATATATATATATATCAGACATGTATATATTTTTAACAAATTGGGAACTAATCCACTTATTCTGTAATAAAGATTTTTAGTACAGTAATTGTGTCCTAAACTAATTCAGATTTATTACTTTTTACAAAAAATATATCCTTATCTGTATGCCTTCATCATTCACATAATACAAGGTTGCGGCTTTTATTGTGCCATTTTCAAACCAGCATAAACTGCTATTCATTAATATTCTAAGGGGCCTATGTTAAAATAGGCGTTTGCCTTTGCTATTAATAAAATGCAAAGTATATCAGTTGGGGTTGGGGACAGGTAACTGACAATTGGCTAGTTTGTTGTTTTTAAGGTGAACATGCCCTTTAATGTAGTTGCTGACCCACCAGTAAAATGCTTCTATTGGGACTTATTTATTGAGTATATATTATATATTGAGTATATATATATTACCCTGTGACATGTATCATCTCCCATAGTACACATGTCCTATTTTCTTTAGAACATTTTTAGAAAGGAAAAAATAATAATTTTACTGTGAACCAAATCAACCTCACCCAGCAATTACTTTTGGAATATAAACTATATAGGAAGTAAGTAGAAAACAATATATTATTAAATAATAAATATGTTTACTCCACTTCAAAGAGCACCTTTTATTGCTTTCGATAATGTTTAATAAAAAAAAGCAAACACTAAAAATGTAGACTGCTGCACATTTGTCTAGCTACTGCTTGCTATCTTCAAATCAAAAAGGCTATTATTTAACTAAAAATATCATTGGGGTTGATGTAGATCCTGTTCTTTCCAGGTTCCTCTACTGCTGAGTTTCTAATTGATACACTGACTTTTTCTAGGCTTTTGTTCATGCCACCTACGATTGATAAAATACATTTGTTATGTAAGATTCAATCAGCGGCATTAAAATTTCATCAATCTAAGGTTTGTTGCACTTATGAAGGTCTGATTTGCGATTTGTCATCAGCATTATTTTGTCTGCACATTCTTATTAACGCAAGTTGATGTCCTTACGTCAATGTATCTTGATGCAAGGTGATGTAGTTTTTCTAGTTTGCCTATTTAAAGGATAACTATACTCTGAAAATTAACTTTTTTTTAAAAAAGGAAAGTACCTGGGGCAGGGAGGTCGGATTGATTATAACTACCTCACAATATTGTTTCGTTGTGGAACTACAGCAAGTAGTTTTCATTTGCCAGGTTAGTGCTTGACTATTCCTGTATTAAATCAGTTTTCTTGGGGCTGTTGCTTCTCACAGAAACAATATTGGGAGGTAGGAGTTACCAGTCCTACAGTATATCCCTGTCCCTGTAGTTTTCAGTTTAACTGCTTTTTAAAGAACCGTTATACATACTATAGTTCTCCTTTAAACCCCCTACAGCTTTTTGTTGTTCCATCAGATTAGCTTCCGGGTTTCTACATTGTGTGCTTGTTCCTATTTTGATCTCCCTGTTGCTGACCTTCCTGGTCAGCATCAAGGTGTTTTACAAACCTTTGCCACTGTCCTTGCTTGTTCTCCCTATAGAGGCCTTCATCTTTTACTATTTTTGGACCCACAACATCAGGGGCTCTGGTGTCTGATTGTAACACCAAGACATTAGGATGATAATTAAAGGATTGATATCTTAAATCAGCATTAAATATTTTTTTCCCTTTCCTAGTAATTTTGTAATAATTTTAACTTAGTATATGACAACTCAATAGCAAATGACTTAAAATACAATTTATTAGAATAAAGACCATAATTCAGTTATTGTTTAAATCACAGGCTTGTTCAGGAAATTGCCAGGTTCTAAAAGATGTTTGACATCCAAAATGACAGGAGGCAAAAATACTGTGGACGGCATCAAGATGATATTATCAATTTCATCAAAATTTGACAGTTGGAATATAAAGTTAAAAGGAGTGAAAACTTGAACAATGAATCTGTTTAGAATTTCCAAAGCAGCCTCAGGCACTGAACACTATAACGACCAAATTGTTTAACATCCGTTATTGGCACAGTCTGATTGGGGTAAATTGTTCAAAAACCATGTCAGGTTAAAGAGAATAAACCAAAGAAAGCAAAAATCATATCAATAGCAAAAGACAGTAGTGAACATTTACTGGATTAGTGTCTAGTCAGTGATTAGTCAGCCTACTATCTAAGCAGTAGTAGTTTTGGTTGAATAAAGATCAATATTAAGAACAAAGCTCCTTTGCAGTTCCAATTTAGTGCATTAAATTTTCGGGGGGGGGGGTAGGGGGGTGTCAGAGTGGCCCACAGCACCTGTGAGCAGGTGGGGCTTAGGCACCCATGAGTGGGCGGGTCTTAGGCACGCACAAGTGGGTGGGGCCATGGCACCTGCGAGTGGGCGGGCCATATGGGGCTGTAAGGGAATGGGCCAAGGGGGGCCTGCAACTGGAGGGACCATGGGGTTCATGAGTGGTAGGGACCAGGGGGGCTGCAAAGGGGAGGAGACACTTGGCAGATTGGCTGACAGGTTTCAGAGCAGGAAGCAGGAAGTGCCAGGACCCTGGTGGTGCTGCTGCCATATAACACACAAAAATGTAAATATCTTCAAAACTATGTAAAATAAACAATGAAAATAAATTGCAAAAATTCTCAGGAGAGCAATTTCTATCAAATTACCTAAAGTCATTTTTGGACCCCAGTTCCTCTTTAAATTGTTAGTTTGTGTACTGCCTTTTTAGTTATTCTACATATTCTCAGTTGATTTCATACCCTTTACAGTTCCCTGCTGTTGACATTAGTGAGCTGACATTTCAGGTTCTAACAGTTCTTCTTCTTCCCAGAATGCTCCACTTCCTTGGAATGTACCTTACAGTAATTTCTACTGATTGGCTGTTGATGGGTCAAAGATGCTTAAATCTCTACTGAGTAACTGAATCAACCCAGGCGCTGGATCAAGGGCAAGACCATAATGGTCTCTACTAGGGGTCCTGCAAACAGGAAGTCAATATTTGGGTTGCATTTTTTTATACACAAAATGCTGAATTTGCAGATTAAGGTCATTGGGATGAAAAAATACTTTTTTTCTAATTTCTCTGAAAAGTACATGTATTTGCACTGAACTTCTCCTTTAAAAGAACAAGCCTAATCAGAGCAGTGTGTTTCCTGTTTAAACAACATAGCAGATTCCAAAATAATACATTGGTGGTCTCTGGTCAGCTATGATTTGGGCAAGCACATTCTCCACTATGTTTTTATGGGTTTTTTGTTCTGTTTTCCTTTTACAAAATGTTGATCTCTGCAAGTTTTAAACGGAACCTCTGAAAATACATGATGGAACAATAGGCTACTAAATATCAAATTTAGATTTAATCAAAATAGGTGGACAAATCTTACATCAAATATAATAGTGACAACTATAATCTTTAAAAATGCCTCCCACACCAGATGATATAACCAAAGCACTACACCTGCATACAATACACCTCCATGTTCCTACAGTCACATAATACTTATCAGTCCAGTCATAGTCATTCTGTCCATACATGGATCTAGTAGAACATCAGGGGACCTGGCTGAGACATGGAGGTTGTATGGAGTAGTGCTGGTAGAGGGGGGAGCTAGCACCCAAACATGTTTCACCCCTTCTAATGCGGGCTTTCTCAATGGAGCTTAGGCCATTTGTCCTAATTCCGGTTTACTTATAATCTACAAAATCAGTGCCCAGGTGCTCCTGACGTCCTTATGTCATTCCGTCATCCCCTGCCACACGTATGTTAGTCATTAAAGTATATACAATCAATAAAGTTGTAGATATTCAACATTCAATGTAAATTAACACTCTGTGTGAAAAGTATATATCAATTACTTATTTCAGACACAGTTAAAAACCATCAATAATGCAACCATATTACTACTACTCTATCTTCTAAATAGCAACAATGTCATTATGGACAGCGTGTTTCACAATGTGCCAATGTCGGCACAAAGTTCCACAAGGGTTGTGTTCAAACTTATTGTGTCGGTATTGTATCTGATCCACAGGTAGATGAAATGTATCAAACAGAATAACAGCATGGGTTTAGTGAATAACCCCATTTGTGCTTAATTGGATATCGATAGCGCCGTTACATCACAATCAACATTGTTTCTGTAAGTAAATTCCCGGCATACTAGGAATAAGAGCTTAAAGGTTCACTATACTCACTGAAACAACTTAACATTTTTTTGAAACTACAATTTGAGACAAGTAAAATGGTGGTACTCACATATTTATCTGTGCTTACTTTGTCATTAAATTATTAATGTTTAGTGAGTGCTCCTAATTCCCCCCACCATCCCTTACTCACTGCCTTCTTGTATAGACCATGGTGTAAGATCTACAAAGGTAGCAACCATATTACTATAGGAAACAAATAAATAGTTTAAATTATTTATTAATAATCCTGTTAGTGAATTGTTATTACTGTCTACACAGCCCTCAAATCAAAACTTATATAAGGTTAATCACACCCTTAAACCCTAAATTGTAACAGTTTGCCGCCCTTGATTATTTCCAGACGCATTATAAAGAGCACTACTACCCTGTCAAAGTGGGTGTGGCTGTGTCAGTGAGTGTGGCTAAAATTTTACGATTTTGAACTTTCTATCACATTGGTATTTAAACACTTCCTCAGACAGTCAAGTAGCAATAATGTCAATTATTAAAAACAGATATCACATTTCTTTCTCAAACAGCTTGTGTTGCCACTACCATATTACTC
This sequence comes from Hymenochirus boettgeri, assembly GCA_019447015.1. Taxonomy (NCBI): domain Eukaryota; kingdom Metazoa; phylum Chordata; class Amphibia; order Anura; family Pipidae; genus Hymenochirus; species Hymenochirus boettgeri. Next base: position 141,609,529 of record CM033474.1, read on the forward strand.
CTTTCAGGTTTTTGTTGCTCTAATCAAAATAACTTATTTTATAGCCTGTGCTATACATGTTGGTTTTAACTGTTACAATACACTAGAAATGCTGTAGTAAAAAATATTTTAGCCAAGAGATTTTTAAGCCTGCCACCATGTCAAGGTAAACTCTTTCAGCAGGGCCCTAGCTAACCTAACTAGTGTAACCTAACCTAACAAACTAACTAAAGCTAACCTAACCATATAATATGTTTTTTACAATATCATATCTGTTACTAGGGGAAATGTTTTTTTTCTTCACCGATCAAGGAAACATTTTTTGTTGTTTTTCACCATTGCCTGTCTTCTTTAGTGCAGGGGTGCTGCCTGAGAAAATTTTTTCACTCTGCCTCATGGTAGATTTGGCCATGTCTCAAATATATGTCTAACCTGAAATTACCTGTTTCCCCTGGTTCTTCCAGTTAGCAACTGTCAGTAATGGATTTGACAGTTGACATCACAGCCAATGAATGAATGCTAATCCCCTAGCTGCCTCTTCTGAGCATGCTCAGGCTCTGTATAGGTGACTAAATTGCTAAGTTTCCATGAAGCATCCAGAAGCATAGCAGGCATACAGTAATGAATTCAGAGGATAAAGTATGATATCTCAACATATTTTAAAGAGGCTGTTCCTTCTAAAAGATGTTTTTATGAGGGTGGAGTTGTCCTTTAACTCAATTTTAGAACCTGCATAACTTTATCTGGTGTTATTTAATGGACTGGGTCAGATTACCTGTAAAATGTGAAAGATTAGAATTTTTAGTATATTCTCTTACGTCTCTATTCAATTTTATTCAATGTACGCTGCCTAGTTGCAATATTTTAGATTTGCAATTCTTTTATAGTGCATATCAAAGATAAAAAAAGAAACTTAATTTTATACTGGAACCCAATATTATGTTTGATTCTGTTAAAGGTCATGCAAACTGTATTTAATCGAACAGCATAAGTTTTAATTGCCGCCAACTTTAAATCTTCTGTGACCTTCCCTTCTTTTTCAACTCTTGAGGTTTTACTCATGCAAGGGGTGGGGCATAGTCAGTCAGTAAAGAACTGTCAATCACCTACTCCCTTTCCATATCCCAGACCACTCCCCTTGCCCCACTATGTGTAAAAAAGTTATCCTTTCTATGAAAGCAAAGCCTATCACACTCTCACTGCAAGATTAATTGATTCAGCCAGTGGCGTAGATAGATATCACAGGACCCCATAGCAAGATTTCAGATGGGGCCCCCATATTGAGACCAGTTTGGTGCAGTTCATCCTAACCTGGCCAAACTGCAGCAAGGTTTTTTAACCTCCCTCCTAAGAAAAAGTTTTACCTCACGTAATTCAGCCCCACAAACCCTGTTTTTATTTTAATTGAACCTCGGAGGAACTTTTAAAGGATTAGTTAAAACAAAAACGGCGTTTATGGGTTGAACTACGTGAGGTAAAATTTTTCTTAGGAGGGTGGACATGCCTGCAGGGGACCTGGATGGGGCCCCTTTGGCTCCGGGCCCTATATCAACTGTTATGGTTGCTATAGTGATTCCTACGCCCCTGAATTCAGCATTATGATCCTTAAGAGGAATAAGAATTGTTCAATGCTCTGTTCTCACACACCTTGTCATACTCCTGATCTAAAACTGCACCTAAAAAACAATTCTACCCCCCACCCCCAAACACCTACAGCTGAAAAAAAGTAGTATCATTTATTTGAAGAAGTCATAACCAGCTGCCAGAGCAGCTTTGGGAAGGGGGGCAGTGCCCTTTCACTATAGCACACAACTGCAGGGTGAATGTAATTGCCTATAGCTCTCTGTTCATTGTTCTCAGGCACAGCTCAGCTACACTACACATGCTTGTCCATTCTAGTCACATGTTCTAGGAGGGGCTGAGCACAGAGAGAGCGAGTGGGAATCCATGCTAACTAAGAGTTGGCTGAACTGGACATGGGGAGATGTTGTGAAAGGGAGCACTGAGACCAGAAAGGGATAAAGTTACTTGCAGCTTTAAAACTATAGAAAAAAGGTTAGGATGTCAAGATGAAGGTGACATTGGACATCCTGCCTTGACGCCGGTTGATCCCCTTTTTTTCTTGTATACAGAAAACATGAGTTTTTGTGGATTCATATAACAGAAATGAAAAAAGAAAATACTGTAAACCATTTATCTCCTTCCATGCTCACTGCTCATAAATGTATCCACAAAACTGTGTTCTTCAGCTATGAACAGCACAATAACACAGATCGTATATGCTAAATCACCTACCCTATTACAGAATACATTCACCCAGAAGAAGCAAGAGAATAAGCATTATTATTGTGTCAATATTCCGTATATATGTACACAGATGCAATGTCACACGGAGGAAATCATTTATTTTGTGAATACAAGAACAACACCTCCCTTTGAATAGGACCCACCCCCACTTGCATATAAATGCATAGTGAAGACTTCACCACTATTAGCCAAACTATACAAACTGCTTTGTCAATAGAATATCTGCTGCCACCTAACACTTTCCAAGGTCCTTTAATGCTTATCTGATCAGTTTAAAAAAAGAAAATCTACTTCTAATATGATTTTAATATAGGTTAATGATTGTGATAACCTAGGGATAAATATTTGCAATACTATATTTACCTAATTAGGTGTTAAGATTAAACTATTAAACGTCATTTCAAACTTGAGTTTTTTTATTTCCAGTGTTTCATTTGGGTTTAATGATGTTTGCAAGGCCGTGCTGATAAAATAATGAAGAAACCTCAAAGAAATGTGTAGTTTACCGGAAACCATAATCACCTTGGTAATTGTACAATTGGTTACAGGTTGGGATGTTGATCCACCTTGAAAGTTCTCACCCTCTTTTCAAAACACGGGCCTGGTGTATTTACTCCACTGTTGCACCTGCTAACTGATACAAGTGTTTTGTTTTCAGATTGACTGTCCCATACTATTATTTCAAATGGCATCCTGCTGTCCACAATTAAATTCTAAAAGAAGACATAATGTGTGACAAAAAACAAAATATAATGCTCATAAGAACTGTAATGTGTGAAATTTTTCTAAGGCTGACAATCTAGTGGTCCAGTACCTGATTGACTTGATCTTTCACTCAATATGAACGTGTTAATCTAAATATCAGGTCATTACAAGCCAGCCATCCCCTGCCCACAAAAATTATTTTTACAAATTGTTCCAGGTTGTTAGACCTGGGAAACATCTAATATAGTATGGCTCACATTATACCTTTTTAACCCAGCCCCATGCTAATAAAAATAGGAAGGGGTTGGAAGTCTGGATCTGGTATAATAAAAGGAGCAAAGATTTGCCAGTGCTTTGGATTTGACAACTAATAAAATTATACATTTTATTGGTCTACTACAGTTAGAAATAATTTGATAACATCTTATTGGTTGCTGCAGATTAACAACCCATGAAACCGTTTGCATTTCTTATTAAATAAGCCCAAATGTACTTTTCTTGAGCTGACATTTAAAAATAACTTTACAAGAAACACTTTCGATAGTGTTTAGTGACCTGTGCATCACTATTATAAAAGTACATTTATATTAATTAGGAGTGAATGTCATGGTTTATATTGCATACTTTATTTTTTACTACATGCTAGAGAACCCTTAGTACAACTTGTGCAGCTTATTAAAGTGATACGGTAGTGGTAATCTGACCACAAAATGCAATACATTTTGATAAGAAACATGATGCTTGTGTGTGAAGACTTTGGTAAAGATACATGTCTTATAATGTAATATATAATTATTATGTGGGTTATTTGTATAACGTGTACCCTTGTACAAGCTTGCATGCAAATTACGCAGCACTTTGTACTCAAGACTTGCTATAAAACAAAAAGCATATGGAAACAACCCTGGACCACCGCTGACTTTTTTTGTTTTATAGCATTAGCGGGTTATGTGGAAAACACGCATATGTTCCCATTTACAGTAAAAATGTATAATTGAAGCTTTTCGCAAAAAAAGAAAATTGCAAGCAAGCAAATCTGTGTGCAACTTTAATTGGATTAATGTAACAAATCTGTGAACCCACCCTCTCGACAAACACAGAATAAACCCCACAGCACAACCGCTTGTATCCAAATGATCATTCATACAGTTGCAGTTGATCATACCTGGCAGCTAGCCAGGGGAGGACTGGGACCTTTTGGCCGAGGGGGCAAATACAACCAAGTGACCCTTTCACGGTCGATCGCAACATTTTTGACCAAGCCCACTTTGCCAAGGTCACACATTTAGTTGTTACGCCAATTTCTAAGACTACTATTTCACATTCTTTTCTGCAATATTTTTAAGTGTATGAAGTGGTTACAAGGACAATTATAGTCCTAAAATCTCCACCTTACCCCTTACTAGGGTGAGGACCTCACCCCTGGGAACACTGAGTCAAGTTATACTTACCCAAAGTTTCCTTTGTTACTAATAAACTGGAGGGCTGATGATACTGGCTAAGGATCTGAAGGGCTAACAGCATTGGCTAATGAACTGGAGGGCTGGCAATACTGGCTAATGACTGGAGGACTAACTTACACTGGCTAATAATCTGAAGGACTGACAACACTGGTTAATGATCTCGAGGGCTGATAACACTTGCCAATTAATTGGAGGCCAACTAACACTGCTAATGGACTTGTGGGCTGACTGATAAATGAATTGAAGGATGAGGAGTTTCCTGTTCCTTGCCCATGTTAGCACTATAGGTGTGCGTTGTGCCTTTCAAGCACATAACTTACTAAAAGCTTCTGTGGCAGCCCAAATTTTTCATTGGAGACCAGCCCGGGGGGGGGGGGGGCATTTGCCCCTCAGCCTACTGGGCCAGTCCTCTCCTGCAGCTAGCTGTTCAGACAAACCCAGTATCTTAACTATTACAGTACAACTATGTACTCCCTGGGACATTTTCCATGGACATGACCTTTATTTAAATCTAAATACCATATATACTGTGTAAAAGTCCAGGTACCTATTTTTACCTGAAAAATTAGTAAAAACTGATTGACTCGACTATAAGCTGAGGGTAGAAATTATGACCACTACTGCCTTCTGATTCTGTATTGTTTTGTGGCTTAAGTTGCCCTTTAAATGGACTGCAGAATTCCCATACATTAATCCCATACAGTAATAGCCAAATCCAGTACCAGTAACCCCCAATTCCTTGGCACTCCAGATGTTTGGAAACAACACCTCCCAGCATGCTTTGGTTGCTGGGAGTTGTAGTTTCTAAACATGTGGAGTGGCAAGGTTCAATAAAGTTTTAATTAAGCTCACCATCATTTACAATTCTCCGGACCCCCATATAGTAAAGGCACTCTGACCCCAATAGTTAAAAATGTCACCTGAGAGTTGTAGTTTCAAGCTGTCATTTGCATTAAACTAGCAGCCATTTTTTGCCCCAAACTGAGGAGACCCATCAGATTTACAGCCTCCAGATGAGCAGTGACAGTGCTGAGTGAGTCCAGCAGCCTGACTACAGGAAGCAGGAAAGAGTGTAAAGCCAGATCAGATCCTGTAACTTTCTATGCAGATGAAGGATAGATTTTTTTAGTGCCACCTACTGGTTAATATCTGCAATTGCAGCATTTGGATCTAAATTAGGATTTGACCCGAGTATAAGCCGAGGTTAGGTTTCCAGGCTAAATTTAAAGCCTGAAAATCTTGACTTATATTCGAGTATATATGGTAACAATTTATTAAAAGCATTGGCATTTATATAATAACTAGCAAAAGTGTGCCCGTTGGTGCACAATGGAAATGATGTGTGTGTGTGTGTTTTGCTATGTGTGGATATAGTAGATATAGAATCTTTACACAGATATATTTTAAACTGTTACTCAGACAGTCACCAGCTTTCAGAGGAACCAAATAGGATAATCCTGCAGGTCTGAGAGTAGACCCAGGCAATCCTGCCACACTGTGTGGTTGAAACTAAACATGCTAGGTAAATACTTATTAGTATTCACCACAGCAAGTGGTTATGGTACCTCATATATTTTTACAGAAGTTACCTCACAGCATCATGTTATTGTAATAGCATTGCCCTAATAATCTAATGTATAAACAAACATTTGTCATTCCTAGTTTACCTAAAGAAATGGATTTATCCTTTATATGTTCTTTTATACAGATCTAATTTAAAAAAAAATTGAGTTAAGGACTAGGTTAAGGACTTGCCAGCGAGCACCTTCATCCCAACCATTAATAGTGGCTGCCAATTCAAATTGTTCAAATGCTAATATAATATAAGGGATAAGGGATGTATATATATATATATATGGGGAAGGGATGGGATGTAATGTAAAAGCAAGTTAAAGATTTACTATAGAAAATTTTTCTGGGTCATTTTCCACTCAGCAAGACTCAGCAGATGATACTAAGCAAGCGTGCGCACAAGCTAGTGCATATATAAGAAATCTGAAAAAACCAAACAAACAGATTGTATAACAAAGTGTTCTCTTGCTGTCAGCAATGGCTTTCAAAATAAAACACTTCCCTCCTGACTCTCAATTGGCTGACAGTCGACACATAATGAATAATAGCTCCTGGGGAACAACAGAAAGATGTGTGGGAAAACTTTAATTAAAAGCTTGTCAGTACAGTTTTACCTGGGTGACATCACCTGACTGTAATCCTGCTGTTTAGCTTTGTTGTCCGTGGGATTGCAGATAGAGCACTTGTTTTGCCGTCAGCTAACAATTCAGAGAGTTCTTGAAAACATTAGGGGCACAGAGTTACACTGCCAGAGAAATGCAATCAGTTTTTATTGTTCAGATATTCTAATAAGCAGCTGTTGGATGCATATGGCATTTATTTGAAGGTTATAAAGCAGCAGAGCTACTGTGGAAATGTAAAGTAGGAACACACAATAAATGTGCCAAACTAGCTGATGTATTGTAGAAACCAAACCAACAGTGTATATTAAGTATTCTTGTGCATAACACAGAAAGAACACCCAGAATATGAAAAATAATTTATTGCCCAATTCATTGGTTTTCTGCAAACGTTCTCTGGGTTTGGGCGGTCCTTTGCATAATTATCATTAGGACTAAAGGTTAGTACACACGTCAGATCATTTTCGCACGATGTGCCCGAAGAACGTTCAGTAACCGTCTCGCCTGTACATACATCAACGATGGTGGATAGATAATGTTTGTTGATAAAGGTGTTACGTGACGTATATATTACGTGACGTTTGGAATATCGTGTGATCTTGAAATGTTGCACATGTGTATTTCATTCAATCTTTCATTACAGCCTACTGATAATCTGCCGACTATGTACAAACATACGACAATCGGCAGAACAAACCCGCCAGGCTGATCGTCAGAAAAATCCAAGAATAGTCATGGATCGTTAAAAATCATTAAAGCTTCATTTTCGCACGAATGTCGCACGATGGGTCGTTCGTTGGGCAAATCATGCAAAAATGATCTGACGTGTGTACGAGGCTTTAGGAGGTGGACGTGCCCTTTAATTAACAAAGGGAGTGTGCTAGATCTTGTGTGAACAATCCAACTTTTTTGGCCAGCTACAAAAAGAACTACATAAACTAACAGGTAAGTAAGAGATCATGTGATTTTATTTAACAAAAAGCAAAACTCTTTTTCTTTTCACTTAAATGTGTTAATATTTTACATTAATGACTTAATAAATTATATATGTTACCAAGGGATATATTAATTTGCAGATTGAATTGGAGGTAAAGTAATTCTTTAATGTTATTTTAACACGTTTCTTTTTAGATTTTGAGATATGTAAGTGTTTCTCTTCTCCAGCCTGTCAGGTTTTTACCTTATAAATTCTACATGAAGCTTGTTTCTGTCGAGGATTCGTATGGCAGTTGAAATGTTGGCATAGTATGACTGACAGGTCATTGCCATTGCAAATATTTGTTTATTTATTGTGTATATATGATGGAAAGAAGCAAGGTAAAGAATGCTTTGGTTTGTTACGGCAAATACCCATCTTACTCTTAAAGTCAAGATCTAAACTTTCTTCAGCTATATCATTAAAATGGTGACCTATCGTTTGTGACTTAAATATAGCAGTGCTGCTGCTATATTTAAGCTCAGTACACACCATCCAATAATTCGGCCCAATCGACATTTCAGTGTTTCGGTCGGTCGGGCCAAATTATTGCATGGTTCCTGGTGGCGGACTCGAACGAACATACGATCTGACAGGTCGGAAAACCACGGCCAATCTTGCGGTCCTCCATGGGACAACACACTCGGTTGTGGTTACTGTCGGACATGGCTGCTTTTTCCGCGACTGACAGTCCTTCCTCCTGGCCAACCGGTCAAAAGTCTCGACTGGTCGTTCCGGACGAAGAATTGACAAGTGATTACCATCCTTTAGACACACCAACAATCAGTTGAATAAAAAATGGGATTGTTTCTTAATAAACGTACCAATCAATAAATTAGTAAAATGTTAATTGGGAGCCAGGATTGGGCAGCGATTGGTCTGTGTGTACCAGGCTTAAGAAATGCGTAAAACAAAAAATAAAAAGTCATAAATACTAATGGTACTAATAGAAGATCTGTTTTACTATGGCTTACACCATACCTCAAATTAGTCCAAATACAAATTAGGTTTCATGTGATTTATCAAAATAAATCAATATATAGTGAATAATGCACCCCTATTATAAAATATAAGGGTAGTAAAAATAATAAAAAGTCCATGACTGTATAAAATATATTACATTCAGTCATGAAACTATAACATTCCTTTTAATATCCTTATATTATTTATATATGTGTATGTTATTCTATAGTATATGAATCATATAATAATATTATATATATTCTCTACTTTTTTTCAGATATCCCCTTTACATTTTTTATAAAGTATATTCATTAAAGCTGGGTACACACAAGCAGATTTTTGCCCCAACCTATTGATAACGGCGAACTGTCGAGACAAAAATTCTATTTTTATTGAGAAATCTACATTTGCACTTCATTATTATTAGTGTCTTTCAAAGTCAGAGCTGTGACACTGACGGCGGATCTCAATGTCCGCCCCCCCCCCCCGCTCACTAAGCTCCACCACAGTGGAGTAGATACAGTAAGTACTGTATTTTACTTAAAGGGTATCTCCACTGGTAAAATCCAAATTTTTTTATTCAGTTTTATTGAAGAACGGGAGGTAAAGGAGCTGTGTCTTACCTCTCGTTTTTCAATAAAACCTGCAGGACCCAGGAGAGAAGGTAAGGTACTTACCCGATGACTCACTCCTCCACTGCGTATTCTGACAGGTCTGACAGGCGAATGCCTATCGCACTTGCGCATGCACATAAAATACTAAGTTGGTTGGGATCTGTCAGATTACGCAGCGGAGGAGTGAGTGATCGGGTAAGTACCTTACCTTCTCTCCTGGGTCCTGCAGGTTTTATTGAAGAATGAGAGGTAAGACACAGCTCCTTTACTTTTCGTTCTTCAAATTGAATACCAAAATGTTGTTTTTACCAGTGGAGATACCCTGTAATCCAGTCTCAGCAATCACCTTACGAAGGTGCAGGGTTAATGTTGATACAATTCTGTATGCTGTTGTCAGTCACAGGGCAGACTGGATAAATTTTTTTTGAAACAAACCAAAATATGCTGCTTCTCACTCACAGCTCAATTAACAATGCAACAATCTATGTAACAATCTGTGTAACAATCTATGGACACCAGGAGAAGTAGAACAGCAGACTACTGAGGAGACAGAAAGGGGGGATTTCAGATACCAGTAAGAACACCCCCAAAACATGCCCCTGACTTTGTAAATTTGTAAAAAAGAACTTGGACATCTGAGTGTGTGATATCCATAATGTATTCTGGGAAAGAAGCATTTAAATGAGTGAGCTAAAGGTGGCCATACATATGCGATTTCCATAGCATTATGCCGACAGATCACGTTGGTGTCTGGCAGCACAATGCGATGGGTACCACAAACGGAGTATAGGGATAGGTCAGCCATGCTGCCATAAACAGGCCGATCGTATCGGCTCTCTTTACATTAAAATAAAAGGAGCTGACTCTGGCCGTTGGAAATTTTCAGATCTGTAGTGACCCTTAGGAACGGAGGCCATGGCAGGGATGTGTGGTGAGCTTAGAGGGGTGGATTGGTTAGTAGGTTTGTAAGGATGCAGGAAAAGGATTGGAGGTATAGGGGTCAAGAGTTCAGATAGGGGAGGGGGAGCAGGCTAAAGGTTTTATAAGGCTACTGCAGGAAGGGGTGGGGGCCAGTAGGTAAGAAAGAGCAGACAGCAGTGACACTCACCATGGCATCAGAGGAAACACTGCTTTCAATGCTGAGGGAGACGGCGGCAGCAAGAGGAGGAGAATGGCTGAGGCAGCAACTGGACCGGATCATCGCGGGAGAGTCGCCAGGGAACTAGCGTACCAGCCCGAAGGAGGACGAGACCACCGAAGAGGCTTAGCCCTGAGGTCGCAAGGCCTGCAGGCCAATGGCAGGAAGGAGAGTCGTCCTCACCAGGGCCCGCGGTGAGAGCGCCGGGACATGAAGGATCCAGGAAGCGGCGGAAGGCAGCACCGAGAAGCAGGACCCCCAGCCTTCAGATCCAGCCCAGCGGCCAGCCCGGGTTGGGAGCACCCAGGCAGGGCCCAACGGAAGTGAACCAGGACCCTCCTCTTCCGGTACACGGAACACCAAGGCGCGGGAACTCAGGAGACGCACAGGAAGTCGTCAGTCCCACAAGGCAGTGCGCTAGGCCACCGGATACAGAGACCCGGAAGATGCGACCGGAAGACGGGAATGGGGGAGCCTCTCCCCCCTTAACAGCACCAGCCAGAGCAGCGGTCATCTCCTTGGCACCGGAAAGAACAGCCACTCACAGTGACCCACTGGCTCAGGCTACGGGGCGCACTGGTGATCATGCCCATTCACCTCCATTGGAATACCCAGGCTCCTGTGACACCAGCACCACTGCTGCCCCCCCTTGCAAACATCACCAAGGATTACAAGGAAAGTCCTCAAGAGATGAAGTAGACAGCGAAAGCAGCGTGGATTTACAACTGCAGCTTTCTTCCAGCGATTCGGAATCAGCAGAAGAAGGAACATCATCACGCCTACGTTCGGTAGTGGTACCAAGAGACAACATTCCAGGACGGGAGTCTGGCGGGGAGCCTCGAGATCAGCCAGTTGGAGTTCACTTACGGGTCTTACAGCTTGGAAAAGGTTCCTAGTCAGATAAGCAAAGGTCCAACCAAAGGGATAGCCAGGAAAAACAGGCAGGCAGATGTATTAGGGGAGTTATTGGGGGGCATGAGGGCAATTATGGCAAGACTGGAGGGGAGCACATGCCAGGGCCACCCAACACAGGTATGGGTAGGGCAGGCACAGGTTACGTCAGCAGGGGCAAGGGTAACAGAGGAGGAAGTAAGACCGGCTAGCACTGACCAGAGTTCCTCGTTACTTGAACAACAACAAACATTGTCCACAGAGGCTAGTCAGAGCAGCTGCTACAGAGAGGGTAGCGAGGTGAGCGGTGAAACAACCAAGGTTTCTACAACAGGAAGTACAGGCGTAGCTAATAGCGTGTCAGACTTTTCGAAAGGGGCGACTTACCTATGTTTTGAGGGGCCATTAAGCAACCATGTAAAAGTAGAGACAAGGGAGAAGATTTGGAGGGGAGAATTTGTTGAAATGTTTACGTTATTGCCTTTGGAGCAGTTCCCGTTGGAAAATTTTTCAAAATTAGAGGAATGCAAAAAGGAGGAGGAAGAGAGGAGGAGGTGCAGACTTATTCCCCGCACCTTCCACAATTGGTTACAGGCCTTTGTGATTTATGCTAGTATAGTAGGAGAGAAAGAACCACACAGTTGCGCGGGCCTGTTCTGTTTCCTAGACACGGTCTTTGAAGCGTATAGGACATATGGGGGTTCAGCTTGGCTACGCTACAATGAACAACTCCGGCAACGGAAATCAGTGAGGCAATCTATAGGTTGGGATCACAGGGACATGGGGCTATGGCTCAAGTTAATGTGCCCGAGCAGGCCCACCCAGCTGCCCTTTCAAGGGGGAGCCGGCAGAACACAACAGAGCCTTTCGCCGGCTGGAGCCCCAGGCAACAAAAAAGGAGTATGCTGGTCATTCAATGAGGGATCATGTAGGTTCGGTCCAACTTGCAGGTTTTGTCATGAATGCACAGGATGCGGAGGGTCACACCCCAGGAGTAAATGTTTCCGGTGGGGAAGGCTCCTTCCTCGGGCACCGGAACCTTTCAGTAAAGGGAACATCCCCGGTGAGCGTGACCGCGATGTCCCCCTATCTTAATATGTACCCCAACCAGGAGGCAGCAGCGCTACTGCGCAATGGGTTTACCAACTGTTTCCCGATTCCGTCGGAGGGGATAGTAGCTGATGCCAGTTGTAATTATTTAAAATCCGCGTTAGAACATCCCCACATTATTAGGCAAAAAAATCGAAAAAGAGATAGAACTAGGAAAGATGGCAGGCCCCTTTTTGAATCCCCCATTTAAAAACTTTAGAGTGTCACCATTAGGTGTTGTGCCCAAAAAGGAATCTGCCACGTTTAGGATGATCCATCACCTGTCTTACCCCAGGGGCACTTCGGTCAATGACGATATTGGGAAAGAACAGTGTAGGGTCACCTACGCTTCATTTGACACTGCGGTCAAAGTACTTTGGGATTTAGGTCCTGGAGCGCTGATGGCAAAAACTGACGTAGAGGCGGCCTTCCGCTTGCTACCAGTACACCCAACTTGCTTTTACTTGCTGGGATGTAGTTGGGAGGGGCAATACTTCGTTGATCGTTGCCTACCCATGGGGTGCTCCATTTCATGCGCCTATTTCGAAACCTTTAGTACATTTTTAGAGTGGGTAGTGAAGTGGCAGTCCAGTTTAAACACAGTCGTCCACTATCCTGACGACTTCCTTTTCCTAGGCGCAGGGAGGAGTGCTGGATTTTATTGCAGACCAGGAAAGCGGTGTGCAAGAAGTTCGGCGTGCCACTAGCACACGAGAAAACTGAAGGCCCGGTAACTACAATAAAATTCTTGGGTCTCGAGATAGATTCGGTTGCCATGAAGTGCAGGTTGCCCACAGAAAAGCTACTAGAGCTGCGTGACTTAGTCACACAAGCCAAATCCAGGAAGAAAATGACATTGCGACAGGTACAATCTCTCTTAGGAAAGCTTAGCTTTGCCTGCAGAATTTTACCTATGGGTAGAGTTTTTTGCAGGCGACTGGCACAAAAAACAGCGGGTGTTCAGAGTCCTCACCATTATGTTCGTCTGGGGAGCTCGGTCAGGGAGGACCTTGCGGTGTGGGTATCCTTCCTGGACCAGTATAATGGCAGGTCTCTGTGGCAAGAACAGGAGATCGATAATAGCTTCCTGCAATTGTACACAGACGCAGCTGGGGGTAGTGGCTACGGTGCATACTTCCAGGGTAATTGGAGTGCGCAGTCTTGGCCCATGGCTTGGCATGAGGTAGGGCTGACCAAGAACCTAACCTTTTTGGAGCTTTTCCCCATCCTAGTAGCAGTGGAATTGTGGGGTTCTAATCTTGCCAATAGACACGTTGTCTTTTGCTCTGATAATATGGGAGTCGTTCAAGCAATAAATAATTTAACGGCATCTTCTCCGCCAGTACTCAGGCTGCTCAGGCATTTAGTCCTCAGATGTTTGAACCTCAACTTGTGGTTTAGGGCCAGGCACATTTCTGGTTTGATGTACAATGTGGCTGATTCCTTGTCTCGTTTACAGTGGGACCGTTTCTGGCTTTTGGCTCCTACGGCAGAACGGGAAGGTCTTCCATGCCCCGACTGGCTGTGGGATTTGGAGGAAAGCAAGTGGCAGAGCTGGTAAACAGGTCTCTGGCCCCTACAACCTGGAAGAAGTACAACAAAGCCTGGGAAGAGTGGGTGAGGTTTAGAGGACAGGTTCAGGAAAGTGGTGTGAGAGCAGATGACAGGGAGATCTTATTGTACTGGATTGCTACTATGTATTCTGATGGGACTTCAAAGCCCATCCTTAATGGTAGGGTGGCAGGGCTGTCGTTTGTTTACCGTATGTCAAATTTGCCAGATTTAACTAAGGACGTGATAGTGCGTCAAGCCTTGAAAGGCTACCGAAAGAAGAGGGAAATCCCAGATCAGCGTAGGCCGGTTTCCTATAATATGCTACTTTCGCTAAACGCTGTGTTAGGTCAGGTTTGCAATTCACAGTTTGAAGTCGTGCTGTTTGGTTTGGCTTTTTCAATGCCATTCTTTGGCACTATTAGAATCAGCGAACTAGTTTCCCCCAGCAAGACAGCATCGGGCGGCATCCAATACGGGGACGTGGGGGTAAGGAACGGACGGTTATGGGTGCACATCAAAAAATCAAAAAGCGACCAAAAAGGCAAATGGTCTCAAATGTTCCTATGGCCTTTAAGTAATTGTTCAGTTTGCCCAGTATCTTGCTTCCAGAAGTATATAAACATTCGGCCGTGAATGGGTGGCCCTGTATTAGTGCATTGGGATGGGACCTTTCTATCGCAATATCAATTTCGATCCGTATTTCAAGGCTGTTTACAGGCGACAGGTGCAGAAGAGAGAGAGTACGGGACCCACTCATTCCATATAGGGGCGGCCACTGAGGCTGCCAGTTGGGGGTTAAAGGATGACATCATAAAGCGGATAGGCAGATGGGAATCAACTCGTTTCCGCAGTTATATAAGGGTGGGTCGAGTTATGGGCCACGTTAAGTTATGGATTTTCGGGCACTCCTATGTGTATTATGCTGCAAGGAGGGCAGCAATGCGGAAAGAAGGAAAACAGCTGGGATTCAACAGAAGCAAAGTTACGGTGGCAACGTTTGAACACAGTTTTGTGTCCACCAGCGGTATTGCTGGTCCACTTGGGTGGTAATGATGTGGGGTCAGTGCCAATGAAAACATTGATAAAGGATATCAAATGTGACTTGCTGAGATTATGGACAATTTTCCCCACTTTGCTAGTGGCTTGGTCTGATATAGTTCCAAGACGAGTTTGGAGAGGAGGTCGGAAATGCAATTGCGATTTAAAATGTGGAATGCAAATCGCAAAAAAAAATGATTCCAATGATTTGAAAAAACGCAAGCGCAAACGCAGAAAAATCGCATCAGTGTGGCCTAGCCCTTACTCTTTGGGCCCCTGGCAAGTCTGGGCCCCATACAGGAGTACCCTCTTCCCTCCCTGATGGCAGCCCCGAGAAACCACTTTTCAACAGTCTAAAATTTGCATACGAAACTAGGAAATGGCATGGGGAACATTTTTTTAAACACAAATCTTTTACTGCAATTGCAGTTTTGCGCTGGTGAATCTGGTGGAATACCACCAGCAAAGTATTGGGTCAAACCAGTTTTGCAGCAAATCTGCACATATTTTTTTTTTTTTTAAATAATATTGATATTTTTGCCATTACATGCGAAGACAAATTATAGTTCTAAGCTGCACTTTTTGTCCATTTTGTCTGCACTTGCATTTGTGTCTGCTTTTTCGTGTTTGCGTTTCAACACAAAAGGCATTAGTAGTGAATTTGTGTCTGCTTGTATTAGCTTGTCTGCAATTTTTTTCTACATTCCCATAGACTTTAAATTAAATGCAGAATGGGCAGTAACGATGCGAATAATTGTCTCCTGCTCTCCTGCAAGATTTACTGAAGAACGGGAGGTAAGAGATAAGCGCATTTACCTCCTGTTCTTCAGTAAAACAGTTAAAAAGAAACTTAAAATTACGATGGACATACCCTTTAAAATCATGCTGAATGTTAAGCTCCGCCCCTCTGAAATATTCTCTGCTTTCTCCTGCTTGAGCCTCAAACAGTAATGCTTGTGAGTTCCGTGCACACGCACATGCATGTAACTCACAGGCATTACTGTTTGAGGCTCAAGCAGGAGAGTGCACGGAACTCACAGGCATTACTGTTTGAGGCTCAAGCAGGAGAAAGCAGAGGAAATCTCAGAGGGGCGGAGATTAACATTCAGCAAACCAGTAACAAGATGTCAGCAACTTCCAAGGCACAAAGCTAGGCTCTGGAGGGGCATAGGTAAAAAAAAATATGGCAACGGTATTTTTAAAGCTGCAGCTTCCAAATGAACATGCTTGCTACAACCAAGTCTGTTATCTACTAGAAAACCATATAAAAGTAACCTTAAGTAATGTAATAGTAACGTAACCTTAAAACCCACCTCTTCAATCAAGCATATAACCTGGTCTAGACATTACCTATCTGACTACCCAATATGATCCAACCCGCCTTTCATGCTCCACTGCCAATATATTTACAGCCTACTGATTCCCGCAACCTTATGTCTCACCCCCATATCCTGTAGACTGTAAGCTCTTTGGGCAGGGTCCTCTTTCCTATTGTATCACGGTATTGCTGTAAGAAACTCATCACTCTGTTTACTTATATTATGTATTACCTGTGTATGTAATATGTATGACTTTATATAACCTATACCGGACTATTTAAAATGACAGCAAGTACTGCTGAGACCCATGTGACCCGGAAGAAGAGGGGTGTGTCTACCCGAAAGAAGAGGGACGTGACTCCTCGAAACGTATGTCAGTCAGGTTTTGAAACTTTACAACAGTTGCACTGCACTTTACCGCTCTAAAGCTTTACTCGCCTCCTCTCCTCATTGATCGAATCCAATGCTGGTGCTTGTGGGCGCGTATGGGTGAGATAGTTCCTACTCCTATTTGTATCACTGCAGTTATATTGACTTGGGTTCTCACATGGCTTTATTCACCCATTAAGTTACAAGAAATGTTTGCTGGATGTCTGTGTTTTGTCTCTCATTTCATCTCATGTCATCCATCTCTACATCCATCCATGTGTTTGAATGAGGTTATTATCATGTACTTTGTTTTTCGGATCTTAGTGTCAAACGCACTTTCATAGGATTCTGTTCCGCTGGGTCTGTTGGAACTCTCTTACCATCATTGACTATTAGGAGGATATTTGGAGCTAATTGATTTATATTTGGTTATACGAGCGTTCTGTGAGGTTGCTTTTTCCATTTGCCTTGTGTATATTTATTGGCCATTTTTTATCTGATTTAGGGGGACTCCACTGCGCAGTGTTATTGTTGTTAGCATTATATTCTAGTTTGACCATGTGCACAATAAAGGTGTAATGTATTTTGCAGTAATTACAGTGTCCACCACTGGGCTGCTTTATTCTAGGTGGCAAAAGGATTGTTAAACCCCAAATGCATCACCTTACATTTATCAACATTGAATCTGATCTGCCACTCTGCTGCCCATTCTATCAAGGTCTACTTGCAGCAATTGCACATCATTTGTTTCCAAGTTCCAAGTTTCCAAAGTAATGCATTGTTTTGTGTCACCAGTTACCACAGAGACCTTGCTCTCAATTCCCCCTTCTAAGTCATTTATAAACAGAAAAAAGAAGTGGCCCCTGTACTGAACCCTGAGGCACTACACTATTAGCACAAATAGATATAGCACCATTGGCCACTATTCTTTTTAAACGATTCAACAACCAATTCTCTATCCATGTACAAATGTTTTTTTGTAGGCTAACATACCTCAGTTTATACATTAGATGCCACTGTGGCACAGTAACCAACAACTTTAGCAAAATCCAAGTATACTACATCCACTGCTATGCCAGAATATTTGGATTTCCGATACTTATTGAAATTTTAAAAACGTTGAAATCTGAAATTATCCAGCCACACAACCTAAAATTACCAACAGCAGCAGTGCCAAACCCCTAGGTATAAAATTCTGTGTTTTGGGCACCATTTTTTCAGTGTTTTGCACGTTACAGTTTGCAGCGGTGTCCATGCAATGTGGCCACCCATGCAATTCGATAAATTCATGAATCATGAATCATTTGGCCGCGATAGTAGCATCAATGTCCACCATTACACAGTTTGACAGAAAGAAATAGTTATTGAGATCCGAATCCCAGTTTTGATGCAGAATTTTGAGAAATACTGAATCTAGAACAGACACTCAAGTCATGCAGACACTCTCAGACACACAGACACGCTCAGTCAACCAGACACTTTCACATAGACACTCAGTCATATAGACACAATAAGTTACACAGACATTTTCAAACATTGGCAAACATTCTGTAATGCGGACACTCAGTCAAACAGGCACTGTTAATCAGACACTCTCAGTCATGCAGAAACTGTCATGCAGACACTCTCAGTCACGCAGATACTCTCAGTCATGCAGAAATGGTTATGGAGACACTGTCATGCAGACACGCAGATAGACACTGTCATGTAGACACTCTCAGTTATGCAGACACACTAAGTTACACAGACATTGTCATGCAGACATTCTGTAATGCAGACATACTCAGTCAAGCAGACACTGTTAATCAGATACTCTCAGTCATGCAGACCATGTCAGGCAGATGCTTTGTCACGTAGACACTCTCAGTCAGGTAGACACTCTGTAATGCAAACACACTTAGTCATGCAGACACGCTCTGTCCTGCAAACAAGCCCAGTCACGCAAATGTTGTCATGCAGACATTCTGTAACGCAGACCCTTTTAGTCACCCAGACACTGTTACTCAGATACTCTTAGTCATGCACGCAAAACACACTCAGTCATGCACACACTCTTAGTCATGCAGACACACTCAACCATGCAGACATGCTTTGTCACACAGACACGCTCAGTTACGCAAACATTGTCATGTAGACATTCTATAATGCAGACATTATCAGTCAAGCAGACACTGTTACTCAGACACCCTCAGTCATGCAGACTATCTCAGTCACGCAGATACTGTCAGTAAGCAGGCACACACAGTCATGCTAACATTGTCATGTAGACATTCTGTAACGCAGGCATACTCAGTCACGCAGTCGCTCTCAGTCCTGCAAACACGCTTAGCACAAGCAGACAATAACATGCGTGAAATGTGCGCTGATAAGAGCAAGCTCTTCATGCATGTTACACTTGGGCCTCAGCCTCATTAACGCAATTTCTCCAAAGCAGTGCATGGCAATGTGGGTCAATGTGGGCCAAATTTCCTACACTGCAATCTGTTTTTGGAGCGCATGCGATCAGGATTTTTTGTGCATCGCATTGCATAATCAATTACATAAAAAGCTGGAAAGTTTGACTGGGGTTACCTTGACGTGGTTGGAAGGCTTTTGATTCATGTGATCACAGTAATGTATACTAAAACCCCTTTGTTTATAATGTATACCAGTGTGGATAATATGATATTGTATGGGGCCTAGGAATGTGCATTGATTATCTTTTGTAATTTAGCCTAATCCTTCTATCAATACTTCTTCAAGTACAATCCTTCTAGTAAACATTTTGCAGGCCACCTTTTTTAACATGAAAAAAAAACCAATCTCTATTATGTTACCACCTCCTAGCCAGCTTAAAACTGGGTTAGACATATTTGACAGAATTGTATCTATAGAAATGGGATAGTATACATCCATGCAGAGTGCAATTAGAGACCAAATTATTTCAATACATACAAAAAATAGAAGCCTAGTGCACATCCAATTAATTTGCTTACATTTTACTTAAAATTTAAAAAGCTTGCACTTCTCTCTGGATAAATTAAAGCAATTAGCTCAATAACTTAGACAAATTATTTTAAGCCCAGCAACCACTTGTTTGAACTGTTAGAACACATCATAAGACCTTTTGCTCAAAGGTCTTTAAAAACATGAAAGGAAGGTATTCAACTACCGACTGTGTAGAGCACGGAGGGTGATTGAGTGCTCCTTTGGTATCTTGGCCAATAAATTGAAAGTACTGCATACCTCCATACAGATGAGCCCATCCCATGCAGTTGTAAAAGCTGCTTGTGTTATGCACAATTATCTGAGGGAAAAAGAAGGGGTGACTGTTCCAGAAACCATCGAGCAGTCACTACCTACTATGGAAAGTAGTGTGCCACATGGAGCACTGAGTGGCATCACACTGCATAATAAACTTTGTGATTATTTTATGTCAGATGAGGGGTCAGTGTCTTGGCAAACTCAGTACATGTAATTTTTTTCTCCCTGTACATTTTTTAACCCTTCCCTTTTGTTTACATTTTTTATTTGGTTGTGTTGTTTGAAATAAAGAGATATATTTCAATAAAATTATTTTATTGACTACAAAATAAACATATTTGTGTTTTTTGAAGTCACTCACAAGTGAGGTAGATTACATCATCACCTCAACATGTATTCAATGCACATATATGAAGTATAAAATAAAACAACATTAGTGCAAACTACCTATGGTAGTGGCAGAATTGAGGTAGATTACACCATCACCTCAGCTTATGTTCATGGTACACACATAAAAAATATATATAAAATAGTAGTGCAAATTATTGTATGGTAGTGGCACTAGTGAGGTAGATTACACCATCACCTCAGCATGTGTTCAAGGCACATATATGAACTATATAATAAAACAACATTAGTGCAAACTACATATGGTAGTGGCAGAAATGATGTAGATTACACCATCACCTCAGCTTATGTTCATGGTACACATATAAAAAAAATATATAAAACAGTAGTGCAAATTATTGTATGGTAGTGGCACTAGTGAGGTAGATTACACCATCACCTCAGCATGTGTTCAAGGCACATATATGAACTATATACAAAAAACAACATTAATGCAAACTATCTATGGTAGTGGCAAAAATGAGGTAGATTACACCATCACCTCAGCTTATGTTCAAGGTACACATATAAATAATATATAAAACAGTAGCGCTAATTATTATATGGTAGTGGCACATGTGGTAGTGGCAGAAATGAGGTAGATTACATCATCACCTCAGCATGTGTTCAAGGCCCATATATGAAAACTATATGAAACAGTAGTGTAAATTACAAAATAGTAGTGACACAAGTGAGGTAGATTACACCATCACATCAGCAAGGCACACATATAAACAATATATAAATCTAAACATTAAAATTAGAAAATATTGCTACAAGAAAGGTAGATAGAAGCCTCAACTCAGCAATACACATATACTGTATGTAGAAATATAACATAAACAACATTACTGAAAAGTGGACTACTCATAGTCCCTATGGTCCTCATGAAACGTGGAGTCTGACATAGCTGGAGAGATTGTTGGACTCGTGTGATGTGGTGATAACAGTTCGATGTAGGAAACTGGACTTGAAGATATCGGGTAATAATTAGAAGAGCCAGGGTTGGAGAGTGGTGAATGGTTTGGATGTTGCCACTGCTGTTGCATATTATAGGAGAATGATTTGTTGATTTGGGTGTGGATGCGATGATTGTGAATACTGTGCAACATACTGAGTACTTTCACAATGGAGGGGTTGTACCTGCCTAGGAGGATAGATACTTGGACTTGTCCCAATCAGCATATAATAGCATGGTGTTAGGGATCTTCTGAAAGCCATGTACAATGCTGCTTTGATTCCTTACCCTGGGCAGTTTCGATAACACCTGTTAGCCACAATGCAATCAACATCTTGCATACAGGAGGTCCCTAACACCTTTCTGTTATATGTTGATTAGAACATGATCCAGGGTATTTATTGCCAACAGATCCATGTACAAGTCATTCTGAATTGAGAAAGCCAGTCGGATGACTAGCAAAACGTCTTAACGAGCTTAACTTCAAGTCCAATTGATCTAATTAAATACCACAGATTTGCCATTACCTTAATTTTCAAAATGAGCTCAGGTTTATTAGATATCACCAGATCCAACAATGTATCCTGTCTAGTAGAGATGGCCGAAAATGACGATTAAATCTGAAAATGGAGCTTAAAATCGTGACTTCGGAGAGAGTCTCCGAGTATTATTAAACGTTTGAGCTATAAGTCTCGAATAGCCTCGAACGTTCGATAATACTCCAAAATACAATCGGAAACTATTTTCGAGTTTCTGATCGTATTTTCGATCATTATCGAATGTTCAAGGCTATTTTTAAAAATAGCTTGAATTTCGATTAACTCTGTCATGTCTAAATAATGAATATCCTTCCATATCATATTTACTGCCCAGTCATGTGAATCATTTAGCCATTTTTTGTGCTATACCAATCTCATCATACTTTTCATTTAAAGCTATTAGTTCTAGTTCCTCAGTTTTTCCAGCCAGACTTCTTGAATTTGTAAACATATATTTTAGATTATCATTTAATTTATCATTTTGACGCACACATATCCCTATCCACTATGCTCCCTCCCACTCCTCCCTCAATTATCTTATTAGCCCCCTGATCCCATACCCTTCTATCTAACCCTGTGTAGTCCAGAGTACCCTCCCCCATACCTAGTTTAAAGGGTATTGTCACGAACGCCAGTTCGCTGGGCACGTGATCTGACTAATCAATTGGTAATACGCCACCACCACTCCAAGTTATGGCCTTGAAGATGCCCCAAAAACACTCTTGACTCTCACTGACTATGCACACCTCTGTCTTGGCAGCTAAATGGTTAACATTACACCATTCACTCCAGAAACAAACTGGTTAATTAGCATCAGTCCTTCACAAGAATTCACAGAGTTAATTAGCATTTACACTAGCAAAGCATTCCATCCAACATCCAAACACATAGAAAAATTATCAGAGGCTAACTAGGTTCTTTTAGAGCATCAAAGACAAAACTTATTAAATGTTAAATTTAATATTCCAAAAGGTGGACAGTGAATATAATACAAAAATAAAAGAAAATTGTGTTATAATAAAATGACATACAATAGGTACAACAGTTATATAAAATAAAAAGGATAAAAATATTCACAGACCCTACTCACTAGAAGTCCTGTGTCCCGGGGCGAGAAGGAAATATGATCCATACACATTTAGCATGACCCCTCAGTATGAATAAAGTTATAGGGGTTACAGTGACTTTTTAAGCTCATTGATGAACCATCCCCCTACTTAGCTATGCATGAGGTGGGAGCATTCAGGAATGTCCAGATTTACGACTTGTCAAAATTCTTCATTCCCCCTCAGTTAGGCAGATTCCATATAACTTTAGATGTACATTGTACTGGGATATAGACCTCATATTCCTCTCCTGTATTAATTATCAATCCCTACAATACCAAACATGACCTATGTGTAATACATATTTCCCACAATATTAATAACTCGCCTTGACAAGGGAATAAGGCCTCCATGTTGGGTATCATTTTAATGGGCCTACCTTCCCATTCACAAATATAAAATTGGTTTCCATCTGGCTGTCCTTAAAATTACCTTTTAAGGTATCTACCAGACCTCTAGCTGTAGAGAATTCCAGACACTGGTTCTGTGCAATACCCTAATATAACACTGGGGACTGTTTCCAGGGTGGAATGGCATTTTTATTGGTCCTTTGAAAGAACTAATACCAATAGTTAAACCATTCTGGTCAAGTCGCTACACACTTTCCTGACAGGTATTTACACTGTAAAAATAACTGTAGTTTACTGGATAGCTGTGGCTTTAAATATAAAGGGTGCACGTGCATGTGCCAACGTCCCCGGATGCACAGGTGAAAAGGAAATGATAAACATTTGGACATCTAATGGTGCACTCCCAAAAACTTGTTTAAAGTGGAGCAGGAAGCCAGCAAGATTCATGCAGTAAAGGTAGGGTATGGGAGGCTATTACAACAACAAAAAAAAAAAAACATTTATATTTAAAGCCACAGCTATCCAGTAAGCTACAGTTATTTTTACGGTGTGCATACCCTTTAAAATCTCCTTCAACCCTCTAACCATCTTACCCATAAAAACATCTGCACCATCATCATTGAAGTGCAGTCCATCCCTACTAAAGAACCTGTAGGAAACAAAAAACTCAGTCCAGTTCTCTAAAAACCCAAACCCTTACATCAACCTGTAGCACAAGCACACTTGAATTTTAATTAAAGCTGTTTATTTAAATCACATACACAATGTTTCAGGGATCACTATGTCCCCTTCATCAACCTGTCCTATCCCAATAACTCCCCTATAACTCCTTGGGGGCTGATTTACACAGAGACACTGGGCAAATAAATGGAGTTAAAGTTGTGCTAACCGGTTCGCTACCAGTTACTGTGACTTTAACTCTATATTAGCATCGGATGTGCGGGTTACGCAAAAGTCACCAGCGCATCTCGCAATTCAGTATCGCGTTTGCGCTATTCTTAGTGCTGGATTTTAATACCAGCTAATAGCTAATTCACAAACGCGATATTGAATCACAATCAGGACATTTACCCAGAGCGATAACCTGCTTATGTTTAGGTGCAAGAAACATTTAACTTGAAACAGGTCAGTATTGCTCTTTCCTAGGCTATAACCTCCATAGATAGCTATAGATAGGCTGCTTTCTAACAGTACCTGTGCCTGTGTCTGCCATATTATTCTCTCAGTTATTATATATTATACTCACAGTTATTATATGTTATTCTCTCAGTAATTATCTTTAGTAAATATGTTCAGTCATTCTGATATGTGCTGTTAATAAAAGGCAAGACAAGTTGCATACATTCCATTCTTTTGAGGATATATTACAAATGTTGCAACCAGAGGTAAAGAATAGTAGGCACTGGATACCCTTGACTTAAACCGCTGTGCACTACTATAACACAGCCCAATTAAAAACACCTACAATGGAAAATAATAGGGAGACTAAGAAGATTGTACTGTCACAATAGGAAACATGCAACGTTAAGGGATTCATTGAGGCCATTGGGCTCCAGGGTACCCAACTCATAAATCCACCAGCCTTCCATACGAATTCCCATACTGTATAAGTAAACGTTATTTTATTTGATTTGTGCACAGAACTTATATGTTTGGCCATTGCAATGCTCCCTATTACCACTTCCAGCTGCCCTTGCATGTTCTCGAATCCCCTGAGTAAGGGCTTGTTTCGTTAGGCCCAAGTATTTAAAGGGTATGTTTACAGTTTTTTTAACTCTTTGTTATTCAGTTTACCTGAAGAATGGGAAGTAAATGCGTTAAGTCTTACTTTCCGTTTTTCAGTAAAACTTGCAGGAGAAGAGGAAGAACTTACCGTGTATACACGAGTATAAGTCGATCCGAGTATAAGCCGAGGTACCTATTTTTACCTGAAAAATTTGTAAAAACAGATTGACTTGAGTATAAGCCGAGGGTAGAAATTATGACCACTACTGCTATCTGATTCAGTGTTGTTTTGTGGTTTAAGATGCCCTTTAAATGGACAGCAGAATTCCCATGAATCCCATACAGTAATAGCCAGCCAAATCCAGTACCAGTAACCCCCAATTCCTTGGCACTCCAGATATTTGGAAACTACAACTCCCAGCATGCTTTGGTTGCTGGGAGTTGTAGTTTCTAAACATGTGGAGTGGCAAGGTTCAATAAACTTTTAATTAAGCTTACCATTATTTACAATTCTTCGGCCCCCCATATAGTAAAGGGCACTCTGACCCCCATATAGTTAAGGCTCTCTGACCCCCATATAGTAAAGGGCTCTCTGACTCCAATACAGTTAAGGCTCTCTGACCCCCATATAGTAAAGGGCTTTCTGACCCCAATAGTTAAAAACGTCACCTGAGAGTTGTAGTTTTAAGCTGTCACTTGCATTGAACTAGCAGCCATTTTGCCCTAAACTGAGAAGACCCATCAGATTTACAGCATCCAGATGGGAAGTGACAGTGCTGAGTGAGTCCAGCAGCCAGACTACAGGAAGCAGTGTAAAAGCAGATCAGCTCCTGTAACTTTCTATGCAGGTTATGGATTTTTTAACACAGCACCACCTACTGGTTACTATCCGCAATTGCAGCATTTGGATCTAAATTAGGACTTGACCCGAGCATAAGCCGAGGTTAGGTTTTTTAGGCTTATTTTAAGGCATGAACTTAATCTCAAGTATATACGGTACCCGCGAATGGTCCAGCGCCAGCTTCTCTGACAGTCTGACGCTTCCACTCTTCCTTGCACTATGTGTGCATGCAAGGGACTGTGGATGCCACGTAGAATGGAGCGGTGATAAGGTAAGTTCCAGAGTCCCCTAAGCGTACTATTATTTGCAGGGAGGTGGGAATAAGCGTTTTCACATCCCTGTGAATAATAGAAAGGATGGCATATACTTTAAAAAATGGATTTAGTGGGTTTAGTGTTCCTTTAAAGGGAACAGTGATAAAGGTCTCTCTTTAAATATCTATAAAAAGCAAAGCAAAACTGCATTCATTCTGCATGTATTGAAATAGTAAGTAAAAATTACACTGTTATAATTGTCAGCTGCTACAGCTGCTATGTGGTTTGTGTCTTTATTAGTCATAATAATGTCTACTAGAAGAATTGTCTGCTTTTTCATTTTTATGAGATGAAAATATTAATCTTATGCAATTAGAGGTGTTAATATATTCATATTAAAATGCCGTCAATTTAAACCTTACTTGTTAAGTTGATAAATAACACAAACTGTTATTTTGTTTAATACAATTTGTAAGTTATAAATGACTTCCATATATACCATCAGCCATTGCTTCAGGGTTTTAATCATACTTACAAGATCTTATTTTGTACATAATTAAAAAAAAGTTAAATGTGGTGCTTTTTTAATATGCTGTGCATGTATTATTTTTACAGTCAACTGTCTGCTTCAGTACAGCAATAGGATTTAGACCCATTATATTTAGTTAGTAGAAACTAGCATGATGTTTTAAGTCAGTAATAATGTTTTTAAATATACTCTCTATGGATTGAGGTTCCTTATAGTTAACACTTTTCTAAAAATACATGTGATTGTAAGAGCTCCTCCTCTTTTCCCAGGAAACAGTTGGTAACATACTTTAATTATTCCTAAGTTCCTAACCAGAGACATTATTAGATCTCAATGACAGAATAATTAATATTAATGGATTCATGTTTTTATAGTTATATATATAGTAATATTTTTATTTGTTCACCCTTAAAACTTGGTCAATTGTCAATTACCTGCCCCCAACCCTAACAGATTTACTTTGCACTTCTGTGTAATACCATCAATTATACGTAGAATTCACAAATTATAAACCGTATGCCTAGTGATTAACCCCAGTTTTGAAATGAACCTGGTTTTAATTGTGAATGGCCAGTTTCAAAATTCAGAGGATCCCACAGATTTTTTGAAATTTCCTAAACTCCAAAAATAAAAATTTAAAAAATAATAAAAATCAGAAATACCATTTGAAAAATCAAAATATCCTATAGAAAATAAATTTTTTTTTGGAAAACTGCGATTGAAAGTTCTAAAAATTCCAATTGGGTTTGAATCAGATTTTTGGTCAAGTGCTTAAGATGTCAAAAAAACAAACAACAAAAAAAAAAACCCAAATAAATATTATAATATATTTTAACCTCCCATTAAACTTAGGCTTAATAACAGGAAAAAAGGAACAATACACATATGAAGAATATTATAAACACTAAAGCCTCGTACACACGCTCGATTTTCAAGCGAGACACGCCCCTTAATGGCAGAGTGGTACCCCCGACGAACAGCCGCTTTGGTCGAGAATCGTCCGTGTGTATGCATTTGGTAAGGGTCATGCCAGGCAGGTCAACAAACGACCCCTGACCAAGTGCATATACAGCATACACATGCCCAATTCTTGTCCAAAATGGCCGTTCGTTGGGTGTACCGCTCTGGTGTCGGGGGTTGTGCCTCGCTCGAAAATCGAGCGTGTGTATGAGGTGTCAAGGTAAAATAATATACATTCAAATGTTAGTCACTAGGCCTAAGTAATGTAACAATAAATCAGAATAGTCTCTTGAGATAGAACTGTTCTGATTTATTGTTACATTACACTCTAATTTATACCATTTACAATTGCTAACATATGTCATTATTAATTAGTTAAAT
The DNA here is from genome assembly GCA_019447015.1 of Hymenochirus boettgeri. Classification (NCBI taxonomy): domain Eukaryota; kingdom Metazoa; phylum Chordata; class Amphibia; order Anura; family Pipidae; genus Hymenochirus; species Hymenochirus boettgeri. The sequence goes on from CM033474.1 coordinate 141,637,399, forward strand.
ATTTAGTCATGTGATTACATTTACCCAATCAATCGTTAGAATTTAGCTCCAGATCATTGAGAGTTAAAACACTGTTCCCCTTATTCATCAACTTAAATTTGGACTTTAGTGGACTTTCCAACATTTATTTGTGCCACTTATTATCTTATTATTCAATCATCATTTATGGCAGTTATCACTTCTGACAGTTGGTCTTATCATCTCTGTGTAGCTCAAAGATGTCACATAGCTATAATTTAGAAGTCAGAGTGACCTGCTTATTAGTAATTATTAGCTTACCATTGCAGAATCTATAAATCTCCTTTCTCCCAGTCTTATTCTGAATATATAAATTATTGTATAAACTAAATTAGCTATGAATAAGACCACCTTAACCCTAAGGTGGACAACAACATCAGGGCTACTATGCCCCAGAGAGAGACTGACTGTTCTCTGAGATCGAGAATCAAATTCTAGAATCTGGTAAAAATAACCCATCCAGAATATAATTCAGGATCCACCCTGTGCCATTGACCATCCTATTCTATTAGCATATATTTTTTTGTGGTAATTTGAGACATAGAGGGAAAAAAACATATTTAATATGAAAAACTACTTAGAATCCCAGCTACTTATTAATAATTATCCCAGTTCACAATTTCATTTGAATGATTATACATTTTTTCCATGTAATTGACCTGGAACATCAGTTTAATCAGTAACATAGAACCCCTACCCATTTTTTGAATGGGATATTAATACATGAGTAGAGATGTCCGAACTTCGCAAAATCCGGTCCGCTCAAGAATCAGCAAATATTCGAAAAAATTCAAAAATTCAAAAATCCGTGAGCGGACCCATTAAAATGAAAAAAAAACCTCGAAATTACGAGATTTCTCGTATTTTCTAAAATTTCTAAAATTTTCGAAAATATGAGAAATCTCGTAATTTCGAAAATTTTCGAAAATACGAGAAATCCGCAGTTCAGAAGTTCGGAAGGCGGAAAATCTGAAAAAATTCACCGTTCGGATTCGCAAACCGGCCATCCCTATGCATGAGTGATTTAGAAAATCTGAAATGAGAACCATTGTCCATAAACACATATCCTTGGAATGATGTGATGCTTTTTTTATTAGGATGAAAGTCAGCACAAAAGATTGCAAACACCGTAGACAACATAATGAACTATTGGTAGATGTGGTGGTCATCCGAGTTGAGGTTACACTCACAGTACTACACAGAATCTTCTTCAGGAAATATTTTTACACAGTAAAGGGAATAAGGTTTACGTTTAGTTTCTCTATTTACGTCACATAGGAATAACCTATAAAAAGAACACACCAACAATATGAGTAACAACAACAGTAGATATGCTCTCATCTGTTATGTTAGAAAATATATTTCCCATAGCAAATCCCTTAAATTACTTATTTGTCTAGCTTCTTCCTGTAATTGTTTAACTTTCTTGATATTTCCCTTAGTTATTATTTGTCTATATATAACAATCCTTTTTCCTAATAGCTCAACACATTTTATTAAAAATACTAAAAGATAAACTAGTGCAAATTTTTTATAACTTTCTTTTTTTGTGCAGTTTCAAGTATATTAGCTGTGATTACTGCTGTTGTCTCATTAACATGTTCTTAAAACATCTAGAATTCCTGATAAATAATTTAATTTATCACCACTTCAATTTTTTAAACTATCCATATAAAAAACCAAAACCATACATAATCTCTTTAACTGAAAAGTTCTCTTTTAACTAAATTATCATATGGAACTCGGGTTCGAGTTCGAGTTCTAGTCCATCCCTACACTTTATAGCAAATTTATTTAGTAGCTGCTCCCTTGGATTGAGTTTTTATCCATGCTTAAACCCTTTGTGCAAGGCAATACTACTTCAAATTTTTCACTCCATTTTTAACACTCATTTATTTTGCAGCAATTGATGTGTTTTCACATTTATTTGATCACGTTTTTTCCCCATGATATAACCATATAGGATATTTGAAAAGTGCAGTTTCTTATTTAATTTACTTATTTTGTTATTTGAAATTGCTTCTTGCTATCCTTTCATGTTCTTTTTCTAACATACATTTTTATTCTTGTACCTTTTCTACTTGTGCTTCAATTTTTTTCTTACTGGCACTTCTTTACCAAAAACTGATATAATGGAGTCACTTTTTTATATTTACTTTTTGTGGTATTTTTCCCATTAATGCATATGAACCCTGTGTAACCATTTTCAATCATAATCAGGATTATCGTCTAAAATACTATCGTCAGGCCAGCTGACATCTTCCCTTCTTAGCATATTTATACTGTCCACTATAAAAACATTTAACAATACACATTCTTACTGAGATCCTTCAGTGGTTCTGTAGCCCTACTCCAGTGAGTCTCTTCCATCCAATCAACTGCTGTTTATTATTCTTAGACAACAAAGAACCACTTGAAACACTTTCCACCATAGCAAAAGATTAGTACTTTTCAAATAATAAAACAATAATTAGGAAACCAGTGCTATCGATAGACTTAAACAAACACAAACATACAATGCCCAGCAACTGAGGTCCGTAGCTGAAGCTTATGACTCACCTAGACCAGACAGTGGCAAAATGCAATCCATCAAGCATGAAACCCCCTTGGTAAGCAAACAGAAGAGGCTCACCATCAGCCTGCTAGGGGTGTCTCCAGTTGCTCCATTGCAGTCGCTGAGGAGCTGGTCCAGATAATTCACGTTGTTCAGGTCCTGTCAAGGTGCCAAAAATGTCAAGATAACATAATATACATTCAAATAGATGTCAGTCACTAGGCCCAAATATCACATATATCACAGCTGTGAGAGAACAGAACACAAGACACTGGAGTCTCTGGAGATAGAACTGTTCTGGTTTATTGTTACATTGCAAGATTATTTATACCATTTGCAATTACTAGCATATGTCATTATTAATTAGTTACATATTTAGTCATGTGATTACATTTACCCAATCAATCGTTAGAATTTAGCTCCAGATCATTGAGAGTTAAAACGCTGTTCCCCTTATTCATCAACTTAAATTTGGACTTTAGTGGACTTTCCAACATTTATTTGTGCACGTATTATCTTATTATTCAATCATCATTTATGGCAGTTATCACTTCTGACAGTTGGTCTCATCATCTCTGTGTAGCTCAAAGATGTCACATAGCTATAATTTAGAAGTCAGAGTGACCTGCTTATTAGTAATTATTACTTACCATTGCAGAATCTATAAATCTCCTTTCTCCCACAGTCTTATTCTGAATATATAAATTATTGTATAAACTACATTAGCTACAAATAAGACCACATTAACAGAGGCTATAGCCTACACTTTAAAAAGATAAACCCAATACTATTCTGCTTGAAAGGAAAATCTTTTTGAAAGAACGACCCAGTCCCTAAAGCTGCCACCTGAGAATTTCTTCCTTTGCAACAAAACAACTGTGCTTAATTCATAAACATCTTGGTAAAAAGAATGAGTAACTACAGATGTGTGTTTCCCATGCAAAGGTCAAGGTAATCAGTGCACAGAGATTGTTATGAGACTATTATGTGTAGTCAATTCTTTCATGAGATTTGATATTAGAGCTCCCTCCCCAGCCTGTTTTTTCGTCTTTTAGAACATTCTTCAGGCCATGGATATTATCAGATATGGATCGTTTTAAGATTTAAAAGACCAGTAAGGTCCATTTAACTTCTTGTAATGGTGGCCATACATATGTTTGATTTTACTTGCCCGACCGATCGCTCCTTCCACATTGATCGATGCTGCCGGAACCGCCTCTCCCGTTCTTCTATGCGAGTGACATACAATTGCAAAATGCCATTCATTTTGCGATCGCATGTCAGTCACATAGAAGATCATGATCATAAGTGCGTGAGAAATCATGCCAGTGAGGCTGGGGCTACCATGTGTGCATCAGAACCTGTTTCACATGCATTACTGTATGCTTGTGCTGAGCATTCCTTGGTAACTTTGAGTTTTTGCATGCTTGAGAGTGTTGACTGAGAGTGTCTGCGTCACAGTGTCTGCGTGACTGAGATTGTCTGCATCACAGTTTCTGCATGACTGAGAGTGTCTGTGTGATGGAAAGTGCCTGTGTGACAGTGTCTGTGTGACTGAGATTGTCTGCATCACAGTTTCTGCGTGACTGAGAGTGTCTGCGTGACTGAGATTCACTATAAGGACTAGCCTACACTGGCGTGTCTTCTCAATAAGCATTTTTTGAAAACAGACTTTACATTGATGTCTTTTAGAAATAGAGATGGCCGAAATTCCTAAAGTTTAGTTCATTTTTGAACTTTCAGTCTTCAGCTAAAGTTCAGTAGTTCGACATTAAAGTCAATGGGGACAAATAGTTCGAAAAGTTCTGGTAAAATATGGTTAAAATAGCAATGGTAACATACTGTACATGGCTCTGGGACCTGGGAAATGGTCTGAGGAACATGTACATATCATCAAAACTTTCCTCAAAATCTGGCTATTTCGAGCTTCTGCATTGAATTTTCATGGGTTACCGAAATCGATTGCCACATTCAAGAGTTATCACTGAATTAATGGGTTACCAAAATCCATATTTGAGGGTTATGCCTGAATTCAAGGGTTAGCAAATGCCACATTTGTGGGTTATCATTGAATTCGAGGGTTACCGAATGCCGCATTCAATGGTTATGGCTGAATTCGAGGGTTACCAAATGCTGCATTGTAGAGTTAGGAAGCGCTTAAGTCGATGGTCATCACCAAATTCGAGGGTCACAGAGCGTTACATTCTAGGGTTATGGAGCACTGAAGTTGAGGGTTATCAATTCGAATTTTCGATAATTATCGAAAAAAAATGTCAGTGAAAAGTCCGAAAGTTCATAGTTCGAAGACTCCGAAAAAGTCAGAGTTTGTACTAACTTGTTGTGTAAGATACCCTTTACAAATAGACTTGTGTGAGTATAAAACTGAAAAATAAGTTATTAGTTTTCAGGCTGCAGAGTTGCCCAAATCCACAAACAGATGTTTGAGGATACTATAAATTAAAGTGATGCTTTGATTCTGTTAACCATAAGAATACACAGATAAAATGTTATAGATTTTGCTTCCCCTAGACCAAACCCCCTTTCTTTATATTAATTTCGGTGCTCTGTACACTATTAAAAGAGTTAAAGGGTATCTCCAAGGAGGACACGGAGTAGGCAGGCACCAGATTACCCACAGAGAGGCTTCTACTCTTCACTTTTTTGGACTTTCATCAGAAACTGCAGGACAACCATTAGGGGCAGAGGAGAAAGGTAAGGATCTTTTAACACTAAAGTGGGGCAAATTTTAGTTTTAGGGGGTTTAGTTTACGAAAGTTGCACCTGTATTTTTTTCTTCTAATTTCCTAAAGCAGAAATCAGCAAAATTAGCTGTTACAATGGCAGAGCTCCCCTTACCATTCTAGTTCCTGTGATGCAGTAGCCATTTGCTTCATGGGAACCCAGAAGGTTAGGTGCACAGGCATAATACCCCACTTCATTTGTTAATAGTTTCCATGCTACAAAAAAGCACAAATACTAGTGCTTGGGGACATTATTGGCAATGACAAAGGCACCGCTAGTTTAAAACCTATGCAAACCTGATTTTACATCAGGTAGTGGGGTTTTTACACATCTCCCCTTATTTGTCTACAACAAAATGATGTGGCTTTTGCATATTGGGTAAATATTACAGGCTGGCATTGGCTTCTTCCGGGTACTCCAGTTTCTCCTACAATATTAAAGACATACTAATTGGTTGTATGTGTCAAATAAAAAAGTGCTTAGATTATAAGCTCTTCGGGCAGGGTGTGATGTATATAAAGGCATGTAATGGTAAAGTGCTAAGTAAGATGTTGGTACTAAAAAAATACACAATAATAAAAACAATAATAACTGCCCATCATTTTTACAAGGCTGCAAATGGATCCAGGAAGGCATGTTTACACGTTCCTGAAAAAAATAGAAGAAAAAAAAGAATTAACAACCGGAATAATGGTTTAAAGGGTATCTCTACTGGGGAAAAAATGTTTGCTATTTAGTTTTATTGAAGAACTATGTGGTGGAGGAGCAAGCGATTGGGTAAGTAGCTTACCTTCTCTCCTGGCTCCTGCAGGTTTCATTGAAGGATTTGAGGTAAGACAAAGCTCCTTTACCTCCGGTTCTTCAATAAAACTAAATGGCAAATTTTCCCAGTGGAGTTATCCTTTAAGTACTAAGTATTATAAAGACAAATAACTTTATAAGGAAACAGAAACAGTGTCTAAAATATAAAACATAGTTGTGACTAATTTGTATATTTTATGGCTCAGGAATTATGCACAAAGGTCCTTTTGTATATTGATAGATTTATAAGCATCTAGCATGTATTTTTGTCATCTTTTAATTAATTTTGTAATGTAAATGCTAGCATGTGTGAAATACTAACAACTACAGACTTTTACTGTAAGTTATGTATCCATTTAGTGTAAGCAATGTATGATATGTAGACAAAGCATGCTGAACAGGTGTTAAGGGTATTTTTAATTCCCTAACAGCCTGTCATTCAACAATTTTGGCTGTTTACACTAGCCACAGGCTTAAAGAAGATATTGGAATGATCACAGGAAACATTTTTACAACAAAATCTATTTTACCATATTGTGTATGTATATGTATGTATGTATATGTATAATTTTATTTGTAAAGCGCAACTTGGGTGTGCAACGCTGTACATTATGAAATACAGAGTATACAAACAAGTGGATAAGTGCAAGCAATTATACAGATAAATAAAAATTAAATACAATTTCATACATCAGTTAAGAATGCATATATGTTTAAATTAAATGTAAATTGATATAAGTGCAGCATGCCTTGGGAATGAGATCCCTGCCCCGAAGAGCTTACAATCTAATTATTTCATAATGTATGAAAATAATGACAAAAAATAAAACATGTAGGCCTACATGACATGTGATTTAGCAATTTTGTTGGTATCTCTAATAGAATGATATACAAGGATGTCAGTTTATGTATTTCAAAGTCTTCTTTTATTAAATATTTACGAATTAATTTTTGTTCTTCATTAACCTTTTAAACGTTACTAACCTTTTCTTAAAAGGTTATATCAGTGACTTAATACTGAAAAGTGCTCTATAATCTACAGAATAACAAAGAGAGAACTACTTAAAGTCTGATTTACTAATTATTAAACATTTTGTGCCAAAATTTTGCCACACAATTGTATTGTACTCATAATATTTAGACTCCCATGGACAGAGCTATCAAAATATGCACTTCAACTATTATTTTTTATTCTTACGATTGGCAAATTGTACTGACATGTATTAGTCAACTAATTTCTAATACGGCAATGGATAATGTATATTAGAGTAGGTTACTAAAATTTGTTATTTACTTTGGATTACATTTTTGTTATTGTGGATTTCCTATTTACATATTTATTTCTATTGCATCAAATTTCATGACATTTACACTATTTAAAAGCACAGTAATAAAACAAGCAAGTTTAATAATACATTATGTTAATTAATTTTAATTAAACATTACCATATCTATGTAAAAATATATGTAGGAAGTGCTGGATAAAAGATGTCCGGCAAACCTTTTACCCATGTACCATTTTATAAAGTTATTTTTTATTTTTATTTATTTTCGATTACTAACTTGTATAGCTGTCTGTTTGTTGTAAAATCATTCAAAAACTCACTATTCCTTAATGATATGTAAATATGCAAAAGGAAAGTTTATTTCTTTAAGGTATTATGAAAGACTATACCTTGGTTACTAATATATATTTTTAAATTTTAACATGTAGTTGTAAAAATCTTATGATTAAAAAAGGAAATACGTTTAAAAGTAAAATCATGAAACAACATTCTGTAAAGCTTTTCTTTTTCAACTTTCTGTTATACTGAAAGATAAGAAACTTTCTAAAACTTCCTCCACTGGTCCCTCACTGGCCAGTATGAGCCTCCTCTGCTGAATTGTACTCTGCAGCCCTTCAGTGATTGGTCATGACGTCTAAACCTGGAAGCTGCACAGGAGAATGCAGAGCCTTGGCGCGGGATCGGGGGTCTGTAAGTAGAAGATAGAAGAAGTTTTGTTAAAGGTAAGAATTGAAAGATTATTGCCTGGGGGACGGGGCTGAACCTTTTCTTTTTTACCGGATGGACACGGATAAAACGGACACAATTTAAAGAAAGTCAAATTCGTTATTAAGAAAAAAAGTGCACAAATACTGACATAGCAATAAAATAAATAAATAATAAACAGAAAGCCAGTAAACATTCCAGGCCCCAATCTTTTTCCAACTTTCAGTAGTCTATTTTTTGCCTTGTTTGGGTCTTTTCCCCTGTCATTTGTAAGTAATAGATTTAATTACTTTTTCAAGTCTTCCCCCGAGAGCTATGTTACAAAAGAGTTAAATTAAAAGTAGTATTTTTAGAAATACTACTGAAGTCTGAAGTCGCATGCTACGCAGGGAGTCAATAGATGCTTAGGAGTATTAATGGTTAAGGGCTTGGTGTAAAGAAACAGGGTTTGGGCTAACTTTTCTTCTGCTACAGGGTCTTTAATAGGGATATACTGCACCTCAATGATGATGGAATGATAATGGAAGATGGAGGAGATTTTAAACTAGGTATGTGAGTACTTTGGACAACACAGAAATAGATAAAGGGGTAAGAGATCAAAGAGATCAGGGGGTAATATGATAATGGAAAAAGGAATGGGAGGTGGGGGAGCATAGAGGATAGGGATTCAAAAAAAGGTTTAAAAGGTATGTTTAGAAATGCAAGTAGTCTGGCTGAAAAAATCGTGGGAACTAGAACTAATAGCTTTTAAAGGATTGTATGACGTGAACGGTACAGCAGAAACATGGCATCCCATATGCAGTTGGTGAAGGCTGCAGTTATGGGACATATTCTATGTTATTTCCCTGACATAGACTGGAGTAAGGGAACTTCCAGCACCTCAGAAGGTATCTTGAAGTTCTTAAATTTTCTTTTACAGATTAAAGAAGTTCCTACCAGAAAGGATGAGTTGCTTCGATAATATCTAATAACCCTGAATTTATTTTGGAGATGAAGGCAATGGGAAGCTTGGGAAACAGTGATTATTGTTTGTTGTCCTTTAATATTGGTTGCAAAAAAACAAAAGTGCAATGGTCTAACAAAAGCTTTTTAAATTTAGTAAAGATCATTTTATGCTGTTAAAGGAATCACTCCTACTCATAGACTAAGGTGATTTGTTCTTAGGTAAGAATACTGAGCATAAGTGGACTGCTTTTAAAGGGGTATTAACCCTTTCACTGCCAGGAGATTTTCATTTTTTTTTGCATTAACTGCCAGAAGAATTTTCAGGATTTTGCCCTCAATCGCTTTAGACTAATTTTACTGTAGGAAACCTTGCAGTAAATCAGGAATATTATACATTGTTTTTTTCAGCACAAAGTGTACTTTAACATGGTAACAGAATTTTGTAACTTTTCTGGAAATTTTACTGGAATTATGGGTAAAATATGTAAAAAAAATGAAAAATTTGCAAATTTTCATGGATTTTTCCCATTTTTACTTATAGTTATCTTAAGGTTACACACAAAAATCTTACTGTTTCTAAAAGCTCAGATACTCCCGAGTACAACGATACCAGATATATGTAGGTACCCCACTTTTCCTGTACAGGAGACCCCCGCAAACTAAAACTGCACCTTCAAGAATATTACACCAAATTAAAATGTATAACCACTACTGACAGTTAACATAGAATATCTACCAAATTAACTAAAATATCCCCACAAGTGAGATATTTTTAGAAACTACACACCCGCAGGATTTTCCGAGTGAGGTAAGTTTTGATCAAAATGCAGATACCCGGGCGCAGCTCTTCGTCCAATTGTAAGTTATTTTCTCACATTTTCCTTTTTTTCCTCAACTGTAAAAACAGAGACAAAATCAAATGCGAATTTCAGCTAAAAACTGTGGAGGAAAGTTCAAACGCATCTCAAATATGAAAGCCTAACCCCTCCCGAATAAAACGGTATGCCACATTCATGGGTGTACCCAGAGACATGGCTACCAACTAACCCAGAGCGTGACCAGTGCCAAATGTCAGTAGCAGCAAAAAAAAATTTGCCAGTTTTGTATTTGAACAGTCTGCAGTTTTTCCACAAAACACCCCCCCAACTCAGAAATACCCCCCACAAACTATATATTCCTGAAATCTACACACCTTCAGCTATGTAACGCTGTAGTTTGTTCATTCATATCATCAATGGTGTGGGCGCAGCTCTTCGTAGAAGTTTGCACTTTTACCAGATTTTCAAAAAAAATGAACATCAAACAACATTCAAAAAGGTAAAAATCATGCCAAAACCTCATGGAATGTAAAAAAAAGTTGCTAAATATCAATCTCCCAAATGTCCTGAATCAAACGGTATGCCATATCACAACGCAGGGTACTTCTTGACAGTACAGACAATACACAAAGACCAAGTGCACGGATTAACCTGTAAACCAACTACTTACAAACTTCATGTAACAATAACTATTATCACAAAAACAACACAAACAGATGTAGTGCCCAAAGCAACGATAGAACTGTGCGTTACTGGCGGACTCTGACACACCCACAGGGGCTACATAACAGATTGCAGCATTGACAACCTTTTGTAACAATCGTCCGGTCCTCAAAATAAGAAGACGCAGAGGAGATTGCCAACAAGAAGCTAACAATACCAGTGAACTAAGCTTTTAACAAAAAACATGAACAGAAACCAAAAATTGTGTTAAGATTGAGTTATAGGGGTAATTACAACACAAACACATTGCACACATTAGTCAACCAGTCCACACATTGAGACTACGATGAGCACATTCTGTGCTGACAGTTTAATAATTTTTCTCCCAATGCAGCTCTGCATATTGTTTCTATAAATAAGGATTAAAGGGGTGATGTTGAAGAATTTAATGTGTTCCTACTAGACCAAATGATCTGGCAACCCAGGTTGGGTTAGGAAGTGTGTTTTGTTTTGAGAAATTTCCCCACAAGACACCCTCCTGCTGCAATAATTTTATAGAATATGTATGCAATATTCCCCTTAATAAGGTAGCCAAAGCTGTTCTAAGATTGGGTTTATTTTTGTATCCCCATCCCCTGCAGTTCTGCTTCACATTGTTTGCAGGGCTGCAATGATTGCAATTAAATAACAATAACTCAGCCATGCTTAATGTATTTTTATAGGTGTCCTTAATCGGACTTTTAGGTGTCCTTACTCGTACTTCTCGACTATCCCGGACCCGGATTTCTCTGACTTTCCAGACATGTGGCAGTATTTTCAAAATTATCGAAAAAAAGGCTGTTCTCTAACTCTAGAATGTATCGTTCACTACTCTCGAATGTATAGTTTGTTTTCGGAACCCTCGAATGTCCGGATCATTTTCGCTAACCCTAAGTGCAGAAATAACATACTAAATAGTCTTTTGCAGATATGCTCACAATAAAAAGGGTTAACGTTTTGCTTCATAAATACATATGAAAAGGGTTACACCTTCCCCCACTCTATTTAAAAAATCTATTTTAGTAAATCAGCTAATATTTCACTGCTATCTCTATGATTGGCTGGGAACCCTGGCATGTGGACTCTGAGTCAACAGTTACATGCAGCTTGCGTAGGGGTGGGTGAGAAAACAAACACAAGGTACATTATAACATTGGAGAAGAAGTTTGGGTCCAGGGCCAACACTAGAGGCACTAGAAAGAAGCATTGACATCATAGATTGTCAGTATTCTGAGATGAATTCCACTAAGAGGCTGAATTCAGAGGTGAGAGACAAATGGTTTTACTTTGTGACAACAAAGAGTCGTGGAGCTGCCTTTGAATTTTCGTTTTCGTTCTCCTTTAAGCCACAAAGGAGAGGACTTTTGTTGCCTAAAAGTAAATTTGAAATAATAGTTTAACCCTTTGCCTGCCACAATCGTGAATATACTTTCTGTGCAGACAGTACCAACTGCCACAGATCGTATATTCACGATCTGCAGCACTTCCGGGTCCGGGAGCGAATGCCTGAAGTTAGAGCGGGGAAACCGCTTCCCCGCTCTTGCAAACCCCCTAGGCACGAGCAATGCCGGGTTACTTACCTCTCCCCGGTCCCCGATCGCAGAGCAGCCAATGGGAAGGCACTGACATCACAAGTCACATGGGGAGTGACTTGCTGATGTTCAGTGTAAAGGAACTGCCCCCTGCTGGATTTTTCTCACAACTTACCTGTGTATTACGTTGCTGGAGCCCTCCTGCTGTGATCTGCTGTGTTTCCTGCTGGATTTACCTTGCTGCCTGCTTTAGATCATCTGTCTTCTGGACTGGTACAGTATTTACACACACTACACACACTACATTTAGTTTATAATTTTTATAAACTTTTTTTTGTATTACACCATCTACACACTTTAGTACACACTACCACACCACTACACACACATAATTTACACTCTAACACACACACACACACATATACATACACACAAAATACACAACAAAATCAACATATTTTTTATTTGTATTTTTCATTCATTTTGATTTTGACAGTTTTTCTGGATTTTTTTTGCTGTTTCTTTTATTTTGGTGTTTATTTATATTATTTCTATATTGTATTTGTTTTTGTGTGTATATTTGGTGTTTTACCCCCTTATATCCCTATATACCCCTCTATATCCCTATATACCCCTCTACCCCTCCCCCACCCCCAGACCCTCTTACTGATAACTTGTGGGATTGAATTTACTGTTAACATCTTTATTACCCTCAAGACTAGTGGGTCTGTCATTTTGACCCCCAGTCTTGCTGTGCGGTAAAGTTATTTAGTCATTTTTGTTTTTGTGTTGTAATTTTTCTGCTATCTCAGTTTTATATACTTTTTTTGGTTCAGTTACCCTTGATTTCTTTATTACACAACAAGACTAGTGGATCTGTGATTTTGACCCCCATTCCTGCTGTGTAGTGAAGTACTTTTGTGCATTTTTTGCTTTCTGTGCTAAATATATTCAGTGTCTTTATTATAATTTTTTTTTTTGCTTCAGTTACCCTTGATTTCTGTTTTATAAGTTATCTAAAATATATAAAAGTTATTTTCTGTATTTGGATTGTACGGTGTTTAATTTTGTATACGTTCATTAGGTTTAGTTTTTTTATAGTATTTCAGTTTTCGGTGCTTTCTAGAAAGTGTTAAAAGTTGGAAAGTTGAAACATTGTTACTTAGTTTGCTTGAGGTCAACCTCAGGTCTTTTTTGCTGAAGGGGTTAACTTCAGGTCTTTTTGCTGAAGGGGTTAACTGCAGGTCTTTTGTTTGAAAAGAAAATTGGTACAGTGACTTTTGATACAATGGCTAAGAAGAAGAGCTTTTCTGTACAGGAGCTGCTATACTGTATGCTGACCACTCAGAGGAAAGTGATTTTTCTGATGCTGATGCTGACCCTGAGTATTTACCCAGTGGATCAGAATCATCAGATTCTGACGAGCATGGCAGTAGTGACACTGTCCACGCCTTAGAGAGTATTGGTTCTGCTGAGATGAGGCTGGTCCTAGCATTGTTGGTCCTATGGAGGTAGATGATGGGAGTGTTGCTGGTGCTGCAGTTGGAGGAGAGCCTGCGTGGAGGCCTCCCGCTAATTTTACCCCCCAAATTCCTGATTTTTTAGCAGTCCCTGGCGTGAAGGTGGACACCAGTAATTTTGAAGTGCTAGACTTCTTTCAGCTGTTTCTGACGGACGCAATCCTACAGGATGTGGTCCACTATACTAATCTATTTGCCGAGCAGTATATTGCCACACACCAATTAGTGTATATTCACGTGCTCGTGCATGGTATCCCACCACAATAGTGGAAATGAAAAATTTTTTGCCCTCACTCTTTCAATGGGTCTCGTAAGAACAATACATTGGAAGGCTATTGGGATACCACCACTGTAATTTCCCTCCCCCTTTTTTCAGCTGTAATGCCTAGAAACCGCTACCAAATCTTATGCGTTTATGCATTTAACGATAACACCACAGCTTTTCCCCCCGGTGCACCGTCATGACAGGATTCATAAATTGAGGCCCTTTATTGATAGCCTGTCTAAACGCTTTGCAGAGGTTTACATCCCTTCCCAGAATATCTGTATTGATGAGTCCCTATGCTCTACAAAGGGCGCCTAATATTCCGTCAATACATCCAAGTAAGCGTTTCTCGCTATGGCATCAAATATATAAGCTCTGCGAAATAGTACTGGGTACACTAGCAAGTTTATGATATATGAGGGCAGGACTCACAGTTAGACCCCCTGGTGTCCACTGATTTAACGGTCAGTGGCAAATAGTCTGGGAGCTCATTTCTCCATTGCTGGGCCAAGGTTCCACTTATATGTGGAAACTTTTATACAAGTATTCCCTTGTTTAGATATCTTTATTCTTTGACACCCCAGCCTGTGGCACCATAAATCTATTCGAAAAGGGTTGCCCAAGGCTTAATGGATAAGACACTAAAGCGTGGAGAGAATTTTGCTCTAAGAAGCGATGGAGCTCCTGGCTATCAAGTTTTGTGATACTAAGGTTGTATCATGCTGACCACCATCCACGATGAGTCAGTAAGAGTAGGGCACAGAAGTGGTGGTAGGCCCCCCAAAATTAGACCACTCTGTAGCAAAGAATACAACAAGTACATGGGTGGCGTTGACAAAACTGATCAGATCCAACACTACTACAACGCCACCAGAAAAAACAAAGGCCTGGTACAATAAATTAGCCATTTATCTTTTGCAAACGGCCCTACATAATTCGATATTGTTTACAAGACAGTGGTACCAGAGCCTGTACTGTCTTTTATAAGTTCCAGCTGCAGCTTATTCCAGCTATGTTGTTTGGTAGTGTAGAGGAGGTCCCGGAGATGCCTAGTAATGATAATGTAGCTAGATTAGTAGGAAAGCATTTTTTAGAACCCATTCCACCCACGCCTATAAGCAGCATCCCCAGAGAGCCTGCAAGGTTTGCCGTAAAAATGGGACTAGGCGAGATACAAGTATTTTTGTCCTAAGTGCCCTAGCAACCCTGCTTTATGTCTGAAGCCCTGTTTTGAGCGCTACCATACTTTGGTGCACTTTGAAAGTTAGATAGGATAGGAGGCTCTCTGGATTTGTGGGTGTCCTAGGCCCTTATTGGCATGCTCCGGGGTTCATTTGCCTTTTTCTGAAATAGCTTTGTGGTGGGACAGGTAGGTCTCCTTCTAGTTAAAATAGTTTATTTACTGTAAAGGGGGCATAAGTACAATGTGTTTTTTTGTCAGTAATGTTGTACTAACCGCTAGTTTTTTTCCCAAGATTTTTGAGGTTCCTGTAAAAATACACCAGTAACAGGGTGATGGCGTTATGTGTATTTACAGTAAATGTATGAATGGTTCTGTGTATTGCATTTAACAACTGCTTTTATCTTCAAGATGTGCCGGAAAAAAACTGGAGACGTAACAACTAAACTCCAAACAGAAAGCACCTAGTCTTGTGCTGGGGCAGAGCTTGTAGGTTCAAGGGCGCTTGTGGCAAATGATGAAATAGAAGTGAATTTTATTATTCATCTTTCGATCTGATGCTACAAAACTTTTCACAGCAAAACTCAATAGCCTTCACTAAAGCTATCAGTATTTTCTCAGTAATGCAAATAGGCAACAACACAGAGGCAAAGATATCCAGCAAGGTAGGAAGATTTGAAACATATTTTTCCAGGTTTTCAGGCACCGATCAATTGCGAGTTCTGTCTGCTAAAGTTCGAAATACTACTTTGAAATGCGGCTACAAGATTGCATGTATGAACAAAGAATGGCACTGTATATAGCTAAGGTATGTAGATTCCAAAAATATATAGTTTGTGTGGGGTATTTCTGATTGAGGGGGTTTACCGTGAAAATTCTGGAACATTGCTGTAATTAAGCCACTGTGCCTTGTCTTAATTTGTGACTAGTCGCTTCCACGTCCGTGTGTGTAACCACACATATGGCATACCGTTTGATTCAGGACATTTAGGAGATTGGTATTTGGTAAGTTTTTTTTACATTACTGGGGTTTTTGGTGTATTTTGTAACTTTGAAATGTATTTTTCTCTATTTTTCCAGAAATTGTGTAGAAATGCCAAATTCTACGAAGAACTGCGCCCACACCATTGATGGTATGAATGAACGAACTCAGCGTTACGTAGCTGAAGGTATGTAGATTCTGAGAATATATAGTTTGCGGGGTATTTCCAAGTTAGAGGGGTGTTCGTTTGAAAAAATCTGGGAAATGCTGTTATTGGCTCACTGCGCATTGTTTTACTTTTGACTAGTCGCTTCCACGTCCGTGTGTGTAACCACACATATGGCATACCGTTTGATTCAGGACATTTAGGAGATTGATATTAGTAACTTTTTTTTACATTCCATGAGGTTTTGGCATGATTTTTACCTTTTGAAGTTGTTTTTTGTTCATTTTTTCAGAAAAGTGCGAACTTCTACGAAGAACTGCGCCCACCACATTGATGGTATGAATGAACGAACTACAGTGTTACATAGCTGAAGGTGTGTGAGATTTCAGGAATATATAGTTTGTGGGGTATTTCTGAGTTTCAAGGGTGTTTTTGGAAAAAAATGCATACTGTTCAAATTTGGAGTTGGCTAAATATTTTCGCTGTTTCTGAGCCATCATGCATTGTCTCACTTTGTGGCTTTTCGCTTCCACGTCCGCGTGAGTAACCACACATATGGCATACCGTTTGATTCAGGACATTTGGGAGATTGATATTTAGTAACTTTTTTTTACATTCCATGAGGTTTTGGCATGATTTCTACCTTTTGAAGTTGTTTTTTTGTTCATTTTTTCAGAAAGTGTGAACTTCTACGAAGAACTGCGCCCACACCATTGATGGTATGAAGAATGAACTACAGTGCTACATAGCTGAAGGTGTGTAGATTTCAGGAATATATAGTTTGTGGGGGTATTTCTGAGTTATCAGGGTGTTTTGTGGAAAAAAATGCTACTGTTCAATTTGAGTTGGCTAAATATTTTCGCTGTTTCTGAGCCATCAGCTTGTCTCACTTGTGTGCTTTTCGCTTCCACGTCCGCGGGAGTAACCACACATATGGCATACCGTTTGATTCAGGACATTTGGGAGATTGATATTTAGTAACTTTTTTTTACATTCCATGAGGTTTTGGCATGATTTTTACCTTTTGAAGTTGTTTTTTGTTATTTTTTTTTTCAGAAAA
This sequence comes from Hymenochirus boettgeri, assembly GCA_019447015.1. Lineage (NCBI taxonomy): Eukaryota > Metazoa > Chordata > Amphibia > Anura > Pipidae > Hymenochirus > Hymenochirus boettgeri. Next base: position 141,654,675 of record CM033474.1, read on the forward strand.
GTGCGAACTTCTACGAAGAACTGCGCCCACACCATTGATGGTATGAATGAATGAACTACAGTGTTACATAGCTGAAGGTGGTAGATTTCAGGAATATATAGTTGTGTGGGGGTATTTCTGAGTTATCAGGGTGTTTTGTGGAAAAAATGCATACTGTTCAAATTTGGGATTGGCTAAATATTTTCGCTGTTTCTGAGCCATCATGCATTGTCTCACTTGTGGCTTTTCGCTTCCACGTCCGCGTGAGTAACCACACATATGGCATACCGTTTGATTCAGGACATTTGGGATGTGATATTTGTAACTTTTTTTTACATTCCATGAGGTTTTGGCATGATTTCTACCTTTTGAATTTGTTTTTGTTCTTTTTCAGAAAAGTGCGAACTCTTACGAAGAACTGCGCCCACCCCATTGATGGTATGAATGAACGAACTACAGTGCTACATAGCTGAAGGTGTTAGATTCAGGAATATATAGTTTGTGGGGGGTATTTCTGAGTTATCAGGGTGTTTGTGGAAAAAAAATGCATACTGTTCAAATTTGGAGTTGGCTAAATATTTTCGCTGTTTCTGAGCCATCATGCATTGTCTCACTTTGTGGCTTTTCGCTTCCACGTCCCGTGAGTAACCACACATATGGCATACCGTTGATTCAGGACATTTGGGAGATTGATATTTAGTACTTTTTTTTACATTCCATGAGGTTTTGGCATGATTTTTACCTTTTGAAGTTGTTTTTTTGTTCATTTTCAGAAAAGTGCGAACTTCTACGAAGAACTGCGCCCACACCATTGATGGTATGAATGAACAAACTACAGTGCTACATGCTGAAGGTGTGTAGATTTCAGGAATATATAGTTTGTGGGGGGTATTTCTGAGTTATCAGGGGTTTTTTGTGGAAAAAATGCACACTGTTCAAATTTGGAGTTGGCTAATATTTTTCGCTGTTTCGAGACCATCATGCATTTGCTCACTTTGTGGCTTTTCGCTTCCACGTCCGCGTGTGTAACACACATATGGCATACCGTTTGATTCAGGACATTTGGGAGATTGATATTTAGTAACTTTTTTTTACATTCCATGAGGTTTTGGCATGATTTTTACCTTTTGAAGTTGTTTTTGGTTCATTTTTTCAGAAAAGTGCGAAATTCTACGAAGAACTGCGCCCACACCATTGATGGTATGAATGAACAAACTACAGTGCTACATAGCTGAAGGTGTGTAGATTTCAGGAATATATAGTTTGTGGGGGGTATTTCTGAGTTATCAGGGTGTTTATGGAAAAAACTGCAGACTGTTCAAATTTGGAGTGGCTAAATATTTTCGCTGTTTCTGAGCCATCATGCATTGTCTCACTTTGTGGCTTTTCGCTTCCACGTCCGCATGTGTAACCACACTCTGGAGAATTAGTGATGAGGAGTGAGTGAGTGAGGGGCTTTGCCTTTCGAAAAGAAACCTGCTTAACTTTGTAAGTAAGGTGCAATGAATGAGCCTGCCAAATTTAAGCCATCTGCCTCCACGGCAAGTTGGAGAATTAGTGATGAGTGAGTGAGGTGAGGGCAGTGAGTGAGTGAGTGAGTGAGGGTTTGCTCCTTTTCGAAACGAAACCTGCTTAACTTTTGTAAGTAAGGTGCAATGAATGAGCCTGCCAAATTTAAGCCGTTGCCTCCACGGCAAGTTGGAGAATTAGTGATGAGTGAGTGAGTGAGGATGTGAGTGAGGGCTTTGCCTTTTCGAAACGAAACCTGCTTAACTTTTGTAAGTAAGGTGCAAGAATGAGCCTGCCAAATTTAAGCCGTCTGCCTCCACGGCAAGTTGGAGAATTAGTGATGAGTGAGGAGTGAGGGCGAGTGAGTGAGTGAGTGAGTGAGGGCTTTGCCTTTTGAAACAAAAACCTGCTAACTTTTGTAAGTAAGGTGCAATGAATGAGCCTGCCAAATTTAAGCCGTCTGCCTCCACGGCAAGTTGGAGAATTAGTGATGAGTGAGTGAGTGAGTGAGTGAGGGCTTTGCCTTTTCGAAACGAAACCTACTTAACTTTTGTAAGTAAGGTGCAATGAATGAGCCTGCCAAATTTAAGCCGTCTACCTCCACGGCAAGTTGGAGAAAGTGATGAGTGAGTGAGTGAGTGAGTGAGGGCTTTGCCTTTTATTAGTATAGATATGTGCAAAAACACAAAAGCAGTTTTCAGACACACTGAAACTGAAGACTTGTAAGATTGTATCTTCAGTTTTTTTCTAGTAGGTACCCACCAACATTCACTTTTAAATAAGGAAGTGCATTGCACAGACCTGTGCTAAAATAAACTTTATTTTACTGTCCTCCCTGAAAGTTTTGTTTCTATAATTGTAACTATTGTAGAACTAAACACATAAAATCTACATGGTGAAAAGTTGGTTGGCATTTTCATTAGAAAAATAATGTAGGGTGCACTGATTTCAATGTATCCATATATCATGTATTTAATGAACTGCTACAAATCCTAGTAAAAAGTAGATTCATAAATGTTCAGGCTTAATCTGTCACAAAATACACAAGATTCTCTTTTAATCTGCACAGTCCCCCAGATATTGCTTTGAATCTGCCCAAATCATCTTAAAAACTTTAAATATGCAAGTCTCTTCCGAATGGTCGGCCAGGACTGTTGGTCGTTGCAAAAGTAGCTGCGGGCAAAAATTTGCCACAGACGAGCATTCGGAGGACCACGCAATGAGTCGTGGTTTTCGAACTGGTCCGATTGATTGTTCGGACAAATACACTGAACTATCGATCAGCCCGAAAAATTGCATGGTGTGTACCCAACCTTACTGACTGCATTCCATCTGTATACCCTTCATATTCCCTCTTTAATGTTTCACTTATAGAAACATCATACTGTAGTGCACAGCTCTGTGCAATGCATTTCTCAATAGCATACCTTCACTGAGGAACACTTTTCTAGTAGAATTGTTGTAGTGTGAAGCAGGGCATTTTTAGCAATCTTAGTGCCCTAGACGCCCTCTCACCCACACTCTCACTTCCCCCCTAACATTGGCCAGCCACAGTGTTGCAGCTGGGTTTCCCCACTCAATTCCTTCTGACCGACTGCTGTGGAAGTCCTTTATAGTGGGACCATTTTAGTAGATGGTAAGAGGCGCACTCTGTACCAGATGGGGCAGGCATGGATACGTACGTATGTAATGAAATACCGACTGGAAGGACAGGGTAGGTTTTTAGCGAATGCACGGCACAAGTGTTCTCCCTAGAAATTATTTCCAGCCAGGTGGGGAGGAACAGGGGAATTAGCATTAACATTTTCAATACCAGTACTTTCCCATAGTATTGCTATTAACTCTTTAGTGCTAGCAGATTTTCCTAGAGTATTTCCATTACCACTTCCAGTGCCAGCAGAATATTACCATTAACCCTTCTGCGCCAGAAGACTTTGGCATAAAAAAGTAGCTGGTGAGGAGGAAGAGGGGAATTAGCATTAACATTTTCAGTACCGGTATTGCCGGAGTATTGCCATTAACCCTTTAGTGCCAGCACTTTACCAGAGTATTGCCATTGATACTTTCAGTGCCAGTGGAGTATTACCTTTAACCCTTTAAGCTGTCAGCATAAACATGATATACAGTATGTTCCTACTTTCAATGTCTCCTTCAATGAATTATCCAATTCTCACCTACTCGAAGTTCAAACTGGAGAGTTAAGTGACAGGTAGAAAGAGACAGGGATAGTGATTTCATGGCTGCTAGTCACAGGGGCCAAAAAAAAAAGTCTGCAGCAGCTTTCACTTGCTATTTTAGAACTGCTTCCATCAATTCTTTAGCTGAGTTCATCCTCCCCCCTCCTTCCTTCAACTTCAGTTCATTTGCAACTTGTTTCCAAGTAGAGGTAGCTGAGTTCACGCTCTTTACTCACTACAATGTTGCAAACTAATGCAGCTGAGCAAGGAGAGCAGTTCTAAAACAGCAAGTAAAAAAGCCGACAGGGAGATGCTAGAGAAAACCAGGGTGTCCCTACCATGAAGCAAAGTAAAACATTTGCTCAGCACCCCTGCGGAACACCGAAAAGGTGTTAAAAAACTCCTTCCTGCAATACCGCATTTCAGCACTAGTCCACCAATCCGTGTTAAAGGACAATTATACTTACCTCCTCCCCGCTCCTCTTCTTATATCCATACTTTCTACCTAGGGTGAGGACCTAAGTCGCTAAGTCCTCACCTCTGGGCTGTTTGTGCTAAGCTCCACCCCCACATCCTTCCCTATATATCCTATTGGCAAAAAGGCCAATAGGAAGATACGCTCTGCAAGGAGCATGTCTTCCTATTGGACCCATCACAGAAGCAGACAGGGAGCGGAGCAGCGCTGTGTAAGTATAATAGAGTAAGTGCAAACAGCCCAGGGGTGAGGACGTAGCAACTTTTGTCCTCACCTTTGGTAGAAAGCTTGGATATAAGAAGAGGAACGGGGAGGAGGTAAGTATAATTGTCCTTTAAGTCAGCCCTCCGTTCACCAGTAAGTGTCAGTCAGCCCACCATACCCACCTCCTCAAGCCACGATTATGTTCCCTAATGAAGCCATGCAAGCTTCACATAAATGTTGGAGTGTAACATTTATAGAAACAACATTGTGCAGAGCTGCAGAGGAAGGATAATGAAATGTATCTGATCTTAGCATAGTTCTTTGCAATACATTTCTCAATTCTGTACCTTTTTAAAAGGGAATATTGGAGTGTAACACTTTAGAAACAACATAGTGCAGAGTAGAGATGGACCCAAAATTTTAACCCGAGTTCAGAACAAACTTCATTAGTTTGTACGAACTCGAACTATACAAACTATCCAAACTAAGAAATAGTTCAGATATTTTGAACTCGAAAATTGTTTTTCCAAAATCTGAATTTTTCGAATCAACAACCCTCGAATATGGCATTCCATAACCCTCGACTTTGGCATTCACTAACCCTCGAATTCATCAATCAATTTTAGTAACAATCGAAAATAGTGCGGAAGCTCGAAAAGAGCATGATCATGAACAGAGTTATTTTTTAAGTTCTACTTAAAAATATGTTCCTTAAAATCCACGAGGGAAATATCAAATATACAAGGGTATTTTCGATGATATGGTCGAGGGTGAATTCAGTAATCCTTGAACTATCGATTCGAGCGGTAACCCTTGAACCCATGATTCGAGGGTTCAGTAACCCTCACTCTCAATTCAAGGGTTCGGTAACCTTCAAATCTTCGATTAGAGTGTGGGATAATTATCGAAAGTTGAACGCTGAAGCTTGAAAGTAGCGTGCATTAGAAGAAATTCTGGATATTTGTACGTGTTCACTGGACCATTTCCGAAGTCCCAGAGCCATGTACAGTAAGTTACCATTGATATTTTAACCTTTATTTCATCCAAACTTTTCAAACTATGTGTCCCCACACAACTATGGAACTTTTGATCTTTTACTGAAGTTTGAAAGTTCAAAAATGAACTGAACTTTATGAAGTTCGTCCATCTCTAGTGCAGAGCTGCAGAGGGAGTATAATGTTAGCACAACTCTGTGCAATACATTTATTAATAGTGTACCAATTAAAAGGTGAATGTTGGAGGATAGGCAATCATTGCAATTATTCACCTTTTAATTGAAACACTATTGAGAACTGGATTGCACATTCTGTGCTGATATCAGTTTAATTAATTTTTCTCCCAATGCAGCTCTGCATATTGTTTCTATAAATATACTGATTAAAGGGGTGATGTTGAAGGGTATTTAAATGTGTTCCTACTAGACCAAATGATCTGGCAACCCAGGTTGGAGGTTAGGAAGTGTGTTTTTGTTTATGATAAATTTCCCCACAGACAGCCCTCCTGCTGCATCAATTTTATAGAATATGTATGCAATATTCCCCTTTAATAAGGTAGCCAAAGCTGTTCTAAGATTGGGTTTATTTTTGTATCCCCATCCCCTGCAGTTCTGCTTCACATTGTTTGCAGGGCTGCAATGATTGCAATTAAATAACAATAACTCAGCCATGCTTAATGTATTTTTAATAGGTGTCCTTAATCGGACTTTTAGGTGTCCTTACTCGTACTTCTCGAACTATCCCGGACCCGGATTTCTCTGACTTTCCAGACATGTGGCAGTATTTTCAAAAATTATCGAAAAAAAGGCTGTTCTCTAACTCTAGAATGTATCGTTCACTACCTCTCGAATGTATAGTTTGTTTTCGGTAACCCTCGAATGTACGGATCATTTTCGCTAACCCTAGAGTGCAGAAATAAACATACATAAAATAGTCTTTTGCAGATATGCTCACAAATAAAAAGGGTTAACGTGTTGCTTCATAAATACATATGAAAAGGGTTAGCACCTTCCCCCACTCTATTTAAAAAATCTATTTTAGTAAATCAGCTAATTATATTCACTGCTATCTCTTATGATTGGCTGGGAGACCCTGGCATGTGGGGACTCTGAGGTCAACAGTTACATGCAGCTTAGCGTAAGGGGGTGGGTGAGAAACAAACACAAGGTACATTATTAGCATGTGGAGAAGAAGTTTTGGGTCCAGGGCCAACACTAGAGGCACTAGAAAGAAGCAGTGACATCATAGATTGTCAGTATTCTGAGATGAATTCTACACTAAGAGGCTGAATTCAGAGGTGAGAGACAAATGGTTTTACTTTGTGACAACTAAAGAGTCTGTGGAGCTGCCTTTGAATTTTCGGTTTCGTTCTCCTTTAAGCCACAAAGGAGAGGACATTTGTTGCCTAAAAGTATAAATTTAGAAAGGTAATAGTTTAACCCTTTGCCTGCCACAGATCGTGAATATACGTTCTGTGCAGACAAGTACCAAACTGCCACAGATCGTATATTCACGATCTGCAGCACTTCCGGGTCCGGGAGCGGAATGCCTGAAGTTAGAGCGGGGAAACCGCTTCCCCGCTCTTGCAAACCCCTAGGCACAGAGCAATGCCGGGTTAACCTCTCCCCGGTCCACGATCGCAGGGCAGCCAATGGGAAGGCACTGACATCACAGTCACATGGGGAGTGACTTGCTGTGTTCAGTGTAAAGGAACTGCCCCGCTGGATTTTTTCTCACAACTACCTGGTGGATTACGTTGCTGGAGCCTCCTGCTGTGATCTGCTGTGTTTCCTGCTGGGATTTACCTTGCTGCCTGCTTTAGATCATCTGTCTTCTGGACTGGTACAGTATTTAACACACTACACACATACATTTAGTTTTAAATTTTATAAACTTTTTTTGTTATACACACCATCTACACACTTTAGTACACACTAACACACTTACAAACACAATTACACTCTAACACACACACACACACATATACATACACACAAAAATACACACAAAAATCAACATATTTTTATTTTGTATTTTTCATTCATTTTGATTTTGACAGTTTTTTCTGGATTTTTTTTGCTGTTTCTTTTATTTTGGTGTTATTTATATTATTCTATAATTGTATTTGTTTTTGTGGTGTATTTTTGTGTTTACCCCTCTTATATCCCTATATACCCTCTTATATCCCTATATACCCCTCTACCCCTCCCCCACCCCCAGACCCTCTTACTGATAACTTGTGGGATTGATTTACTGTTAACTCTTTATTACCATCAAGACTAGTGGGTCTGTCATTTTGACCCCCAGTCTTGCTGTGCGGTAAAGTTATTTAGTCATTTTTGTTTTGTGTTGTAATTTTCTGCTATCTCAGTTTTATATACTTTTTTTGGTTCAGTTACCCTTGATTTCTTTATACACAACAAGACTAGTGGATCTGTGATTTTGACCCCAGTCCTGCGTGTAGTGAAGTACTTTTGTGCATTTTTTGCTTTTTGTGCTAAATATATTCAGTGTCTTATTATTAATTTTTTTTTTTGCTTCAGTTACCTGATTTTGTTTTATAAAGTTATCTAAAAATATAAAAGTTTTTTCTGTATTTGGAATGTACGGTGTTAAATTTTGTATACTGTTCATTAGGTTTAGTTTTTTTATGTATTTCAGTTCTGGTGCTTTCTAGAAAGTGTTGAAAGTTGGAAAGTTGAAACATTGTTACTTAGTTTGCTTGAGGTCAACCTCAGGTCTTTTTTGCTGAAGGGGTTAACTTCAGGTCTTTTGCTGAAGGGGTAACTGCAGGTCTTTTGTTTGAAAAGAAAATTGGTACAGTGACTTTTGATACAATGGCTAAGAAGAAGAGTTTTCTGTACAGGAGGCTGCTAGATACTGTATGCTGACCAGCTCAGAGGAAAGTGATTTTTCTGATGCTGATGCTGACTGAGTTTACCCAGTGGATCAGAATCATCAGATTCTGACGAGCATGGCAGTAGTGACACTGTCACAGCCTTAGAGAGTAGTGGTTCTGTGATGATGAGGCTGGTCCTAGCATTGTTGGTCCTATGGAGGTAGATGATGGGAGTGTTGCTGGTGCTGCAGGTTGGAGGAGAGCCTGCGTGGAGGCCTCCCGCTAATTTTACCCCCCAAATTCCTGATTTTTTAGCAGTCCCTGGCGTGAAGGTGGACACCAGTAATTTTGAAGTGCTAGACTTCTCAGCTGTTTCTGACGGACGCAATCCTACAGGATGTGGTCCACTATACTAATCTATTTGCCGAGCAGTATATTGCCACACACCATAGGTGTATATTCACGTGCCGTGCATGGTATCCCACCACAATAGTGGAAATGAAAAAATTTTTGCCCTCACTCTCAATGGGTCTCGTAAAGAACAATACATTGGAAGGCTATTGGGATACCACCACTGTAATTTCCCCCCCTTTTTTCAGCGTTAATGCCTAGAAACCGCTACCAATCTTATTGCGGTTTATGCATTTTAAGATAACACCACAGCTGTTCCCCCCGGTGCACCCGGTCATGACAGGATCATAAATTGAGGCCCTTTATTGAAGCCTGTTTAAACGCTTTGCAGAGGTTTACATCCCTTCCAGAATATCTGTATTGATGAGTCCCTTATGCTCTACAAAGGGCGCCTAATATTCGTCATACAATGCCAAGTAAGCGTTCTCGCTATGGCATCAAATTATATAAGCTCTGCGAAAGTAACTGGGTACACTAGCAAGTTTAGATATATGAGGGCAAGGACTACAGTTAGACCCCCTGGTTGTCCACGGATTTAACGGTCAGTGGCAAGATAGTCTGGGAGTCATTTCTCCATTGCTGGGCCAAGGTTACCACTTATATGTGGATAACTTTTATACAAGTATTCCCTTGTTTAGATATCTTTATTCTTTGACACCCCAGCCTGTGGCACCATAAATCCTATTCGAAAAGGGTTGCCCAAGGCTTTATGGATAAGACACTAAAGCGTGGAGAGGAATTTTGCTCTAAGAAGAGATGAGCTCCTGGCTATCAAGTTTGTGATACTAAGGTTGTATGCATGCTGACCACATCCACGATGAGTCAGTAAGAGTAGGGCACAGAAGTGGTGGTAGGCCCCCCAAAATTAGACCACTCTGTAGCAAAGAATACAACAAGTACATGGGTGGCGTTGACAAAACTGATCAGATCCAACACTACTACAACGCCACCAGAAAAACAAAGGCCTGGGTACAATAAATTAGCCATTTATCTTTGCAAACGGCCCTACATAATGTATATTGTTTACAAGACAGTGGTACCAGAGCCTGTACTGTCTATTTATAAGTTCCAGCTGCAGCTTATTCCAGCTATGTTGTTGGTAGTGTAGAGGAGGTCCGGAGATGCCTAGTAATGATAATGTAGCTAGATTAGTAGGAAAGCATTTTTTAGAACCCATTCCACCCACGCCTATAGCAAGCATCCCCAGAGAGCCTGCAAGGTTTGCCGTTAAAAATGGGACTAGGCGAGATACAAGGTATTTTTGTCCTAAGTGCCCTAGCAACCCTGCTTTATGTCTGAAGCCCTGTTTTGAGCGCTACCATACTTTGGTGCACTTTGAAAGTTAGATAGGATAGGAGGCTCTTGGATTGTGGGGTAGGCCCTTATTGGCATGCTCCGGGTTCATTTGCCTTTTTCTGAAATAGCTTTGTGGTTGGGACAGGTAAGGTCTCCTTCTAGTTAAAATAGTTATTTACTGTAAAGGGGATAAGGTACAATGGTGTTTATTGTCAGTAATGTTGTAAAACCGCTAGTTTATTTTTCCAAGGATTTTTGAGGTTGTAAAATACACCAGTAACAGGGTGATGCGTTATGGTGTATTTACAGTAAATGTATGAATGGTTGTGTATTGCATTTAACAACTGCTTTTATCTTTCAAGATGTGCCGGAGAAAAAACTGGAGACGTAACAACTAAACTCCAAACAGAAAGCACTAGTTTTGTGCTGGGGCGCAGAGCTTGTAGGTTCAGGGCGCTTGTGGCAAATGATGAATAGAAAGTGATTTTATTATCATCTTTCGATCTGATGCTACAAAACTTTTCACAGCAAAAGCTCAATAGCCTTCACTAAAGCTATCAGTATTTTCTCAGTAAGCAAATAGGCAACAACACAGAGGCAAAGATATCCAGCAAGGTAGGAAGATTTGAAACATATTTTCCAGGTTTTCCAGGCACCGGATCAAGTGCGAGTCTTGTCTGCTAAAAGTTCGAAATATACTTGAAATGCGGCTACAAGTTGCATGTTGCCAGAGAATGGCACGTTAGCTAAGGTATGTAGTTCCAAAAATATATAGTTTGTGTGGGGTATCGCTAGTTGGAGGGGGTTTACCGTGAAAATTCTGAACATCTTGTAATTAAGCCACTGGGCCTTGTCTTAATTTGTGACTAGTCGCTTCCACGTCCGTGTGTGTAACCACACATATGGCATACCGTTTGATTCAGGACATTTAGGAGATTGGTATTTGGTAAGTTTTTTTTACATTACATGGGGGTTTTGGTGTGATTTGTTAACTTTGAAATGTATTTTTTTCTATTTTCCAGAAAAATTGTGTAGAAATGCCAAATTCTACAAGACAGAACTGCGCCCACACCATTGTGGTATGAATGAACGAACGTACACAGCGTACGTAGCTGAAGGTATGTAGATTCTGGAGATATATAGTTTTGCGGGGGTATTTCCAAGTTAGAGGGTTTCAGTTTGAAAAATCTGGGAAAATGCTGTTATTGGCTCACTGCGCATTGTTTACTTTGACTAGCGCTTCACCGTCCGTGTGTGTAACCACAACATATGGCATACCGTTTGATTCAGGACATTTAGGAGATTGAATTTAGTAACTTTTTTTTACACATGAGGTTTTGGCATGATTTTACCTTTTGAAGTTGTTTTTTGTTCATTTTTTCAGAAAAGTGCGAACTTCTACGAAGAACTGGCCCACACCATTGATGGTATGAATGAACGAACTCAGTGTTACATAGCTGAAGGTGTGTGATTTCAGGATATTAATTGTGGGGGGTATTTCTGAGTTATCAGGGTGTTTTGTGGAAAAAATGCATACTGTTCAATTGGAGTGGCTAAATATTTTCGCTGTTTCTGAGCCATCATGCATTGTCTCACTTTGTGGCTTTTCGCTTCCACGTCCGCGTGAGTAACCAAATATGGCATACCGTTTGATTCAGGACATTTGGGAGATTGATATTAGTAACTTTTTTTTACATTCCATGAGGTTTTGGCATGATTTCTACCTTTTGAAGTGTTTGTTTTTGTTCATTTTTCGAAAGTGTGAACTTACGAGAGAACTGCGCCCACACCATTGATGGTATGAGAATGAACTACAGGGCTACATAGCTGAGGGTGTGTTAGATTTCAGGAATATATATTTGTGTGGGGGTATTTCTGAGTTATCGGGTTTTTGTGGAAAAAAATGCATACTGTTCAAATTTGGAGTTGGAAATATTTTCGCTGTTTCTGAGCCATCATGCATTGTCTCACTTTGTGGCTTTTGCTCTCACGTCCGCGTGAGTAAACACACTATGGCATACCGTTTGATTCGGACTTTGGGAGATTGATATTTAGTAACTTTTTTTTATCATCCATGAGGTTTTGGTCATGATTTTTACCTTTGAAGTTGTTTTTATTTTTTAGAAAAGTGCGAACTTCACGAAGAAACTGCCCACACCATTGATGGGATGAATGAATGAACTACATGTGTTACATAGCGAAGGTGTGTAGATTTCAGGAATATATAGGTTGTGGGGGGTATTTCTGAGTTATCAGGGTTGTTTTGTGGAAAAAAATGCATACTGTTCAAATTGGAGTTGGCTAATATTTTCGCTGTTTCTGAGCCCAGCATTGTCTCACGGGCTTTTCGCTTCGCTCAGCCTCGGTGAGTACCACACATATGGCTACCGTTTGATTCAGACATTTGGGAGATTGATTTTAGGAACTTTTTTTACATTATGAGGTTTTGGCATGATTTCTACCTTTTGAAGTGTTTTTTGTCATTTTTTAAAAGTGCGAAATTACGAAGACGAAATGCGCCCCACACCATTGATGTGGTATGAATGAACGAACTACAGTGCTACATAGCGAAGGTGTGTAGATTTCAGGATATATAGTTTGTGGGGGGTATTCTGAGTTATCAGGGGTTTGTGGAAAAAAATGATACTGTTCAAATTTGGAGTTGGCTAAATATTTCGCTGTTTCTTGAGCCATCATGCATTGTCTCACTTTGTGGCTTTCGCTTCCACGTCCGCGTGAGTAACACCACATTGGCATACCGTTGATCAGGACATTTGGGAGATGATATTTAGTAACTTTTTTTTACATTCCATGAGGTTTTGGCATGATTTTTACCTTTTGAAGTTTGTTTTGTTCATTTTTTCAGAAAAGTGCGAACTTCTACGAAGAACTGCGCCCCACACCATTGATGGTATGAATGAACAAATACAGTGCTACATAGCTGAAGGTGTGTAGATTTCAGGAAATATAGTTTGTGGGGGGTATTTCTGAGGTATCAGGGTGGTGTTTTGTGGAAAAAAATGCACACTGTTCAAATTTGGAGTTGGCTAAATATTTTCGCTGTTTCTGAGCCATATGATTGTCTCCATTTGTGGCTTTCGCTTCCACGTCCGCGTGTGAACCACACATATGGCATACCGTTTGATTCAGGACATTTGGGAGATTGATATTTAGTAACTTTTTTTTACATTCCTGAGGTTGGCATGATTTTTACCTTTGAAGTGTTTTTTTTGTTCATTTTTTCAGAAAAGTGCGAAATTCTACGAAGAACTGCGCCCACACCATTGATGGTATGAATGAACAAACTACAGTGCTACAATGCTGAAGGTGTGTAGATTTCAGGAATATATAGTTTGTGGGGGTATTTTTTGAGTTATCAGTGTTTAGTGGAAAAAAATGCAGACTGTTCAATTGGAGTGGCTAAATATTTTCGCTGTTTCTGAGCCATATGCATTGTCTCACTTTGTGGCTTTCGCTTCCACGTCCGCATGTGTAACCACACATATGGCATACCGTGTTTCTAGGACATTGGGAGATTGATATTTAGCAACTTTTTTTTACATTCCATGAGGTTTGGCATGATTTTAACTTTTGAATGTTGTTTGATGTCATTTTTTTTTAAAATCTGGTTAAAAGTGAAACTTCTACGAAGAGCTGCGCCCACACCATGATGAATATGAATGAACAAATAACAGTCGTACATAGTGTAAGGGTGTGATTTCAGGAAATTATAGTTTGTGGGGGGTATTCTGAGTTGGGGGGGTGTTTTGTGGAAAAACTGCAGACTTAAATACAACAACTGGCAAAATTTTTTTGCTGCTACTGACATTTGGCACTGGTCACGCTCTGGGTTAGTGTGTAGCCATGTCTCTGGGTACACTAGCAATGTTGCATACCGTTTTATTCGGGAGGGGTTAGGCTTTCATATTGAGATGCGTTTGAATTTCCTCCACAGTTTTTAGCTGAAATCGCATTTGATTTGTCTGTTTTTTACAGTTGAGAAAAAAAAAGGAAAATGTGAGAAAAAACTTACAATTGGACGAAGAGCTGCGCCCGGGTATCTGCATTTTGATCAAAAATTACCTCAATCGGAAATCTGCGGGTGTGTGTTTCTAAAAATATCTCTTGTGGGGATATTTTAGTTAATTTGGTAGATATTCTATGTTAATGTCAGTAGTGGTTATACATTTTAATTTGGTGTAATATTCTTGAAGGTGCAGTTTTAGTTTGCGGGGGTCTCCTGTACAGGAAAAGTGGTGGGTACCTACATATATCTGGTATCTGTACTCGGGAGTATCTGAGCTTTTAGAAACAGTAAGATTTTTGTGTGTAACCTTAAGATAACATATAAAAAATGGGAAAAATCCATGAAAATTTGCAAATTTTTCAATTTTTTTACATATTTACCCATATATCCAGTAAAATTTCCAGAAAAGTTACAAAATTCTGTACCATGTTAAAGTACACTTGTGCTGAAAAAAACAATGTATAATATTCCTGATTTACTGCAAGGTTCCTAAGTAAATTGTCTAAAGAGTTGAGGGCAAAATCCTGAAAATTCTTCTGGCAGATTATGCAAAAAAAAATGAAAAATCTCCTGGCAGTGAAAGGGTTAATACCTTTAAAAGCAGTCCACTTATGCTCAGATTCTTACCTAAGAACAAATCACCTTAGTCTATGAGTAGGAGTGATTCCTTTAAACAGCATAAAATGATCTTTACTAAATTTAAAAAGCTTTGTTAGACCATTGCACTTTTGTTTTTTGCAACCAATATTAAAGGACAACAAACAATAATCACTGTTTCCCAAGCTTCCATTTGCCTTCATCTCCAAAATAATTCAGGGTTATTAGATATTATCGAAGCAACTATCCTTTTGCTGGTAGGAACTTCTTTAATCGTAAAGAAAATTTAAGAACTAAGTACCCTTCTGAGGTGCGGAAGTCCTTACTCCAGTCTATGTCAGGGAATAAATAGAATATGTCCCATAACTGCAGCCTTCACCAACTGCACTATGGGATGCCATGTTTCTGCTGTACCGTTCACGTCATACAATCCTTAAAAGCTATTAGTTCTAGTTCTCCACGATTTTTTCATGCAGCCACTACTTGCATTCTAAACATACTTTTTAAACCTTTTTTGAATCCCTATCCTCTATGCTCCCCCACCTCCCATTCCTTTTCCATTATCATATTACCCCCTGATCTCTTGATTGTTTCTTACCCCTTTATTCTATTCGGTTGTCCAATAGTACTCATACCTAGTTTAAAATCTCCTCCTCTTCCATTATCATTCCATCATCTTGAGGTGCAGTATCCCTATTAAAGACCCTGTGTAGCAGAAGAAAAGTTAGCACCAACACCTGTTTCTTTACACCAAGCCCTTAATACATTAAACTCCTAAGCATCTATTGACTCCCTGCGTCAGCATGCGCTTCTAGACTTCGTAGTATTTCTATAAAATACTACTTAATTTAAAACTCTTTTGTAACATAGCTCTCGGGGGAAGACTTGAAAAAGTAATAAATCTATTACTTACAAATGACAGGGAAAAGACCCCCCCAACAAGGCAAAAAATAACTACTGCAATTGGAAAAAGATTGGGGCCTGGAATGTTTTACTGGCTTTCTGTTATCTTTTATTTTATACCTGACTATGTCAGTATCCGTTGTGCACGTTAGTTCTCCTTCAATACGAATCCTTTGACGTGTTGCTCATCTAATCTGTTCCAGTTTTGTCCTGTGGGGTCCATCCCGCTACTATTACGGACCAGGTTCAAGCGCTCGTCACCCACAGGACAAAAAGTCTCTTTCAATTTGATCTTCCTTTGAGCACAAAATGCTTCTAGTACTGTGTCATGACTTACCAGAACCTCGCCGATTCCGCAGCCACGTCTTAGCATTCTCCCTGTGCAGCTTCCAGGTTCTAGACGTCATGACCCATCACTCGCGAAGGGTTCTTGCATGAGTACAATTCAGCAGAGGAGGCTCATACTGCGCACAGTGAGGGACCAGTGGCGAGGATCGTTTAGAAAGTTTCTTATCTTGTCATTAACGCAAGTATAACAGAAGAGTTGACACGCACAAGCTTTCAAGTTTGTTCAGGCCTGCCTTTACATATGTGTCGACGGATATCTTCCTTTAGTATTATGATAAGATTCTTACTTACAACACCAGTAGTCCTAACTGTTAAATAAGCTATATATGCTTGGAGTCATAACCCTAAGGTATAGTTCTTATCATAAACTAAGAAATAAACTTTCCCCCTAGCTTTTGCCTATTTACATATCATTTAGGAATAGTTGAGGTGTTTTGAATGATTCTACAATAACATACACAGCTAACAACCCAGTCTATAAGTATCGTAATCGAAAATAACTTAACAAAAATCAATACACTTTATAAAATTGGACATTGGGTAAAAGCTCTGGGCCGGACATATTGTTATCTTCATCTTTAACTTCGCGTACATATTACTTGTTTTACATAGATATGGTAAATGGTTTAATGTAAAAATTATTAACATAATGCCCTCTTTCTAATATAACTTTTTGCCCTGGTTTTATTACTGTGCTTTTACATAGGTGTAAATGTCTGGAATGGATTTTGCTTTTTGTATGCAATAGAAAAAAAAATAAATATGTAAATAGGAAATCCCACATATAAAAAAACATGTAATCCAAGTAAATTAACATTTAGTAAGCTACTCTATATATACATTATCCCCATGTGGCCGTATAGAACTTAGTTTGACTAATACTTTCACGTACAATTGCCCCAATCGTACAGAATAAAAATAATTGAGTTGAGTGATCATTTGATAGCTCGTCCATGGGAGTTCTAAATATTATGAGTACAATACAATGTGTGGCAAAATTGGCACAAAATGTTTAATCAATTAGTAATCACGACCTTTAGTAGTTCTCTTTGTTATCTGTAGTTACTAGAGCACTTTTCAGATTAAGTCACCTGAATAACCCTTCTTAAGAAAGAGTAGTAACGTTTAAAAGGTTAATGACAGAACAAAACACTTAATTCGTAAAATTATTTACTCAAGAAAGCACGTTATGCATTTTACATAATGACAGCCTTGCTATATCTCACTCTATTAGATGATACACCAAAAAATTGCTAAACACATGTAGTGCCTACAGGTTTTTTTTTTGTCTTATCTTTTCATACATTCATAAATAATCGTTATTGTCAGTTCTCTCCGGGGGCAGGCGATCTCATTTCCCAAGTGCATGCAGCCCACTCTAATCAATTATAATTAATTTTTTCTTTAAAACTTATGCCATTCTTAACTGATTGTATGAAAATTGTATTGGCTATTTTATTATCTTATAATGCTTTGCCTTATCCCCTTGTTTGTATACTCTTGTATTTCATAATGGACATTAGCGTTGCACACCCAAGTTGCGCTTTACAAATAAAATTATACATATATACATACATATAACACATATGTAAAATCGAATTTTTGTTGTAAAAAATGTTTTTCCTGTGCATCATGCCAATATCTTCTTTTTTTAGCCTGTGGCTAGTGTAAACAGCCAAATTATTGTGAAGTCGACGGCTGTTAGGGACTAAAATCCCCCCTTTCCTAAACCCTGTTCCAGCATGCTTTGTCTCCACTCCTAATTGCTGCACTAATATGGATACATTTATAACTACAGTACAAGTCTGTAGTTGTTAGTCTTTCTACCCTGCTAGCCTTTAACCCTTACCCAATTACTTAAAATTGATGCACCCCCCCCCTCCTGCGTCTCCAACTTGCTGTGGAGGCAGACGGCTTAAATTTGGCAGGCTCATTCATTGCACCTTACTTACAAAAGTTAAGCAGGTTTCATTTCGAAAAGGCAAAGCCCTCACTCACTCACTCACTCATCACTAATTCTCCAACTTGCCGTGGAGGCAGACGGCTTAAATTTGGCAGGCTCATTTATTGCACCTTACTTACAAAAGTTAAGCAGGTTTCATTTCGAAAAGGCAAAGCCCTCACTCACTCACTCACTTGCCCTCACTCACTCACTCACTCACTCATCACTAATTCTCCAACTTGCCGTGGAGGCAGACGGCTTAAATTTGGCAGGCTCATCATTGCACCTACTTACAAAAGTTAAGCAGGTTTCGTTTCAAAAGGCAAAGCCCTCACTCACTCACTCACTCACTCACTTACTCATCACTAATTCTCCAACTTGCCGTGGAGGCAGACGGCTTAAATTTGACAGGCTCATTCATTGCACCTTACTTACAAAAGCTAAGCAGGTTTCGTTTCGAAAAGGCAAAGCCCTCACTCACTCACTCATCACTAATTCTCCAACTTGCCGTGGAGGCAGACGGCTTAAATTTGGCAGGCTCATTCATTGCACCTTACTTACAAAAGTTAAGTAGATTTCGTTTCGATACTAATACAAGGTTAAGCAGGTTTCGTTTCGATACTAATACAAGGCAAAGCCCTCACTCACTCACTCATCACTAATTCTCCAACTTGCCGTGGAGGCAGACGGCTTAAATTTGCCAGGCTCATTCATTGCACCTTACTTACAAAAGTTAAGCAGGTTTTGTTTCGAAATTCCACCTGTAACGGTGAGTATCTGACATTGCACCTGTAACGGTGAGTATTTGACATTGCACAGACAGGTTGGTCTGATTTCAACCAAATTTGGTATGCATATACTCCTTTACCAGTAAAAGGTTAACAAAATATTTTTTTAAGGGTGGGGGTGAATGGGGGGGGAATAGAATTTTGAACTCCTGCACACTAACGGCTGGACTGATTTTTACCAAAAATGCGGGGACTGGCTGAGGTGTAAGGGGAAGGGTTTGGAGGGTGGACAGAGAGGAATAGTGGGGGGTATTAGGGGCGGACGGGGAGGGGTGGTGGGGGTTATTTTCACCAAAATTTCGTAGTTGAATAAAAAATAAAATATTAAATTAAAGTTAATGAGTGTTGCATTATCGTAAAGCTTATTGAATTGTCTTTCTTTAATATATCAAGTGCCGAGTGATTACAGCAATCTTGATACATTATTGCTTTCTTACTAAAAACGTTATTTCAATACATCTCCGCTGCGAAGCGCGGGTATTTTGCTAGTATTAAATAAATCCATCAGAGCAGATGTGCTCTGATGGTTTCCAAATTTTTATATTTATATTATTCTTATCATGCATATATTTCAAATCACTTTATATCACATATATACAACCTATCAGAGGAAAACTCACACAAGCACAGGGAAAACATATAAACTCCTTGCATATGTGTCCAAGTGTGGCTTCGAAGTGAGGGCTTCAACACTGCAAGGCACCAGTGCTTACCACCGGGCCACAATGTTGCACATTGCCTAGTATCCAATCCAGCATGTAAATTGGTGACACCCTTGGAATGAGAGCTGACTCCTTGCTATATGATGAAATATACAGGGTTATTCAATAAAAGTTCTTATTGTTAAAAATTGTGCGAATTTTGCCCTAAACAATCAGATGTTAGCTTTCAAATCTTAAATAATATCTGATTAGCTCAACTTTTAAGGATAAAAACTTTGAATCTCCCTGATAGTGTTTAATTGACTATTTACAACTGACAAGGAAAAAACTAACAAGGCAAAATAATACTTTGCAGATAAGACAGATATAAGGTTAGTGTAAAGCTAGGTACACACAGTACTGATCGGCAGTATCAGGGCTTTATCAGTACTGTGTGTACCACCTAGCTTTCCCGAACATTCGGGTCGGCCGAGCAGTTGTTCGGGAAAGAGGGAAAATTTCCCTCGGCTGCGGTAAACTCCCTATGTCTGTCATTTTTCAAAAATCTTTACTGTGTGTACCCAGCTTTAAAAGGGTATATATGCCCATAGTCATCTTTTTTTGGGGGGGAGGGAGGAATGGTATACCCCTAACCTGTGCATTGAATTAATGCAACAGGCATTCATTTCGAATGTATCCCATTCTCTCTTAAGCTGGGTACATACAGTACAGATCATTGAAAGATGACAGACAGGATCTGCAAGATCTTGTCTGTCATCTTTCTAAAGATCTGCATACACACAGTCCTGAGACATATACACATCATAGGGAGAATGCTCGGGGCTGTGTGTTTCCCTCCTCTATAGGGAGTCTAGCGCGGCCGATGGAAATTTTCGGTCTTTCCCGAACAAGCATTTGGCCAACGAAGGTTCACACGGTACTTATAAAGCTCAAATACCATTGGATCCAATGGTATCGGGGCTTTATCGATACTGTGTGCACCCAGCTTATCTACAGTATAAGAGTATAAGAAGGCAGAGCAGAGCCCCAGGACCTGTATAAAATACTTTGGGCTGGTGACTTTATATTGTCTTTGAATTACACATCAAGTGGCTCATTAACCTCTGAATATTGTAGTGTATTAAACAACTGTGAGCATCTTTCACAATTTCAGTAAAAACATGTGGGTAATACCAAGTAAAGAAGGGCCAATATTTGGAGAACAGTGAGGTAAGATATATGTGTCTGTCAGTCTTCCACCCTATATATTGTAACTCTCTGCCTATTTGTTTGTACATGTGTAAACAGCTGTATCTACTCCTGTTAAAACAAATATTAAATATATTGTATATTCAGATTTATTTTATGAGTCTACTCTTGACATATAATAAGAATGCTTACAAAGCCTTATTTGGGGTTTGCCAAAATTCCAAGAAGTATTATAAAGTAGAGAAATAAATTTTGCCTTTTTTGTCTATGTTTTACAGCAAGCAACGTTAACCCACAGGCAGTTACTGTTAGCCAAAAAAAAAAAAAAAAACCCTGTACAATATGTAAGAAAACTACTCTTGCCAATTCATTTAAGTTTAAGCTTCCTTTGAAGAAGTCTTAGTGTCAATCTGATATTCTTGGAACTTAAAAAAAAAACCTCCGGGAAGAGAAAATGAATAATGAATCCTATGACATTAGTAGAATCTGTAAAGTCCCCAGCACCTAAATGTTTAAATGTTCAGCTTTTCTGTCCCTAAAGATTATTCACTCAGCACTTTTTAACAATGCTTCTTAATTCGAGATAAACAGGGAAAGGATAAAGAGTGTGAACAAGAGAGCATGTCATCAGCCAATAGTTAATACCGTTTCCTTTGTTTTGATTTAGTAATACCAGGGTTGAAAATAGACAACCAGAGAGAAGATTGCAATCAATAGATGGATGTTTATCAAATCCTTGTTTGAAAGAGCTTCAGTGGCCACAATAAAAATAACTAATCAGAAACAAGCAGTGTATTTTATTGTATAACGTTCATTTCTTTGAGGACATACCTGCATGAATCATTTTAATACACCTTTCTCCTGGGGCTCTAAACCTAATCCTCTTAAGAAGCTAAACATCTCGTTGTTTGCAATGAGAGATTCCCTTGAAAAAGGTTAAGTATGAGGACGATATTAATCACTTTACACTAATCTTAAAACAAAAAATGGAAACAAATTAGAAATGTGTAGCTAAACTCACACATGCTATATAGATAATGTATTCATATCATAGACATGCCTCATAGATATAGATACGAGGGATACATAGATATAGGCTGGAGACCATACCAGCTTTGCGGTTTTCTAAGGGACTGCATGTGCTGGAGACCTAACAGGACTTCAAATAGTAGTTTTCAGCCTAAAAGTGCTATAAGGAAAACTTTTTTTTCTTCTTACACTCCTTATCTTGGGCATGCCCAAACCTTCAGTTTTCCAGATGTTTAAAAACTACAAATCTAATCATCCCCACCCCCCACCCCCAGAAGCCAGGCAATCCTGGAAGTTGTAGTTTTTCAAACATTTGGAGAGCTGCAAGTTACCTTAACTAGTCAACTTGACAGGTGGTATACATTCTTAGACTAAATCTTTCTCTCAATGTACTGGAACATCTAAGCCCCTTGCTGCCATTTTATGTCTTTTTTTTAAATCTAATAAAATAATCTAATAAAAATGTAAATCCCCAACAGATGATGTGGAAATGGTAGCCACACACTATGCAACATTTTCACAATATTTAACTGATTAACAACTATCTTGATCATTATGCGATCAGTATCATGTTAAAATATTTATGGAAAATAAATATCTTGGCCAGTAAAGATCAATCAGTAAAACATTGCCCAAATTGCCTTTTTCAATCTTTGACTGAAATATCAATATAAGTTTATGGCCTGCATTACAAAAATGCTTTCTTGCATTAATACATGGATCTGAACAGGGTTACAGTTTTGATTTGGCAGAATAGAGTGGGTGGGTGGGGCTTCATTCATGTCCTGCATTTGTCCTATCTGGCATGGGGAGGTATGAATATGGCAGGTCACGTTAGCTGAATCCCAGAAATACTACCGCAGTAATACTATAAACTATGCATTTTTCAAGAGAGGGGTAAAAGTAATTACTAAAAAGAAAATAGCACCCAAGACTTACAAGATTCTGTTGTGAACTAACATCACTTCTAAATAATATTTATCATTAATCCACCATAGGAAATAAAGAAAATTCTAAATAAAATAAATGGACTTCTTTTCATGTAAAAATTAAATTTTAAAAAAGTGAAAATCTCCATTAAACACGCAAAGACAAAACTAATAACTTCTCTGCATTTACTATTTTTTAAAAAGTGAAATAAAGGCAAAGGATTTTTGTGCTGAGGGCGTATTTAGCATTCTTACCTGTAGTTTTAAGATGTTTACCAGGAAGGTGATTTATTGCAAGACAAATTACCATACTGGACAAACTATATTCAAACCTGTCACATTTATTGCTACGACTTCATAAAATTGCCTGAGGATTTAACTGTATCTTTAAGACAACCAAGGTGTAAAACATTTAATGAAACTGGGTATTGAGGTCAGGAATTGTAAATATTTTTGACATATAATGAATGACATGTGTGACAAAGGTCTTGCTTGTTCTGTTGCAATTACAAAAACTGATGCATAATCTTGTGGGACACACACACACACAATAAAATAATAACAATAACATCAGCAATAATACTAATAATAATAATAATAATATCAATAATATGTATTTAATTATTGTCATGTATTTAGGCTTTTAATGTACTTAAGTAGAGTTGAACTAAACTTTTAAGTTTCATTCTGACAGCAGAATCTACCTAAATATGATTGGAACTCAACTGTAGGGAGATTTTTTTTGAAACCCGGGACTCATCACTAGTACTTAAGTATATACATTCTGGACCATGTTTGTATGCAGGCCTTACCCAATATACTAAGCAAACTTAGCATTATGCCAATATCTCATATTTGCTTCAGTTAGTTTAAGTATGTGTAATAATGCTTAAAGTGTTTCTCAGGAGGCTATGCTATATATGTCTCTTTATTTTGATATAAAAAATACTGCACATGGATACCTACTTTCAATTATAGGCCTGTATCCAATGAGCTTTTTTGTTGTTTCTATTGAAACTCACCCTTTATGATAAATCATAAAGTTTATATATGTATTTTACTTCCATGCAGTTAGAAGAAGTTGCAGTCATCCAAGTGTTATATAAATACAGCATGCATTAATCTATTAATAATGGAATTTGAGAGGAAGGGGGTGCAGATAATTGCATTGCTGCAAAGATTAGGGCAACTATTTTTAATGGAGGTTGTATAGATGTGCATTAGTTTCAGCAAATTATTTTCCACTATCTCTGCATATACAGTGTGTAAATTGAATACTGTTTAAGGATTCCCACATTACCCAACTCCAGTGAACAATACACCAAGCTGACAGTGTTCTTTGAATAATCTCTTCTCTCTAAGGCTGGGTACACACAGGCAGATTTTTTTGCCCAATCGACCGATACTTCCGTGTATCGGTCGATTAGGCCGAAAAATCTTTGCTGCTTTCGGCCGCCACAGCGACTGATGTCAGACGAACGGGCGATCGGACATGCCAGTAAATTACGGCCAATTATGCGGTTCCCTATGGGACCGCATGAACTGTCGGCTGCGGCCACTATTGCCGCGACCGACAGACATTTGTCCCGGACGATCGAACGCTCGGTCAGGACAAATAGACCCCTCGTGTGTACCCAGCCTAATGTTTTGAGCACCCTAGCACCAACTTCATAAATTACCATTAATTAATATTGTTTTCAGAAATGATGATGCATAATCACTGAAGTCACAAAGAAATATGCATACAGTATTACTACTGTGTGCATTGTGTGCTTAAAGTATCAGACTGTAATATATGCCTCCGAATGAATCAAACTCACACATCTAGTTAACTTGTTACTTGTGACTAAAGATGAACTTCCGAAAATATGTTCTGCTCGAGGATTCGCAGATTTTCGGAAAGTCAATAGCAAAAAAAAAAAAGTCTGCCTAAAATAACGGTTTAAATAGCAAGGATAACTTACTGTAAATGGCTCTGGGATCTTTGAAATGGTCTGGGTTAACACATCTTAAAGGGCATGTCCACCCCCAAAGCTATAATCCCCCCAACTACTGGCCCCACCATGTAGTGTAGTTTAATCCTTACCTCACATCCCAGCTCCATAGGGTTCTCCGTAGACCCCCCCCCAAGTCCCAAAACTAACCACCAGGAGGATAGCAGGGCTCTGCCTGCTACCTTGCCGCCGTAGATATTTGCCATGCGTACTGCAGCCCTTCTCCCCCCTCCCTCCCCCTCCCTCTCCCTCCCCCCCATCTCCCTCCCATTCTACTATCCCTCCCCCTAGCATAAATCCCCCTTTATATGTTGTTCCCCCATGTCTCCCAGCCCCAACCGCATATTTTTTATTTTCAAAAAGCTCCCCAAACTCTTACTTACCTCTCCTCTTTCCTCCGCTGCACTGAATGACCGGCAGCCACGTCCGTGATTGGCTGCCGCTCAGCCAATCACAGACGCGACTGCCGGTCCCGCCCCTCTGCTTGAATTCTCGCAAGCAGAGGGACGGCAGTGCGGCGGAGGAACGAGGGGAGGTAAGTAAGAGTTTGGGGGGCTTTCTAAAAAAACATTTATGCGGTTGGGGCTGGGAGACATGGGGGAACATCATATTAAAAATGATTTCTAAGGGTGGACATACCCTTTAAGAAAAATATGGATGGTCGCACACCTAAAGCGTAAAGTATAAAGTCTTTATTGAACCATCAAACAAACAATGTTTCGGGGGTTCCACCCCCTTCATCACCTGATATACTGTATAATATTAACCCTTTGGGGTAAGGGTTGGAAGGGCCTGCACCCCCGCTTTTGGATTTGCATGGGAACATTTTTTTAATAGAGACTGGTCCGGGAAACACAGCAAAAAAACACAGCAAAAAAACAGAAACTCATCCAGCGAACATTAGTGATACTTTCGAGACATTTTTACTGTAGGAATATTTTGCATTTTAATCTATTAATGAGACCCAATGACTGCCGTTGATAAAAAGATGAATTATATCAACATTATTTAAATGCATGGGCATAAAAAAGTAATATCTGTAGTCTGCAGTGCCTGGGAAATTTTGATTTGAATGGTTGCATCATTCATGCTTTTAATTATTCATTGAGAATGTTTGTTGTATATGAAATTAGTACAATATGGGTGAGGCTTAATTGTTGAGGGTGCTGCTTTGTTTGTGGAGTAGAAAATATTGTTGTACAGATTGGTTTCTATTTCAGGAGAGTTAAAAAAAAATATTAAGAAGATAATGAAGCATTTTACTCCTAATACATATTAAATTAGACAGAGCAAACTGTAACTGAAATTGAAGTGGAAAAATCAAAAGAGGGAAAGGATCTCATATTTTTCTTTAATATAAAAAGGACACATTGAAGACAGCAAGCAAAAATATCTTTAATAGATCTGAATAATTGGACTGGCACACTACCAGGAGAATTCTCACTCATTCATATATATGTACCTTAATTTCTCACACTTTTTCTGAACCATCCTCAACCATACTACATCTAGCAATATGTGCAGATCCCCTATACTTACATAAAAGGACAGTTAATCCCTTATTAATGACCACCTCACACAAAAAGGTACGCAGGATGAGGAAATAAACTGCTAGATCCTCGCCCCTGGATCTTACCTAATTTCAGAACAAAGAGCACTCTAAAGCTGGCTTTGTGAAGCTGCTTTGCCTTGGTCTCTGCATCGGGCTATGGCAGGACTGACCAATTAGAAGACATATGGCACTACCATTTAACTAGTCTTCACCTTCCACTATAAACAATACTTTAAAAGACATGAGATACATAGTATGCCTCAGGTATGCCTCAAGTCAATTGATATTTTCAACTTGAGTGTTTTAGTCAGTGAAAAATAATTATTTATATATAGCCCCCAATTTTAGATTTACAGTTTAGGTCTTAATAAAATGAGCAAATATAAAAACTACTTTAGCAACAAATACAAAGAGAAACCTGAGAAATGTCACTTGCTTTTATGGTTTTAAACTATTTACTTAAAGTAACATTTATTAGTTCATGTGATTGTTTAGAGATTTCAGATGTTATGCTGTAAATACATTTCATTGCATTGACAAATGTATTGAAACTGTAATATCTAGGGAAATCCTAATTATTTAAATTTATTTATTTATATTCTCAAGTTTTTTCCACTGGTATTTAGCTTTGAGAAACAAAAAAACCCTTAAGATTTTTCAATATGTAACCCATTCTACAAATGTTAGATATTGACTAAACAAAAAAGGGGGTTACCTAACCCATTTATAGATGGACACATAAAATTTGCATTGTTAATTTGTCCTCTAAAAATAACTACGAAGCTTTTTTAAGTGTCCTACTTTAAATGGGGTAACTGTTCACCATAACTAAGGTTATTCAGAAATGCATGCTAGTAAGAATATCTGTGTTAAGCTGGGTACACACATTACGATTAAGTCCCGATACCGTCGGATCCGACGGTATCGGGGCTTAATCGTTACGTGTGTACGTTCGTTTCCCGAACGAGCGCACGGCCGCCAAATGATCGGGTCGGCCGAACGCTCGTTCGGGAAAGGCCGAAATTTCCATCGGCCGCGCTAGACCCCTATAGAGGAGTCTAGCGCGGCCGATGGAAACACAGTCCCGAGCGTTCTACATAGAGAACGCTCGGGACTGTGTGTATGCAGATCTTTGAAAGATGGCAGACAGGATCTTGCAGATCCTGTCTGTCATCTTTCAGAAATCTGTACAGTGTGTACCTAGCTTTATACAGTAGCCCAGTAAAAAGCTAATTATCTCATTAGTTGCTGAAATTTAATAGCACTGGCAAACCCCATAAGTCTCTCTATCTGTGATAAAAGCAGGGATAGGGTTGACCAATCTACAGTAAATCAGCTAGGCCCAGATTGTATAGTTTGGACTCTCATGCCTTTTCCACAAAAGAAATAAAAGTGTTATTTTTTTTTTAATGTTATAAGAACTTCTGTTTAAATAATGTTCCTGAACCCTTTCAGAGCATTGTATTAGTGTTCTTTTCTATTAGGTAAAAACACTTGACACAAATGTATACTTTTCTAAATCTTGTTATGCAAAACACCTAATATGAACCTGAAAGTTTAAAATCAATTTATGTGTCTATAAAGAATGACTTGTTTAGACTTGCTAATGACTAGAGTAGTTACACAATCAAAATCTCTTGTAACTTCTTTACGATTGAAAATCCGGCCCATGCTTGCAAAAAGGTTATGTAGCCCAGGTGTGATTTACAGGTAGAGCATATAATACAGACTTTTACTTTCTTCTTTGTGACAGGACGCTTGAAGTATTGGTATTTACAATCTTGACAAATTGTTACTGCACCTGGGCTGCAATTTATCAGATTTATGAGAAATGCCTTTGAGGATTTTTTACTAGTAATTAGATTGACTTTTTACCACACCAGGAGTAGATTTTATCACAACACTGTTAAAGTGTTAAGCTACACTCACATGAACAGATAGCTATCAGTTAACTTCCGAAGTGTTTACAGTGACCCTTACAAACCATAAACATCTTACCTGTTAATCTCTTTAAAATTGTGTGTGAGACCAAATTAAAAAATGTACATATTTTAGACCTCCCACTGGTCCATTTATCAGGGGTATCTCTAGGGTTTTTGCCACCTGAGCCAAACTTTGAATGCCACGTTGGGGTGGGCGTGACTTCACATGTGGGCATGGCTCCATAGGTGGGCATTATGAACTTGGCTTTGCTGAGGGATTTATCTATACAGTTCCTAAAATAGACATATATCTTCACCAGAATAAAATATTTTGGCCAAAAGATTTGTAAACCCTGCTCCCACATCAACTTAGACTCTTTCAGCGGGGCCCTAACTAACCTAACTAGTCTAATCTAGCCTAACCTAACAAACTCTAGCTAAAGCTCACCTAGCCATATGAAATGCCTTTTTATAACATCTAAAACATTTAATAATATTATAATATTATAATAATAAATATTTCAAAATTTAATCTGCAACAGAGTATGTTTGGTTAAGCAATCTAGGCAAGTTCAATAAGAGTCATTTAGTTAAATCTTTTGGTCAAAAGTTTTCAATACTATGAAACAAAAGTAAAGTGCAAACAATTAAAACCCATAAATTGTAATAAAACAGTATAACACTTTTCTAACTATATCACATTACAACACACATTCATAACAACAGGTAAAATATCTAGTTAAAATAAAATCTTATCTGGTGCCATCTTCTCTTCAGCAAGGGGGCATCAAGTTTAACTGTGCTTTGCGGTACAGTAAATTTGAGCAACAACCATTGCCACTGTAATTTATCTTCTTTCATACAGACCACTAAATAGCTATCCTCAACATCAGCAGATTTTCTCATGGACACATGGACTTCAGACTGCTCAGCTCCCTGACACCCCCTAAAAACTTGCATAGGGGATCCAGCCTTTATTCACCACATCAGCTCCTGACTTGTTTGGAGAGTAAAGCTCAAGTCATGTAGCGGAAGTATAAGTGTATGTATGTGTTGGAGAATAAAGGCAAGGTCTTAATTGTGGAGTGGATCCATCCTTTTTTCACCACATCAGCTCCAGACTTGGTTGGAGAGTGCAGCCTTTTTTTTTGGTTGAGAAGACTGGAGACTTTGGACTGTTTAGCTTTGAAATTTGGACACCCTGGAAAAGAAACAAAATAAAGCTCAGCCATATTGTTAGACATCAAAACACAAAATCTAAATGCAGAATAGCAGGTTTGTATTCTATATATACATTAGAAGTATGACGCAGGTTGCATTGTTTTAAATGTAGTCATACATCATGGCATAATTAACTGATACATTGCCTTGTAATAATTATATTTCACAAGTCTTTAGGCTCAATCTTTTACAAGATCTGACACAGTATCCTAGACCCTATATTTTGCTTTCAATCGGTAGCCTAGAGATCACCATAGCAACCATTTTTACCTTGCATCAGTTTGAATTAAAGGGCATGTCCACCATAAAACTAAACTTTTAATAAGGTAGCCCCCCCTGCCCCCCCAACCATCATGTTCTTTAAAAAAATTAAGCTGAATCATACTTACAGCCCTTCACTCCCACGGCACTCTCCTCACGGCTCCCTGTCAGCAGGAAGTAGCAAACAGGGGCCATCAGTAGCCGTGTCTGATTTGCAGAGAGGCAGCTAATCACAGATGCAGCTGCCGGCTTTGAAGAGAGGATGTAAAGGGCTGTAAGTATGTCTCAGATTCTTTTTATTAAGAAGTGTAACTCAGCAGTTGGGGGTGGCCTACAAGATGTTCATTTTTTAAAGGAAGGCAGAAGGGCAGCCATAGAGAGTTCCAGAGGGTGAGAGGCAGAAACCTTTTGGCAGGAAGACACCTCCTACTCTTTAGTTTCCTGGACAAGCACTGTAGGAGAATCATAAGGAGCAGAGATGTAAGGTAAGGATTTTTTTTAAAACTACACAGTGGTGCCAGTACTGGGTTAAATTTTAGTTTTGGGGGGTGGACATGCCCTTTAAGCTGTGTGTGGACTCTCATGTGAGGAGGAAGCCAAACAGAAAGTTCAGGAGATAGACTGTCATCAGCCAGACTGGTGCAGCACTAATATTTAACTTTGGCTGGCACTGAAGAAACTGTGGGAGTGTGTGTGACTGACTGCCTGTGAGTGTGGACGTTCAATGCCGGTATGTCTTAGAGAGTATATGGGTCTGTGGGAAAGAGAATGTTGACATGCCAGTATGTCTGAGAGAGTGTGTCTGTAAGAGAGTGTGCACCTGCCTGTATGTCTGAGAGAGAGTTCCCTGGTGGGTCCCTGTCTGTCAAAGGTAGCAGCATACACCATGTATGTCAACATAAGGACATAAGGTAGTAGTAAAAAAAAAGTGGGGGGGGGGGCACCCACAATTTCTAGCTATGCCCCTGCCAGAATCTCCCAAAAATTGCTTTAAATCTGCCACAGTCTCACAGATTGCATACCATCTGCATCAAGATCACTTCATTAGGGAAAATATTGAAGTGATCCTAGTCTTAGTACAGCTCTGTGCAATGCATTTCTCTATAGTGTACCTATGTGAAAATAAATAAAATATTCACTATCTGAAAGTGAATGAAACTTTGAGCAGATCAATCTGGCCATACACTTACCAGTACTCAGGCCGAATGGCCGTCATACACCATCATCATGCGTTCACACCTGTTGACGAAGCTTAAGAATAGAAAAGTGAATCTACTATTTACAAATAGAATATTTTATAGAATATACTATATAAAATGTTCTATACAATAATACACATTATGGATATTTATAATTTAATAATGTATACCTGAAGACGGTCCCAAGAAGTTCAGTGGTGTCCCATGGAAGACGATTCCCAGAAGTTCAGCGGCATCCCACGGAAGACGATCCCCAGAAGTCCAGCGGCATCCCTTGGAAGATGGTCCCCAGAAGTCCAGCGGCGTTCCACAGAAGATAGCCCCCACTCAGCAGCCCCTACTCAAGTAGCACCCACTTAGGCTCAGCAGCTCCCAAACAACCAGCCCCCACTTTGGCCCAGCAGCTCCATTCACAGTCCCAGCAGGCAGAGCCCCCACTCACAGGCCCAGCAACCCCCACTCAAGTAGCCCCCACTTAGGCCCAGCAGCTCCCACTCACAATCCCAGCAGGCCCAGGAGCCCCCAATCACAGGCCCAGCAGCCCCCACTCACAGGCCTAACAGCCCCCACTCAACCAGCCCCCAGTTAAGCACCTCTCCCCCCAGGCAGTGGATACTTTTTAAAATTCAATGCTTTGGTTGGACATGGATATATGCCGGGCAGCCACTTCCTTCCTCCTCTGCTTACAAGCTCCGCCATGCATGCGGGCACAGGAAACCTTTTTTTTTTCACGGCTTCACCTATGAAAATGCGACTTTCATGAGCCACAGACAAAGTGCTGCTCTGCTCATTAGCAAGACGGCCCTGCCATTTATATACCAGCCCAAATAATGAATTAGTAACTATGTGAAATATTACTTAAAAAAAAATCTGGATGGTATTTATAATAATTTATGTATTATTATCTAATTAAAGTTTTTTTCTTTTATACTTAAAAATTTTGGATAGAATTTCTAAACATAACTAACAAAATGTGTAAGCATATATTTAGGCTGTGCAAAAAATGTTTGTTGATTATACAGTATTTATTTCTAATTTGCAAGGTCTCAACACCTGTCTCATCTAGACACATTTTATCTCTGGTTGGTTAACACCTAGCAAATAGTAGAGAGTGGGTAAACTTTATTTATAGAGAGTTGAGAACAATCACAATTGTATAACCCTCACTAGAGATGAATGAAGCTGGTAAGTTTCATTTTAACAACTGTTCTGCAGAACCTATTTAAGTTCTGAAAATTTCAAAAATCTGATTCTAACCCAATTAAACCTATATTTTTTACATTTTTAATTGCAATTTGAGTATTCAGCAGCAATTTTCAGATTTTCAATAGAAATTTAAAATTTTTCAATGCAATTTTTAAAATTTTAAATTTTCTAATGTTAGATTAGTTTTTTGCTGCTTTTTTCGGGGTTCCTAAACTAACCCTAACCAAACATCTACCAGGCAATGCAGATGAATCAAATAACTTCATAAAACAAGCTAAAAACTCTGGAAACAAAAAACAATAAGAATGTAAAATACTTGAAAATTATATTTTACTGGAATCCAACCATTTTAAATTACTTAATCTTCTAAATGTGTTTCATAAACTTTGCACACTTCCTTTATTGAAGTGTGAACAAGAAAAGTGTTAATTTTGCAGCTCAGAATTAAAAAAAAAACAACAACAATTGGTTCTAGTTTCCATTAAGGTAGAAAATGTAGAGCATACTTACTTACATTTGCACTTAAGTGAAAGAATTTGCTGCTTTTTTTTTTTTTTTAAATCTCTCTTGCAGTTTTATTGAAAGCAGCTCAATGAGCACCATATGAATGAGAAGAATTTATTTTCATCTAGTTACTTTGGGGCAAGGGCCAAGTAGCTTGTCATTACTGAAATCACTGCGGTATGACAGGATTCTGAATAACAAATTATATGGTTACAGATGAACACTAAACCTAAGCTTCCTGGCAAAGTGATTTATACCATTTTCAATAAGAATAGATATATTCTTGAGGCAGATGTTTAAGTCACTAAAAATACCAATCAACATAACTATAAAGTGAAAATTAAAGGATACATTTCAAATCAAGTCTGAAAAAGCAGTGATCTGACTAAAGAGTCTTTTCTTCCTACTGATAGTGCTATGACATAATGAATTTGTAAAATCATTGGGTGCCATGGAAATTGAAAGAAATGGAAATGTGGACATTAAATTCTAAATCGGGTTTGTCAAATATCTCTATTATATAAAATTATTTATACATTTATAGAAGTTTGCATAGTGATGCAATTGGTTGAGTGATGTAGTGCATTGTCACACATACAGAGATTATTACAGGGTAAAATGCTGTACAGGCACAAAATGTTTTTCACTGGAAGGGACAAATGCAAAGTGAGTTTTGAGTTTAAAGAAAACTAAGGTTTCCACTTACTGTTTTGTAAAAATATCTCCTTTTTTTCCAAAATGGAATGCCATAGCCCTGCCAACCCAGAAATGTTGATTTAAATGATGTCAGTTATAAGCCCAGGTTTCATTTCAAAGGTTTAGATTGGCTGTGAATCGACATGTGACCACGTGAAAATAATATCAAAATAAGCGGTCGCAATTCAGGATTCTTACAATAAACTTTATTTAGATTAGCATAGTGTTAAAACCATAGCACATGATGAGCATCATCTAGTGTGTTTCAGGGACAGCCCTAGTCATAGATGATGTCATGGGCACATAACCCCTGCTTATAAAGGGAGAAGTGTATCCATTACAGGATTAGCTCCTACACATCAAAATGGGATACAAAAATCTCATTTATGTGTATATAAAACATACATGATAAAATGCAGTTGGTTAGATTAAAATTAAGACATTTTAGAATTTTTACAATATTTCTCAATCAAATATAATGGGTCACATCTTATCAGGAATTTAGGGTTGTCTAGTTTGCAAAGAAAAAATGCAAAAGTGCAAAAGTGTACGATGAGTCACCAAGTGCCACTTTAAGTCATTTTTTTTAGTGTTGTGATTCTTTATACATCTACCTGTTAGTGTCTGTGTCAGGTTAGGAACATGATACTGCCTGAGCAAGTGTCCCACTCTACCTTGCAAATTAAGCAGGTATTGCATTTTTGAAGGGCAGTAAATTTTGAAAGCAGGTTTTGGGTGCAGGTACAACAGGAATATCACTAGAAAACATGGTGTACCCCCAAAAGAGAAACTGTAGTACCCCCCTTGTGTTGATTACAGCATCTCCCAGGGGAGAAGTGACATGGGCCCCATATTGGTGCAAGTAAGATTTGGGGCACCCACTGTCTCAGGCCCACCTGCCAGCCACAAAGGTTGCTCCCCCTGGTAGTTACACCTCTGAGGCACAGAAAGCAGAACTTGTATATATATATATTTTTTTTTAAATTAGAATATTTTCTGTTATATATAGTTTACACGTTAGCTACACAAAAAAAAAGCCAGATTTACTTTTAGGCACAAATATAGAGATTAAAAAAATAATTAAATGTGGACACAAGTTATAACAAGATGTGCATGTCTTTAAAAAACAGTACAGGCAAGATTTATTTAACAAATGCCCATCTTGAATTTGCAAGCCTTTCGCATCTTGCTGGGAAGACTCCTACATCTTTACAGGTGGAACTTCAGTGCAAAAAATGACAAGAATAATGACATCCTTATTAGCTTGTCAAAGCTTCTCCAGTTTATTGAAGGCTCACCCAGCTAAACAAAACAGTCTGCTTCTTATTGGCTAATTGGGTTTGCTCCTGTTGAGAATCTTACTAAAGTGCTTGATGAGGCATAAAATGATGATTAATTAATTTACTGCATAGTTGATCTTCAAACAGAGAGGTTTATGATTCACACAGCAGTCAACAATCCCAATTCTGTGTGCCACAGCATGAAAATTTTTGGCTTTACCCTAGTGCTGCCTTTTATGACCTGTGATAAAGAACATTTACTCAGTACTTTTCTGTTCAGTACTATGGCTCAAATAAACAAATGTGAAAAATGTAGGCCAGGGTGTGTAATGTCAGACAAAAAGGAAAAATAGAACAGGAAAAAAATCAATACAAGTAAATAGTTGACTTAAAGTTGGGGAAGATACTATATTCTGTGCTATCTCTGAACTAATTTTAAAGCTTCTGTTATTAGTCACAATTCCATTACCTGTCATTGTTGTTTCTCATAAAGAAAAGTCAAGCTTGAAATGCCTATGTGCAAGGAATATTATCTTTGAAAAAAACAATGGCTTTTTCAAGCACACTGGTCAGCCACTTTAAGGCTGGGTAAACATGGTAGGACTTTTTGTCCAAACCGAGCATTCACTCAGAGCAATCGCTCGGCCATGACCAATGACTGTCTGCAGCAATAGTAGCTGCGGCCGACAGTTTGCGAGCGCACGGTCCCAAAGTGTCGGAGGTATATGGTAAACCAGTGCCCCCCCTCATCAATGAGTGCTATCATACTTTTGATAACCAATATATATATATGTAGCCCCCCCTTATTGGGATTGGCCAACTTGTTTTGCTATAGTATATATAAGGCAGCTTACTCGAACGTTCGCTGTATTTGGGTTTTAGCTCTAGCCCCAGTGATGACACCGTATTTCCTCTTTAATCACACAGTACAGCTTGAGTAATATAACAAACAGACACTGTCTGCATTTTTTTTACTAAAGTGATAATAAAAGTGTAAAAGGGTTAAACAACGTAGTTATTATGTAAATATAAATTCTTTCTATACACACATATATTGGCATAACAAATAACAGTGCCTATTGTTAACAATATTTTCTATACTCCTATAAACATGTAAAGGTACTGGTACTTTAATAGATCCTTAAACAAAGTATAGTTCTAGAGCAATTTGTGTGCGCACCCCTAAAGTGAAGATCCCTGTATAGTGGTTGCATCCAGGCCTTATGTTGGAGCTCATTCAGTGTATGTAATCCATACAGGGTTAATTGGCACCACAGTCACTTGAACTGGAGAATCCCAACAACACATTTATATCCAGAGGCAAATGCAGTTTACTGGTAATAATGAACTGGGTATTGCAGATTAATATGGTCTCTGAGGACTGGCAGTGAAAGGGTATCTCAGGTACACCTGTATATCTGTTTGGGCCTCTTCTGTGCTTAGCAGGACCCTATGCAGCACACTGCACTACTCACAGTTGGTAGTCACTGGATAGTCACACAGTCAGATTCAGAACTTGACACAGTTTATCATCAACTTTTCCCACAGCTTTCTCAAAGCAACTTTCTAATGCGTGTGTCTTCTTCTCTCAGTCTACTGCAGCAGCAGCTCCTTGTAGTCTGTCCCTGATTCAGCGCACACGGCTGTCTATTCCCTCCTTCCTCCCAGGATTCCTTAGCTCTCCTTCCTTAAATTGACTAGTCCTTCCCATTGGGCTGCCTCAGTCATGTGACAGCTTTAGTAATTGCCATATTGGAAAGGGGAATACCTTAAATAAATCTTTTGTTAGTGTTTCTATCCCCAGACAGAGTGGCTGAATTTTACAATGTCCAGACAGGTAAGAGAAAAGTTCTTAAGCATACTTAACCTGCAGCATTAAATTGACAGCATTTTTTTATTTTATTTTACAGGGGGTTACATATAGTAAATAATTTAAACCTTATAATTAAATATAAGAACATTAGAAGTCATCAAGGAGTTCCATGACTATAGAAAAGGAAACGGTATAGGTATGTATATAGTATCTCTTAATTTAAACATTCTTCTGTGCTACAGGCGAGAACCTCATTGTAGTAGAATTATTGCTTTATGTATAATTGCTCCTTTCTATTACTGTATACATGCCTAGCAGTGGCCAGTACTGGGTAATAGCTGTACTAAATGGGTTGCTTTTTATATTACATTTTTTTGGAGTTCCTTTCATCTTAATACTGGTTTCAGAACAATAAGCACAAAAGCACTCTATCACTGTCTATATGAATAATTTTACACCTACCTGCAAACTGTTAACACTACACTGGGCACTGGAGATTCTGGGTATTATTAATCCCCCTTAAAGGGCATGTTCACCCTCAAAATGAACTTTTAGCATTAGGTAGGCATCCCCTGCCCACCCAAACTGCCGATATATTTCTTCAAAAAAAAGTTTAGATCGCTACTTACAGCCCTTACACTCCCGCAGCATCTCCTCCTGGCTCCCTGTTTGGTAAGAATTTTTTAAACTACACAGTGGGGCCAGTATAAGGTTAAATTTTAGCTTTGGGGTGGACACGCCCTTTAAAGACACCCCACCCTTTATTTTTCAAGGCTTTACCTATTAACATTTTTGAGCACACTGATTATTTTACATAGCAAGTGTTTCCAGGAGGAAAGTATCTACTGGAAAATGCCAGCGATTACTAAACTTGGCTTCCATTTGACAGCAATCAAAAGTATCTGTCTTCATAATCAAGCTCCCCAAGTCCCCTTATTAATTTAGTTGCCTTCTCTGAAGCCTTTCCAAATTAGGCCTTACCAGTAATTTTTTTCCCCTTTGAATCCCTACCCCTCTTTATACAGGACAACATTTTGCTGGCCGTAGCTGTTGCGGACTGGCACTGCTTGCTACATTTAAGTTTGTTATCCACCAAAACTCCAAGATCTTTTTCCAATAGAGGTTAATTTAACACCGAGCCATTTATAGTAAAAGCAGCACAAGGATTTTAAAGCCCAAAATGAATCAACTTTTTATTTATCAACATTTAATCTTATCTACCACTTAAGGTGCCCATAAACTACTTAAGACATTTATCTAAGAACCGCCTAGCCCATTCTTTTCTGCAACCAATTTGAGATCACAAAATGAATGGGCCAGATGGGATTATTTTAAGATAAAAAAATTGTAAAATGGGGTGTTTAGATATTAGATAGATATCTCAAATCTATATAATGTCTGCCAAGTGTATGGCCAGCTTTAGCAGCTCAATGTGACAATCTATCTAGAACTTCATGCATCCACCGCACACCAGTCTTAATACGTGAATAAATTTATTCACGTATTAAGACTGGTGTGCAGTGGATGCATGAAGAGTTATATGTTGTATTGCAGTTTTGGCAGCAATGACCACTATGCACCCAGCATGAAGATGTGTGCAATCTCCAACTTGTAATATATCTAGATCCCCCACATCAATTGAACATCTTCTGTAGCTTTTGATGGTCAAGAACTGTATGTGTCATCCACAAACAGAGAGCTTGCTGAAAAAGCCTACTTCGAAATCATTAATAAACAGATGCGGCACATCACTTTGGTGAACTTTAGTCCATATTGACAAAGCACCATTAACATCAATCTTTGTATCCAATCAATCAACTAATTATCTTTCCATATACAAATGGGCCACGCAAGCCCAACATACCTTAGATTATGGGGGACTGTATCAAAAAAAAAATTCAAGTACACCACACTTACTGCTATGCCAAATTCCATCTTACTTTCTCATTAAAGCCAAAGAATTGTGTTTGACAAAATCTGTTCCTCCTAAATCCACGATGAGTAGTACTTATAAGTTCAAACCTTGAAACATACCATAGAATATGTTCCCATATCATACTTTCCCACTCCTAAAAATATCACAGGTCTATAATTACCTTTTTTGGATTTAGGAATTCCAGAAGACTTATTCCTTATTCCAGAATCATGTTTCCAGACATGAGGGAATCTGAAAAAACAAACAAACAATGGTTTAGATAAAACTGAACTTAATTCCCTTGGGACCCGAGGATGCAGTATTTGGCCTAGGAGTATTATTGATATTAACCTTATTTAGTTGTTTCTGAACCATATCCTCAATTAACCAAAGTGCAATTGCATCCTTTATACCATAATTGATACTATATGCTGTACTAGGATCTTCTTTAGTGTATATACAGAGGAAAGAAACTGATTTAAGAGATTTGCATTATTGAAATCCTCAGTAACTATCTTATCCATATTATTTAATGTCCCAACATTTTCAGTCCTCATCTTCTTACTATTAATAACCCTAAAATTGTTTGGGGTTAGTCATGCTTTGTTCAGCTATCCTAACTTCATTATTTATTTCAGCTAGAGTGGTTGCTTTCTTACAATCCTTGTAACAGTTTTTTTTCCTAAAGGTCCGTTGCATTCCCCCCGACTTTAAGATTTAAAGTCTCATTCTATTCCTTTCCATTCCCCTCTTTACTCTAATTAAGCCACATTAGCGTGGATTTATTTATTTTTTTACATGTATTTCCCAAGGATATAAATTTAAATGTGAAATGGTTTGAAACTCCTTTCAAAAACTTATGATCAGTAAATTTACCTCAGAATATATCATGGCAGTTTATGTCGAACAGCTATTTTATCCAGGGAAAATTTTCATTCCTAAAAATAAGTCTTTGTTAAGCCAGTGCACTTTTCTCTATGATAACATACATTAAGATACATTAAGTGACATTTCATGGTCACTATTTCCTAAGCTTACAATTACCTTAATATCTATATTACACTGTTTCGTTAGATATTAAATATTACCAGATCCAACAGTGCCTTTTCTAGTAGGAACTTCAAACACCTATGAGAGAAAATGTTCATGTATCAAATTTAGGAACCCATCCCCCTTTACTGTATTGGCAAGCCCACTTCTCCGATTCAATACCAGGGTAATTCCCCCATAAAGATGTTCTAAACTGTTGAGTTTCATTACATTTTTGAATTTTCAAAGTTTCCAGAAAATTTGAAAATTCGAAGATTCGAAAAGGGACCCATAGAAGTCTATGGGAGAAAAAAATTCTAAAGTTTCTGTCCATTTTGAGGGACAAATAGCAATAGTAAGTTACTGTAAATGACACAGAAACCTGGGGAATGGTCTGGGGAACCTGTAAATATAACCAAAATGTTTTTTTTTTTTTTAATCTTTCCTCACGATCAGGCTGTTTTCGAGCATTCCATTTTTGAGAGTTACCGAAATCGATCATTACTTTCAAGGATTAGATTTTTGATAATCTTCTACTTTCGATAATTGTCTACTTTCGATTTTCAATAATCATTTACTTTCGATTTTCGATAATTGTCTACTTTCAATTTTCGATAATCGTCTACTTTCGATAATTGTCTACCTTCGATTTTCGATAAATTCGAAAAATCCGGGTTCTGTGAAATCCGAGAGTTCCAAAAGTTTCGCCGGGACTTCCAAACCCTCAGATTCGATTCAAAACTGGGTTCTATTCGAACCCACATTACATCTCTATTCCCCCAAAACTTGAATGTGCCCCAAGCTTGCAGCCCTGCCATCTGCATATGAAGCTGACTAACTTCCTCCTTGCTCCTTGGAGGCTAGTAGCAGACAGTAGCAATAACCTTACCCCCCTTTCAGTTGCTCGATTCCATTCATATTGCCTCTGCTTTAACATCAATATCAACAATTATCTCTTCTTCGTTTAACATAATTATATACCCCTCCCCCTTTCCTATTTTCTCTATCATGCCTAAACAAGGAGCATCCTTCTAAATGTACAGCCCAGACATGATAATTATTTATCCATGTTTCTTTTTTTTTTTAGTCAAAGCCATTATGTCCAATTCTTCCATTGTTTTCAGCCAGGCTTCTGGCATTTGTAAAAATAAATTTTAAATTATAATCCTGTAATTTATTTATGCACTTTAATACACTTACCTCCCTATACTCCATTCTAGCCTCTCCCTATTTCCCCCCACCACTGGCCTATATACACCCTGATTACCCCTGTGCTATCGACCACAGTGAAGTTGACAGCACCCTCCCCCAAACCCAGTTTAAAACCTCCTCCAATCCTCTAGCCATATGTTTTCCTATTAATATTTATAGAGTTACTTTTCACTACCAGTGTTATGAGATTATATACAATCAATATAGATGTAGACTGACTAAACAAAAAAGAAAAGTAAAGTCATAATAGTCTCTGAAATTAAGTATATGCTTTGAGACGTGAAACATTAGTGGTAATTTTAAAGACAATGGGGGAGATTCAATATAGGCCTTTTCCATCTAAAACCCACGTTAACACTAAGAAATTTCGGGTTAACGTGGGTTTTAGACGGATTTTAGAGCACAGCGCCATTTCCAAATGTTTCCAAATGGAAATAGCGCCGTGCTACAGATGCAAAACCCCTACCGTTAAGTTTTGCGCTACATAGCGCAACACTAAACGGTACTGGGTGGGAGGCGTTAAACCCACGCTCTTACCTTAGCCCGATCCCGCGATGCAATAACTGACGTAATCTCGTTTACGTCAGTTATTGTATTGCGCAATCGGGCAAAGGTAAGTAACGCGGCGCCCGGAATTGGATCTCCCCCATTGTATGGCTATTGAACCCAGGTATATATATTTAAACAAACAAATAAATAAATAAATAAATAAAACGGGACAATCATGGTGCTAACTTTTTTCGCTTACTTTTTCAAAAGTTTACATTTCAATGTTTTAGTCACCTTTAAGGGGTTTGTTCACTCCCTGACCAAATTTTTGAGTACAACCAGGATAGTCAATTCATGCTATAGGTACCATTCTCCCAAGTGTTCATGAAAGTATCTATTTATCTAAGTTGCACATCTGGTTGCGAGAGGATCCCATGTTTCACAAATTATTTTATAGTTAAAATATACTGGGGGAGATTCAATATATGGCTTTTCCATCTAAAACCCACGTTAACCCGGAAAAATTTCGGGTTAACGTGGGTTTTAGAGGGAATTTAGAGCACAGCGCCATTTCCAAATGTTTTTGGAAACAGCGCTGTGCTAACGATCCAAAACCCCTGCCGTTAAGGTTTGCGCTACCTCGAAGTGCGAAACTTAACGGTAAAGGTTTGTCAGCATTAAGGTCGCGCTCCTTACCTTAGCCCGATCCCACGACGCAATATCTCGTGTACGTCAGTAATTGTATCGCGGGATCGGGCTAAGGTAAGTACTGCGGCGTGGGATATTGGATCCCCCCAACTGTTCTTTAAATCTTTCAGAACTTCCTGATTTTGTCACCTTCTTCAGAGAATTTTCAGTATTTTGCACACAAAAAATCCTGCATCTGCATAAAAAGTTACAGGAGCTGATCTGCCTTTACACTCCTTTCTGCTTCCTGTAGTCAGGCTGCTGGGCTCACTCAGCACTGTCACTGCTCATCTGGATGCTGTAAATCTGATGGGTCTTGCAAGTGACAGCTTGAAACTACAACTCTCAGGTGACACTTTTAACTATCGGGGTCAGAGTGCCCTTTACTATATTCTATATGGGGGTCAGAGTGCCCTTTACTATATGGAGGTCAGGAGAATTGTAAATGATGGTGAGCTTAATTAAAAGTTTATTGAACCTTACCACTCCCAGCAATTCCCAGCAACCAAAGCATGCTGGGAGAAGTAGTTTCCAAACATCTGGAGTGCCAAGGAATTGGGGGTTACTGGTACTGGTTTGGCTATTACTGTATGGGATTCCTGTATGGGAATTCTGCTGACCATTTAAAGAGCCAATTAAGCCACAAAACAATACAGAATCAGAAGGCAGTAGTGGTCATAATTTCTACCCTCGCCTTATACTGGAGTCAATCAGTTTTTACTAATTTTTCAGGTTAAAAATAGGTACCTTAACTTTTACTCAGATCGACTTATAATCAAGTATATACAGTATTTAATGAACTGCTACATAGCTTGGTAAGGTGTAGATTTCATACATGTTTAGGCTCAATGTGTCAAAATTGCTTTAAAGGACAACTATAGTGTGCATAAAGTTTTTTTTTTTTTTAAAAAAACAGTTAATATTGTTTCTGTCAGTCTTCCTCCCAGTCTTTTTTTTTAATAAAGGACAAGTTCAGGACTAATCTGACAAATGAAAACTGTATGTGCTGTAATTCCTCAACGAAACAATATTGTGAGGTAGGAATAATCAATCTACCTCCCTGCCCCAGGTACTTTCCATTTCTAAAGAGTAAATTTTTATAGTATAGGTGTCCTTTAAATCTCCCAAGTCTCCTAAAAATTGCTTTCAACCTGCTACAGTCTCTTACAGATTAATTTAATCTAACAATATCCTTAATCTTAAATTTCAGTATGTCAAAAAACGTTTGTGTTTTTGTCTAGATATTTACTGGCACATACACATATGAATCATTCAGATCAGATAAATCTAGCACCATATTTTTGTTATGTCCCAATCCAGCATATGAATCGTAATGAATCAGAGTTTTAACTGTAGGGACCCAGGGACCCCTGCAAGATTGAGGCCAGGCCCCTGACCCACCCCCTCCACTATCAGCTGTTTTTAAATGTGCGTTTAAAGGGCAAGTCCAGACCCAAAATGAAAAATCCTGCACAATGTCCTGGTGCTCCTGTTTCTGCTTCCTGGTTCTTCCAGTTAGTAACTGTCAGTTATGGATTTGACAGTTGACATCACAGTCAACGACTGAATGTTAATCCCCTG
This sequence comes from Hymenochirus boettgeri, assembly GCA_019447015.1. Lineage (NCBI taxonomy): Eukaryota > Metazoa > Chordata > Amphibia > Anura > Pipidae > Hymenochirus > Hymenochirus boettgeri. The sequence continues at coordinate 141,697,534 of CM033474.1, forward strand.
TCTGCCTCTTCTGAGCATGCCCAGGCTCAGTAAATGCTCAGTACAGGTTACTAAATTGCTCAGTTTCCATGAGGCATCCAGAAGCATAGCAGACATACAGTAATGAATTCATAGGACAAACTATGATATATCAACATATTTTAAAGAGGCCATTCCTTCTAAAATATGTTCTTATGAGGATGGAGTTGTCCTTTAAAGTTAACTTTCGGTTTGGGTCCAGTCTTTAAACAGCTGATCGCAGAGGTTGTGCGGACCCTACTACCATCCGAGGCCACTGTAACCAATGCTGACTTAAATCCAGTAGTTGTGAGAGACTCCTTACTATGTGGGAAAAGTGTTTACATCTTCTATTCACAAATGCCAGGAAAAAAGAACAAGGCAAAATATTATGCTTTAAGTAATATAAAGAAATATTCAGTAATCTTCGAATGCAATGTTTGATTTTTGGTAACCCCCGAAAGTATTGTTCGAATTCAGTAATCCTCGAATGTATTATTCGATTTCCAGTAACCCTTGAGTGTATTGTTCGATAACCTTTGAATTGGCCATAACCTTCAACAATTGCCCGATCATGGGGGAAAGTGTTTAAATGCATTTTGGTGATATGTTTTTTGTTTTTTTTCTCTTTATGAGTCTTCTTCAGTTTCATTGTAGGATTTCCAATTAAGAAACAGATTGAAAATTACCAGTGATGTTTGAATAAGTACGTCCATATTTCAAGCAGACTTAAAAAAGGATGTTTAAGCAGGGATCAATATTGCTTTTACTTGGATATTTGCTTTTTTTTGTGTTAAGAATTCCAGCAAACTTATTTCATTGGTGGTGTTCTGCACAGTAATATGGTTCATTCTCATTTCATATTTAAAATGTTTGAGTCCCTAAATACAAAGAAAAATAGCAGAACACATAATGTCACCAGAGTCGTACATTACATTTGCTTATATCGCACAAATAGATGACCCAGAAAGGAAGTCTTCTGTGTTTAATAAATGGCAGAATATTTGGTATACTAGAGCAAATTTGGAATAGAGATGGACTAGAACTTGAACTCGAACCCGAGTTTGAGCCGAACGTATCGAGTTCGAACGGACTCTGACTTCTTGAGCTATCCCGGACCCAGATTTCTCAGACTTTCGAATTCGAAAATCAATTGAATGTTCGAATTATTTATGGGATAATTATCGAATGTTCAAATCGTTTATGGGATAATTATCGAATATTTGAACGCAGGAGCTAGAAAGTACCGCGTGTAAGAATAAAATAGTTTTTTATTATTCAAACGTGTTCCCAAGACCATTTCTCAGGTCCCAATGCCAAGTTACCATTGTTATTTAATTTGGCTTGAAAAAGCCAAATTACTGTTCTTTCTATTTCTTCTTTTTCTTCTTCCATTTTAATTTTCCACTTTTTTGGACCGTATCTCCTCCCACAGTTTTTGAGCTAGAGACATGAGACTAGAGACCGTACAGACTTGGAGGGCATATAGGAGAAGTGTGCTATCTTCTAGCGGAAGATAGTACACTTCTCCTATATGCCCCACAAGTCTGTACGGTAGTGTTACGGTAGTGTTACGGAAGTGTTACGGCAAATTTCCGGACATTTTTTCCCATAGACTATAATGGTAACAATCCTCAAATGTGGATATTTCCAAACTGTTTTTTTCATGGTCATAAATACAAATGGTGATACCCCCAACCCCCCACACAGACCCAGGTATACCCACCTACTGACCTACCTTTCCATTCCAATGGAAGCCATATTTAAAGGGTAACTAAAGTCAAAAAAACTATCCTCAATAAAAGATAGTTTTATGATTATAAACACAAAAAAGACATACCCCTCAACCAGACCCAGGTACACACACCTACTGATCTACTTATCCATTACTGTGGCAGCCATACTAAAGGGTAACTAAAGTAAAAAAAAACTAATTTAGATTTATCTCAAAAAAGATAGTTTTATTATTGTAAACAAAAAAAGACATACCCCTCAACCGACCCAGGTACACACACCTACTGATTACTTATCCATTACTGTGGCAGCCATACTTAAAGGGTAACTAAAGTAAAAAAAACTAATTTAGATTTATTCTCAATAAAAGATAGTTTTATGGTTGTAAACACAAAAAAGACATACCCCCTCACCAGACCCAGGTACACACCTACTGATCCTACTTATCCCATTACTGATAGGCAGCCATACTTAAAGGGTAACTAAAGTCAAAAAAACTAATTTAGATTTATCCTCAATAAAAGATAGTTTTATGGATGTAAACACAAAAAAGACACACCCCCTCAACCAGACCCAGGTACACATACCTACTGATTTACTTATCCATTACTGTGGCAGCCATACCTAAAGGGTAACTAAAGTCAAAAAAATTAATTTTGATTAATAATAAAAAAGGTTTGTTTTTTTAACCCCCATGTGGCACAGTTACATACACCTACTGACATACCCCTCCATTACTGTTGCAGCCATACCTAAAGAGTAACTAAAGTAAAAAAAAACGAATTTTGACCAATCATCAAAAAAGTTTGTTTTTTTAACCCCCAACCTGACACAGGTACACACACCTACTGATCTACTTATCCATTACTGTGGCAGCCATACTTAAAGGGTAACTAAAGTCAATTTTTTTTACCAATCATCAAAAAGATACAGAGAGACTCAATAAAAGTTCTTATCATTAAAAATGGTTCTAATTTTGCCCAAACCAATCAGATGTTAGCTTTATGATTGATTGGATAAAAATTAGCACCACTTTGGGCTGGGTACACACAAAAGGTTTTTTTTCTCCCAAACAAGCGTTCACTACAAACTCATCATTCCTATTATTGAGTTTTAAAATCTGCAGCAAACACACATATTCCCTTCCAAAATGCAGCCCTTCAAGCCAAATTTAAAGTTTATACTTAAACTTTCCCTTTCTAATTTAATTATTGTATTTCATTAAAACTTTTCAAACTGTTTGATTCCCATTGACTTTAATGTGCCCGTTTTCGAACTTTCAAACTTTCCATATAGTTTGAAAGTTCGAAAACAGACTAAACTTTTGGAAGTTCGGCAATTCTCTAATGTGGAATGGTATTAAGTTGGGTTAACACAGTGGCGATAAAGCACAGATAAAGTTAGATCCAACAGTATTGGATTACTTTGTCACAGAGTGTAGAGAATTTTCCTAACGTTCGCGAGGCCGAAGAATGTCCCCGCCTGCCTCTTGGTTGTTCAGAAAAGACCGACAATTTTCCTCAGCCGCAGGCTGATAACAGTTGGCTGTTATCGTGGGAAACATGCAGTCCCAAATGTTCTTGTGCTGTGTATAGGGAGAATGCTCGGGACTGTGTGTCTCCTAATCTTTGTGAAATCACAGACGGGATCTGCAAGATCCTATCTGTCTTCTTCCAAACATCTCTCATGTGTGTACCCAGCTTTAGTCTCCTTACAAATCTGCTGTAGTATTACTGTACGCACCAATGTTGTTTTGTACATGTTATCTACTGGTATTCTAAGCAGTAGTTGATGCAGTTAAATGCTAAAGATCTCTCAGATGTGTTAAAGATAAAAAAAATAGTAAATTGCACCCACAATGTACAACACAGAGAATACTTTCCAAAAGTTTCAAGTGTACTTAGGCACACTGCTGCTGGCTGGTTTAGCCAGACAAATAGGTAGGTGCAATCCTCTCAGCCCCCTACTTCCAGGGCTCCATAACCAAGCAAGGTATCAAAGTAGAGGAGCACACTACTGCAAGTGAAAATTTCTTTAATAGTGCAATTGTACAATAGTATGTTGTTTTCGCACTATTAAAGACATTTTCACTTGCAGTAGTGTGCTCCTCTACTTTGATACAACACAGAGAATACTTTTTTAGACTGAAAAACTAAATCCAAAGAACCCCAAGGTCAAAATGGTATCTCTCCTTTTTTTAAATCTCTTTTTTTATATTTGATTTCTTTTTTTAAACACATATTTTGACTGGTCACCTCTACAATTTTATATTTCCTATAAACAATTTCTAGGGTAAATGTAAGAAAGAAAATGGAAATGTATTTGTATCCAGAGAGTTGGGCACAAGCTTCTCTGTTCAAATGGTGGTGCTGGTATTTTATTGTATGTTGTGGTAATGTCATCCTTTTAAAAAGAAAACTAAACCTATAAACTTACATTCTGGAAAAGATAAGGCAGCAATCAAGCACCCTGGATTTCTACCTTGAATTTTCATTAAATGGTTTTAAAAGATACTTACCATGACCCAAAGAGAGTCTTTAATGCATGGTCTTGCCCTTTACTAAGCTCCATGGAATTGCTCTATAGTTATTTGAGCATGTTTCATCCAACAGCCAATGAGTAGAGATGGCCAAACTTACTTAGTAAAAGTTTGGAAGTTCGGAAGTTCTATATTTTGAAAACGGACCCATTACTAATTAGCAATGGTAACTTACGCTACATGGCTCTGGGACCTGGGAAATGGTCTGGGAAAATGTAAATCATCAAAACTTGTTTAAATACAAACTTTGCTCACAATCGGCCTATTGGCTTACCGAAATTGAACGCCACATTCAAGGGTTATCGCCTAATTTGAGTGTTACCAAAATTAAATGCCACGTTCAAGGGTTATCGCCAAATTTGAGGGTTACCAAATGCAATCTAAGGTTATGGAGCTCTAAAGTCGAGGGATATCAATTCAACATTCAACAATTATCGCAAAATTCAAAATCCAGAATAGTTTGAATAGTTCGGGTTCATTCAAACTATTAAATTTTGGGTCGAACTCGGGTTTGAGTTCAAGTTCTAGTCCATCTCTACCAATGAGGTAATATTACTGTAAGGAACATCTCAAGAAGGTAAGCAATACACAAAATGGCAGTTCACTACTGACCCCAGAAGGGTATGACAAAGGAAATAAAATCAGTTAATTTTTTTGAGAATATGTAGAATTAGTAAATTTTTCTGTGTAAAAAAAAAACAATAGAGTTTTTCACTGAAATTGCTCTTTAAGTCTATGCAGAATTTTGTTAGCCCAAATATGCACATTTCTATAGTTACGATTAAGACTGTAAGGTAAGTAATTTCAAATAACTACAAGCAGAGATAGCCAAACTCACTGAAATACGTTCCTTTTGCAGATAAAATTAATGTATAAATAGCAATGGTAACTTAACTGTAAATGGCTCAAGGGTCTGGGAAATGGCCTGGGGAACACGTATCAATGCTCGAAATCTTTTTAAAAAAACCACAGTCCAGTACTGGAAACTTCATGCGCTTCGTATTTAGGCTTTACGTGAATTTTTGAAATTACTAGAAATTATGAAATCAAAATTTTCCAAGGTTCAGAAAAATCCAAATAAGTCCTATGTAAAGTCCTATTTCCTGATGTTCCATAAAATCCACTTTAGAACTGAATTCGGTTCAGATTCGGGTCTATCTCTAGCTTTCAACATGAAACTAAAAAACCTGCAGGGTTATTCAATAAAAGTTCTTATTGTTTAAAATGGTGCTAATTTTGCCCCAACCAATCAGATGTTAGCTTTCAAATGTTAAATAAGATCTGATTGGTTGGGGCAAAATTAGCACCATTTTAAACGATAAGAACTTTTATTGAATCTCTCTGTTAGTTTGTATTATTCTAACATTGATGTATTTTTATTTTAAAACTTCCACATTTATTCCTATATACATGAGGTGCAATAAGTAAATTCAATACTTTTCTTTTTTTCCCTTTTTTTGTTAATAATGCTTTATACACATAAATACTCACATATTTCTAACAAATGAATCATCTGTCTATTTGACACAGAGGAAATAAATAAGATTGAATAACACTTTGTCTGTTTGTATCCAGGTGTTTCTTAGATTTTATCTCAAAAGAATTTGACTTTTATTCTGGAAGAAAAATCTGCCTGAAGACGCAGTAATATGACACAGCAATAGTTCACTGTAATGACAATATGATTGTTGTCATTAATTATATACATTCTAATGTCTTTTCAATGAAACTGATTTTTACACTTTTTAAAATTTTTACAAGTGATCCATTTTATCTGGCCATTGATATTTCAGTGATGCATATATGGAGAAAATTCACCTTGGAGCTATGGCTGCAAATGCCAATTTATTATAAAGATGTGAAATGTTGCCATGTTTTATACCGGCAGACTCAAAATTAAATGTTTACTTACATGAGGGGATAAGACAAAAAGAACATAAATAGGAATAATAGGGGCCAATTTATCCAGAGACGCTGGGCAAATATATGGAGTTAAAGTCACGCAAACCAGTTCACTACCTTATTAGCGTCAGATGCGCAGGTTACGCAAAAGTCACCTGGCCATCTGACACTCGCGATATTGAACTGCGAACAGGACATTTCCCGAAAGCGATGAGCCTGAAAGTGTATAAAATGTCATTAGGTCATCCATGGCTTATACCTGAAACCGCTCCCTAAAAAGAGTCTTGAGGTTACTGTCTCAATGATGCAATCTGCATTTATTTTAAACATCTCCCTAGAATTCCTACACCAAACCAAGAATGTGGTAGGTCAATCAGATGCCTGTATAATTGCTAAAAGGTTGCATCTTTGTAATTATGTAAAGCTTAGGAAATGTCGATGATTTATTGAATTGCATATTCAAGGGATATTTGCCATTTTTATCAAAGGAGAAGTCAGTTTAACAATAGTTTGTTTACCTAATTCTCATGTATAGCCAGAACTGATTTTTATTTTACATTTTTTAAAAATTAATGCCAATACAATTTGATTATGCATGCTGCCTCTGGTGGAACATTTTTATTTATTATGATGTGCAATAACATTTTTAACATTTTTGTGAAGGTTCTCATTCATCCAGGTCATGGCACATCCGTTGCAGTCAATTAGATCAACTGGACTTGAAGTTTAGTTCTTGAAGACGTTTCGCTAGTTATCCGACTGGCTTTCTCAATTCAGAATGACTTGTACAAGAATCTGTGGCAATTATGTACCCTGGAAAATCCCAGTTAGCATATCACAGCCAGGTGTTAAGGGCGTGATTGGGTAGTGGCTAAGAGGTGTTATAGGAACGTCCAGAGTAAGGTGTCAAAACAGCATTGTACATGGCAGACAGTTGGTGTCAAACCCCCCCCACCTCTATTTAGGCTTAGTTTCTTTATCTTCACATAAATGGCCTCCTTAACACCTCTCTTGAACCAGTCACGTTCCTTTGCCAATATGTTAACATTACAATCTTCAGAGGTATGTCCTTTATCCTTGACCCGAGGAATTGGCTCTTCTGTGCTGGGCCATACATTGATGCAGCTGCTGTTTGGTCTCCCCCACATACAAATCAGAGCATTCTTCACTGCACTGCATATATATGGTGTTGCTATTCTTGTGTTTCGGTATTGGGTCTTTCGGATGTACCAATTGCTGCCTCAGTGTGTTGTTCGGTTTAAAGCAGACAGGGAAACGGTGTTTCTTGAAAAATGATAACATTTTTAACAGTTTATAAAAATTAACACTGTCCTAATAGTAGTTTAGATATTATGATTTGTAAAATATTTGGCAAATAAGAGATCATTTCCAAAATATATATTAATGTATATACATTTTAGTGTATATGATTTCTTGTTATTTTTTAAAATATGAAAAAATTTATTGTATGTTATCTAGTCAAATAATTTTACAAACATGTTTTATTCTATTTTTTTCTTTCCTCTACTTTGAAGTCATTAGAAGGCTGGATTCCACATCTTAGCACTATAATCTCAAGTCTGGACATCCCCCCCCCAATAAACCCCCCACCACATTCCAGCAGGATGCAGGGACAACTGGGAAGATTACCCAGAAAACAACCATGCTGAACATCAGCAGACAAACTGGAAAAATTGTCTAGAATGTATCCAATGGATGAACAGTCTACAGTTCCTGCAGTGTGTAAGGCAGAGATAGCCAGCCAAGAATGGGTGCGTGCATTTGCATCTATTAAAAAATGATCTTAAAGGGGAACTGTGGTCCAAAAATGGCTTTAGGTAAATTGATAGGAATTGCTCTACTAAGAATTTTTGTAATTTATTTTCATTGTTTATTTTGCATAGTTTAGAAGATATTTACATTTTTGTGTGTTATGGCAGCAACATCACCAGGTCCCTTGCACTTCCTGCTTTCTGCTCTGAAACCATGTCAGTCAATCTGTCCCGTGTCTCCTCCTCCCCTTTGCAACCCCCCTGGTCCCTCCCACTCATGGACCCCATGGTCCCTCCAGTTTCAGGCCCCCCTTGGCCCATTCTCTTACAGCCCCATGTGGCCCCGCCCACCTGTGGCTGCCGTAGCCCTGCCCACTCGTGGGTGCTTAAGTCCCGCCCGTCCATGGGTACATAAGCCCCACCCACTTGTGGGTGCATAAGCCCCACCCACTCACGGGTGCCGTGGGCCACTCAGACCCCCCTACAGAAAACTCTGTGGAAACAGCCTTTTCATGCAGAGTAAGAACTCTGCCTGAAAAGGCTGTTTTCACATAGTGGGAAAGAAGGGCTGTAGATTCCCTTACCTACTCTGTCAGGACTTCACACAGCAGGGAGGAGGAGGGACTTCCTGTTTCCCTCACACATTGAGGGAGTCTGATGCTGTGCTTGCCAGGAGCACTGTGCAGGAGAAGCCTTAGGAATGTCACATGTCAGCCTCCCACCCATTAACTTTCTGGTCAGTCATTTCTTTATATCTTGGGTTGTGGAGCACGTAGACAGGTGGTTGATGGCTTGTTTTAAAGGTAGGAGACTAGCCTTTCATGCAAACTTGTTTGGAGACCACAGTTCCCCTTTAAATGCTAGTACCATATAAAGTGACTGAAGTTTTTCTTTACCTTGTGAAAAAGTTAAAGAAAGTGCTGAGGGCCAAATACAATGTTATAAGTGCTAATAAATAAATAAATATAACATTGTACATGGCACTCAGCACTTTATTTAGCTTTTACACAAGGTAAAGAAAATACTTCAGTCACTTTATATGGTACTAGCACTTAATTACTGAATAATTTAAAACTAGAGGTATCTTCCTTGGCTTAGGGTATATTAAATTATGCAGTTGGTACTACAAGAGTAACAGAGATTGTCCGTAAGAATTGGCCAATGTTGGCGAGAGGATATCCAGAAATTGAGGTGTTTTTACAGCCCCCTCAAATTTTTTACCGAAGGGGAACCACGATAGGCAGTACTCTGATACAATCAACCTATAAACTCTTATAAATACCCTATTAGGGGCTACTTTACCTGTGACACCAGGTACGTTATATACGTACTCTGGTTCCCATGTGGGTTATTATATGTGGGGGAACTATCCAATCCATCAAATCTCGTATTTCTCAACAAGCATCAAAACTCGTGATGTGAAATTACCGGTGCCGAAACATTTTGTGGAGGCTAACCATAGTGAGAATGATCTGAAGTTTATGGTGCTGGAGTCCGTTCCTATACCTGAGAGAGAGGACAAAAGGGTGCTCTCCTGCAGAGACGCGAGATCTGGTGGATTGGACATTTGAACTCTTTATCCCAAGGGTTTAAATAGGGACTATAATTTGCACCTATTTATATGAATTGTGTGTGTTGTGACACAATGTCTGTTTTTTTGAAGAAATCAGCTTTTGGAGGTTATTGAATAGGAGGGGGTTGAAATGCCTATATGACTATATGTAAATAAGAGATCCATGAGGTCACTTCCTGCCAGAGAAGGTAAAAGGGGAGGTGGCTGAGTGGAACATGTGATTGTTTTTTGTCCTGCTTGAGAAAGGGGATATTGTACATCCTCGAAACGTCGCATTATATATGTGGACAATAAATTGAAGCAAATTTGAAAAAGATATTCTGTGTGTGGTACTATCTTCTACGTATATATATATATATATATATATATATATATATATATATATATATATATATATATATAGTCTATAACAGTACAGCAGCATCAAAAGTACACATGCATGTTCCAATATAATGAATCACCAACACTGTTTGTACACAGTGATTCCCCAGCAGTACAGGTGTGCAAGGAGGCTCTCCTCAAGGGTTCTCATAAAAGACCTCCAATTGGAAAATAATTATTTCCGTTTTGAAAACTCTTATTATCAACAAATAGGTAGCACTGCCATGGGTTCCAATGCATGCAATGGTTTAAGGAAACCTTCATATTTCCCACTTTTGGGGATCACATCATCTTGTACAGAAGGTACATCGATGATGTCTTCAATATATGGCACGGTGACCACATTGGAGCCCAGGCAGCTGTTGACAGTCTGAACCAATTGGATACTCTGATTAAATTAATTATGCAGTTAAACAAACACACAATTGACTTTTTGGATCTGAGAATATTTGTAAAACAAAATAGACTGGGCACTACACTGTTCAGGAAAAGCACCGAACAAAACACTAAATTACACAGTGACAGTTTCCACCCAAAACACCAAATCAAATGTATTCCAGTTCCTCAGGGTACTAAGGAACAATACCAACCCCACCACATCATCTGTTCAGATTCAGGAAATGGAGGAAAGATTCCTGGCAAGAGGATATGACAGAAAGGTTTTAAGTACCCAGTTAACTATGTATGGAATCCATGCACAATTTACCACACAAGGGCCCAATCAGGGCAGACCAAAGATTTGATCACCTTTACAATGGATTATACTTCCTCCAGTGCATGTATTAAACACAGTGTGAACAAACATTGGGACTTGATCAGAACAGATAAATCTCTCCCGTTCCAAAAGACTGAAGTTAGATGTGCGTATAGGAGGGCCCCCAATTTACATAACCTAGTGGTGAAAACAGACAATAAGATGTATGGAGGTACCACACACTCCAATTGGTTAAGTACTACCAACAAAGGTTTCAAATGTCTGGGGTGCAAGACGTGTAGATATGCGATGGGGGGAAGGATTTTCCACACCCATATGATATAGCAACTCTGACAATGGTTAAGCCTTGCGTAGCTTCGGTGATTGTACATAGTGTAACTTATGCTGGAGAAGTTTGTATAAGACTTAAGGGATCCGTACCTTGAGCGACAGGTTCCTCTAATCATGATGGAACACATTAAAGCACTCTTGTAAGTGAGGGGGATCGACAGTTGCTGTGTTGTTTAGCAGTTCCATATAGCTGCGTTACACTTTACTGAATGGTATGTGTTTATGGGAATTCAGCTCCATTCTGTCACTATGTTTCAGCTATGCTGTTATTGTAGGTTCCTCTTGCGACTTTGTTTCAGTGAGTAACAGTCACATGTTTACATTTGTATGTTTTTAATAAATCTTTCTTGGGAGTGTTGCACATTAAGGGTTAAGGTTTCCGGGGGGTGCCCTACGTCCTTTAAGATGGTGCGATCAATTGGAACAGTCGATCCTGATGACGGTCTCAGAAATGGCCTGAATGCATTGATCGTAGGAGTTGCAACACTCATTCATTATTGTACATAGTCCTGTGAGTGCCCTTGTTGGGGCTAGTTTATTTATATATATTATATTAAGTTTTGTCTTTTGCAAAAGAAAATAATGCTGTCTGTTTTGCAAATTTGTAAAACTAGGATTAGAAAAAAACACTTCTCTGTCTTTTGGCTAAGATCATGTTTTGTATCCCCTTTTCTTGGGATTGATGGTTTAGATGGGGAGAAATAAAGTATCTGGTGGGTATCTGGTGGTAAGAGCTTCTCCCCCATGCCTGGGCTTCCTCTGTGCACTTTTTAATTCACTGTGGTTGGATGGTTTTGAAATCCTACCAGAACCTAGTTCTTTCTAAGCTTGTTTATTATTTGTAGCAGGATAGTTTTAGTAGCAGGATAGTCTAGGTCCATTTTAGTACTTCAGATTGCCCAAGTTGAGCTCTCCATTGATACTCCCTGATGGAAGCTGGGGTTGAAGGAAAGAGTAAAGCTTCACACAGTTCACACATTAAAGATTTTTGAAAAATGACAGACAGGATCTTGCAGTCATTTGTTCAAAGATCAGACATAGTCCCGAGCACAGCATAGGAAGAATGCTCGGAACTGTGTGTTTCCATCAGCAGAGTCCCTCTATAATGAGTCTACCGCAGACAAAATTTACGGACTTTCCCGAACGAGTGCTCGGCCAACCCGATGGCTGTAAAGCTCCAATACCATTGTATCCAATGGTATCGGGCCTTTATCGGTACTGTGTGTACCTAGCTTAAGTTTGGGGATCTCCAATGCCTACCTGCAATGGGACTATCCCATAATCCAACGCCATAAGCCCACCCTGGAGAGTACCTTGTTTAAAATGAGAAGCAGTAGGATTTGTTATAAAATTGTAGTAGTATTTAGAAGAGTAAAAGAATTTCTATTTTTTTTTAAATCTACCCTTCACTGGCCTAAAACATGTTGTTTTAAGTCCATATTAAATCTCTATTTCTGGATTGAGTCTTTCAGAACTTCTATTTTTACTTTTATGAAGTATCAATTTCTGGTTATCTTTACATAATACCAACATTATCTGTTACAACTAGTTTGGTGATATATATATTATATCTATATATATATATATATATATATATATATATATTAATATATATATATAATAAATCATTCATTATGTCATTAATTACACAAACTTTTCTTAATTTCAAAGAAACAGTGCTTGCCAAAGGAAAACCCACGGAAAGGTTATTGAATGCTTTTAATGAAGCATCTGTGTCTCCTTTCATCCCCTAAAGACATTTCAGTTAATTGCCTCTTTCCATATTTGGTTGTAACGTAACAACATTTTTTTTTTAAAAAATAAATGCACGTTATCAAATATAGCTTAACACATAATGCATTCAAGTCTTGAAGAAGTCAGTTTAGACAATACCGTCTTCTGTTTTACTTTTGTGTGAAGTACAAAAAAGGATTTAACTATCTTGTCATAACACAAGATAATTTTTAAAAAACTCAATTATATCCTTCAGATGCTGCTTTGGAATTTAAATATACAACTTGATGCAGTATATTTCCATAACTAAGTAATAAAGAAAGAAGAATACCCTTTTGTATACACAAAACATTCTTTTACTTTTTGTATATGTGTGTATCTCTGAAAGCAGAAATATTGTTTGTTTTATTAAGGTCTTTCAATAAACTTTAGCAGTGCAGTTTTATAAGTATAATCATTTTAGAACTGTACACACATAATATATATTAAAAAATATAGCACAAACATAATACTGTATACATATTACAGGGTAATCCCAGCTTCTTACAGAACCACAATCCCTCGTTGGTCTTCTCTCCTTTTCCTGGTAATGAGTGTCATGACTGTAACAACAGCTAATGGCTTTCTGCAAGGTTACAAACATGCTCTGCTCCTGATCGCGCTTGTAACCAGCCTGCAACAGGATCAGAGGAGGAGCGACTACCGGTCAGGGATTGTGGTTCTGTAAGTTTTAAAAACTTTGCATGGGAGCGTTGGATGAAGGTTAGAATAAAACTAAAGTGGTGTTTTGGGGGCTAATCCAAAGTATGTAAAGTTATTTTGAGGCTGAACCTGCCCTTAAAAATTCTTTTGACTTGAATCATTAAGTGAGTGCACCAGTACTAGTGTCTCTTTAAGTGGGAATGGCACCTGAAAAAAACCAACCTCTGGTTCTGCCCCTTGCCATTGTACCTTATGGGTGAGGGAGTGGCACAAGCATAGACTTCCGTTGCCAGGGAAACCAGCGATCTCATGGACTGGGCAGCCCTGGAACTTTGTTACCTTCAGAGCATAAAAGATTTTTTTTTTTTTTAAATGGTTTCATCGCAATATGTCTGGATTTATGTCCCAGCATTCACTTGTGTTGAAGTAAATTAGGAAGAACAGTGTAGGTAGATTTATGTATATTGATTTTGACTTTCAATGGCCAGCCTGACAGCCAGTCTACTAGCCAAACTGGTAGTCTACTAGCCAGTAGCAATAAGTCAGCTTTCCAGCTAGCCCATTAGCCAGCATTGCTTCTTTTTATATATTTGTGTTTGTGTTATTTGTGTCATGTTGGTGGGATCTACCCTGTCTCCATGTTGTTTCCCTTAGATAGAAGCTGTAAACATTTTCATTTATTTTTTAAAAATTTTGACCATTGTTACATACACATGCTATGTATAATAAAAAAATATAAAAAAAACATTTTTACCTCATTACATGTCCACACTTTCAGCAGCTGAAATCGCTTACCCACATTTACAACCGTGCTGCCCTCCCTTAGATATCACACAGCAAAGATTGCTAAAAGCCCGCCTACTAGCTAGTCCAGGGCTGTGGTTAACACAGGACTTATCATTGGATGGTGGGAATGTCTGTTACAACCACTCTCTTCCTCCTCCTCTGCCAGTCAAGCAAACTTGAAGTGTTTTGTTGCTTGGATTGGATACAGCCTAAATATTTAAGCTGATTAAGGGTTGGGTGGTTTCTCACACACTAGCTTTGTGTGACAGTTAGAGGCAGACAGAATTGTTACGCCCACTATACAAAAAGGCTAATTGAAGGCAGACAGATGCTCAAAATCAGTAAAAAAATGGAAAGGGCTGCATACCTTTACTCTTTTTAAAGCAATTAAAAAACGCAATACAATTATCCTTTAAACTCTAAGAATATTCAATGTTTTAATATTGATGTCATGTCATATTTTTTCTTCCACCTGGAACTGAAAGATTATGCTGCTATTTACAGATTATTTTGTTGAAAAGTTGGTACATTTGTAAGACTAAGCTTTTTGCTTTTAAATAGATAGGATGAAATAAAGTATCAGGAAAACTTCTTTTACTACATGCTTTCTCTGAATTTTAGCTTTTATCTGAATATTACTTGCCTTTTTATTCCATCCATGATCTGGTTGCTAAAAGGCAGCTTGTCAGAGTAAGATGTGTATGGATGGCCTCTGTTTTTTCTAATTTACCTATGTTTGCTACACTGTTATAAGTAAGCATTTGTCATTACTTCATTTATGCTTTAAAAACAAACAATTTTCTTGTAAAATATTTGTGATTTTGTCGTGGAAGTATAGTTTCACATCAAGTGTAGCTTCACATGAGTTCTAGCAACATTGAATCAAAGAGGACAAAGGAGATGATTCCAATGCAGGCTATTGGATTTGGCAATGTGGGCACATTTCTCTGTAACATATGAGACTGTTATCGATCACAAATTTTAAGTATTCAATAGCATTTTCAAATTTTCGATTTTTTTCAAATAGAATTTTTAATTTTCAAATGGACTTTTTGAATTTTCAGATTTTCTATTTTTTAATCAAAAGTTCTGAGTTTCAGAAATTTAAAAAAATCTGGAATTTTGAAAATGACAGTTCCAGATTTATCACTAATTAGTATTAAGGAATTATAGTTGTTTTGTAACTGCTATTTGTCTACACTGTAAAAATTACCTTTTCAAAACAAAAAGTGCCTAGGGCAGGGAGGTAGGATTGATTATCCCTACCTCCCAATATCTTTTTATTGAGAAGCACCAGCATGTACATTACATCAGCCAGGTTTGGCTTTCCTATATTAAAGGTAGTGCTGAAAATTTGTGTCTCAAACAGCAGTTTGCTTTGTGCTAACAGACATGATACTTTTAACTGTTTTTTAAATACATTGTACTTGAGAACATGCAATATGGATTAAAGCAACAAATAAAGTAAAGAAGAAGATAAATTAATCACTGTGTAACTTTAAGATTGCTACAGTGAAAGACACATATGTATGAATTCATTTATTTATCTAAGCTTTTTTTTTACCATTAGATATTGTAAGGAAAGAGTTGCAGAGTTATAACTAGAAATCACCTTCTCTGAATTACAGTAGGTGCCTCAGGGCAGCAGCTATGCGAGGGAGGATCAGCAACTAAAGTGAATTTACTCCACTGCCACTCCTTGTGAAGGAGCACATAGGCTATAATCAAAAAGAGTGCAAGCTCACTTAAGGTGCCCATACAATAACTTTTCCTTTAGACATTCCCATGACATTTCCCCGACATTCGCAAAATGTCCAAAGAACTATCTGCACACAGAACACAGTTGCAGTTTAAAGTTAACGTGGAGGAAAATGGAAGTCCCTTCCTTCTGTAGACCTCCTATCAGTAAGTAAGTGCTTTGATTTTGTTTTTACATCTCTCCCTGCTGTGGGCTGCACAACACCCCTCCTTCCTGCTCTTTCCGCTTCCTTGCACTGCCAGCTCCTTCAATGGCTTTCACTCCCCATCCTCTTGTGGGGCCCCAGTGGCCCTCCTCCTCATGGGATCCAGTGGCCCATGTGCAGTTTCCATGACAGCAATTTATAGTATTGCATCTTCCCCTGTGACCCCTCCCCCACTCGCACCTCAGACCCATACCCCCCCTACAGAAAACTATGGGAAAACAGCCTTTTCAGACAGAGGCAGAATCAGGCAGAGTTTAAAATAGCCGATTCTGTCCTGGCTGTAGGGAGGTATGAGTCTGAGGTGAGAGTGGGAGAATGGCCACGGGAGAACCCCACAGTTAGGTAGCACAGTCACAGCTTAGGTAGCACTCACTTAGCAGAGCATAGCGGCAGCAACCCTTCCATGCTCTCTTTGTCCTACTGTTCAGGAGGAAGGCCCTCCTATGCTAATCAAAAGCACTGTGCAATACAGTAGAAAAATGGGGTTAATAAATAAATTCAAGGGAATTTATTATATGTTGGCATATTTATGGACCACTAAACTACTCAAAACTGTTTCAATAAAACTCAGGAGAAGGCATCGAGACTTTGTATGCATGTATTGTACAGGAAGCTATACAACTATAGTGTAAATGGGAATTTTTCTAATTTATTAAATAAAAAATTATTTATGGTCCTTTAATATATCAATTAAAGGAAAAGGCCGTATAAAATAAATAATTAGTGACCTGTAAAATTTCAGGGTGGCAGGAGGCCTTATCCTTTAAATGGTAATGCTTAACTGAATTACATGATTTTGATTAATGTATGTTTTATTTTAGTGCAATGATGAACTTTATAGATGGTTACACCAGTATTGATTATGCTATGCTGTTAAATGGTGGTGAATTTCACAGATAAATTTGATAAATTTCTATTTAGAATCCCATTACAGGATAAAGCCATCCCTATGCTTATTTGTGTCAAACATATTTTTCTGAACAGACTAGATAGTGATTTGACCTCTAGGGAATTGTAAAGTCCAATAAATTCCGTTTTCATTGATGTTATGTTAATACAGTAGTAAAGTCAAATCCAATAAAGAAAGAAATACAAATGACATTGTAAACTGAATAATAAAAAGGTAATGTTTAATGATCTAGTATTGACCAGCATTCTGTAACTAATGTAGCTATAGATTTCTGCAATGTCTTCACTGTGCTGTAAGAAACAGGTAACCAAAGCTTCCATGACAGAAAACTAAAGTGATCGCTAACAAACCTCCATTTTCTTAAGGCCTTTAAAATGAATTAATTAACAAAAACTATTTTCTCGCAACAAAATACCTAACAACATCAGTAAAGTCACTGGGATCCACTGTGAAGTTTATTTCAGTGATAATAAAAATGTGCTTACGTGTTTTAATGTATTGTAAATTTAAAGAGAAATTGTTTATTTGCTATACACATAATTTATCTATTATACTTTGTGAAATATATAGTATGTAAGTATAACCAGAAATCATTGAGTAAGAAAATAAAATAAAAAATCTTATTAGTATCTTTCCATGGAAACAGGAGCAGCCATATTTATTTTGCTTGGATAGCCTATTGTCCACAAACCATTATAGATAATAGCCCAATTGTTATGTGTCCTTTTTTAATTTGGATAAGGGAAGAATCTTTTCTTCAAGGCAAGCAACAAACCAGCTCCCACTCACTGGTAGATAAATTGCAGTATCTGGCATAGTTGTTCTAGTTGTCCCCTAAACAATCCAATTATATCTTCCCAGGAAAAGGCAATACCATAAATGTGCATGTTTGCATTGGCCAGTATGACTCACTTCAAAGTAATGGAAGCTAAAGCATAGTATCTATATGTTGGCAGATTAAAATGCATTATGGTTGATGGTACAGTTACTAGCGGAAGCCTTAATACACAATGAATTCTATGAGGTTATATATTGGGAATTTTTTATATTAATCTCTAAAGAGAACTATAGTTAAAAAATCATCTCCTCTTCCATAAATTATATAATTTAAGAAACCCCAAAGGCTTCTTGTATTACCTTCCAAACTTTCAAAATGAATCTGCAAAATTCTTTGTTTTTTCCCACATGGATCCTGGTGCAGAGCTCACCTCCTACTCATTTCACTCAACTGAGCCTACATTTTCACAAACATTAATCACAGAGCCAAAACTGTGCTGTGATTGGACCAGCGATTGGTACTGAGAGGGCATGCATCCTAATGAAATCCAGGATGAAGTTATGATAGAATCATTCAGTCACATATCTTGATCCATTTGTAGATATGGATTGACACTATAAACCTACCCATCCTCATTATATTCAGCTGTCTTAGGGAAAACAAATGGAAAGAATGATATAGAGTACATCGACCAGACAGGTCATTATTTTCAGAATGTAGTCACGTTTTAATACTAAATTTGCTTATGTTGAGACCTAACCAATGTAGTGGCAAAATTAAAATAATGGCAGTGAAAAAAGTAGTGGCGGTGGCCGCAAAATCAAAATTAGTAAGAACAGCAACAAAAAATTTTAAATAATGGCGATTGTTGCAAAAAATAGAATAAATTGTGGTGGAAAAAAGTAAAATACTTGCAGGACAGAAAAAATTTAATTGGCAGTGCAGTCGAAAATTGAAAAGTATGGATGGGCACCCTTGTGTATCAGTGTCCCGCAGCTTGAAAACAACACCTGTCTGGCTCATGCAAGAAAACCAGGGAATCATCATTGTAAGCTGTGGGACCCCCATACCCTCAGAGCCCCTGTAAGGACTGTAATCACTACCAAGTACACTAGGGTTTTCATATATTTTTATTTTTTATTATTTTGTACATATTATAATAAAATTTCAATGCAGTGTAACCTAACTACATTGATTATAATAATAATTTGATTACAATATACACTGTGAAGCATATAAAATATGGGTAATTAAGTCTAAAATTTAGAACACAGGTGTGTCCCAGAATAAAAATTTGATAGACACATGATCTGAAAAAGTTAAACCATCCATCAGATGGCTCAAGGGAACTTTAGAAACAACCATTCAAAATCAGGGTCAGCCTTCTCTATCATAAAGAGTACATTTCTCTACTGAAGCTGATATATAACAGCTTATTCCCCTTATTTATTGTAATTAGCGTATAAACGCCAGTTACAGAGTGCTTTCCAAGAATAAAGTAATGCAAAGATATTTTCATTAAAGGGACACTAAACTGTCAAAAAACATGCTTGTGAAGGTTCTCATTCATCCAGGTCATGGTATATCTGTTGTATTCAATTAGATCAATTGGACTTGAAATGTAGTTCTTGAAGACGTTTCGCTAGTCATCCGACTCTCTCAATTCAGAATGACTTGTACAAGAATCTGTGGCAATTATGTACCCTGGAAAATCCCAATTAGCATATCACAGCCAGGTGTAAAGGGTGTGATTAGATAGTGGCTAAGAGGTGTTATAGGAACGCCCAGAGTAAGGTGTTAAAACAGCATTGTACATGGCAGACAATGAGACAATAAATAGAGGTGGGGGGGTTCGACACCAACTGTCTGCCATGTACAATGCTGTTTTAACACCTTACTCTGGGCGTTCCTATAACACCTCTTAGCCACTATCTAATCACACCCTTAACACCTGGCTGTGATATGCTAATTGGGATTTTCCAGGGTACATAATTGCCACAGATTCTTGTACAAGTCATTCTGAATTGAGAAAGCCAGTCGGATGACTAGCGAAACGTCTTCAAGAACTACATTTCAAGTCCAGTTGATCTAATTGAATACAACAGATATGTCAAAAAACATATTTTTAAAGAAAAACCTTAATTTTTTAAAATCCTAATGTGAAAGCTTTTCTCCCCAGGACACCTATACAGTGAAAGATTCTTCTCTAGTTATGTGCATTTAGTAGATATAAGTAATAGATTCTGTAACAAAGGAGGCTTCCATGTTGTTGCCAGTACAACTCATAGTCCATGTTGCTTCAAAGAGCCACGCCCCTTGACCCCAGGATTCACTGTCTCTATGCACAACGTTTCTAGCTTCTCTTTCTAGCAAAAGATAAAGGTTTATTCAATAAAATTTCTTATTGTTTAAAACGGTGCTAATTTTGCCCTAACCAATTAGATGTTAACTTTCAAATGTTGCGTGGCCTAGGACCCAATGCTGCTGGACGCATAACTCCAGAGCTCCGGGTACAAGGTGGAATAAAAAGCCACAAACAGGCACAATAAGCAACCAGAGGAGGACCTAACTGCTGGAACTAATAAACATAGGCACAGATGGGGAGAAATAACAGGAAAGACACGCCGAAAGCGGCTGAACTTACCATCTTCTTCCCCAGCCAGATGGAGTCCCATGAGGCATCCCAAGATGGCGGCTGCACCAGGAGTTCAGCAAAGACCTCCAAACACAAATCTCCTAAATCACCCAAAACAAGCAAAGGTACTGTTAACCTTCTAAAAATCTCTCAGCACGAGGTGACTAACTTACTGAAAATAACAAATCTGATCCTACAATAGCAGGGTTGGAGCCAGAGACATACAAATCAACCCCTCCCATCTCCCCACAGGCCTCACCCCAGAGCACTTATTCTGAACCTATCATCATCTCAGATGAACTTAGACAAAAAACATTAGTAAATGTATATATATCAGATAACTTGGATGCTATCCCTGTCTCAGACCAACCTGTGACGGACTCAATACTTAAAACAATGTTGATATCCCAAGCAAGGGCACTAATGAAAGATATGAGCGGAATGATATCTGTATTACAAAAAGACATAAACAACCTGGGGGAGAGAACCTCGCATGTAGAAGAAAAAATAGGAGAATTCTCTGAATCATTTAACACCCTTGTGGATGCCCACAATGAATTAGATGAAACAGTCACCCAGTTAAAAACAAAGATAGCAGACCTGGAAGACAGGAGCAGGAGGAACAACATAAAAGCTAGAGGTATACCAGAGTCTGTTAAACAACCAGAGCTGGAAAAATACATCACAGAATTTTTCAAAATCCTGTTACCAAATGAAAATAATTTCATAATAGATAGAATCCACAGACTATATAAACCAAAATCAATCCCAGGGGACACCCCTAGAGATGTCCTAATGAGAACTCACTTCTTCACTGTCAAAGAAAAAATAATATTCGCTATGAGACAAATAGGCACCCTGCCGGACAAATATAAAAACTTACAACTATTCACCGACCTATCACCAACAACACTACAGGCCAGGAGAGAGTTCTCAGAAGTCACCAAAACGCTGAGAGCTAACAACATGATCTACAAATGGAGATATCCTACTAAACTACATATAGTTAAGAATGGAATGTCACACATGGCTCTGACTCCTAAGTCAGCCACAGACTTACTTAGATCCTGGAACCTGACTCTAGTTCAATCACCTCTCAATCAGAGATCTCCCAGACAAAGATCTCCACCCCTAATACAACAGGAGTGGAAAACCACCACCAATAAAAACAACAAACTAAATTAATAGATCTTCCAAGTTAAACTACTCAGCAACTTGAGCCAGATGACAACACCAAACAAACAAGAAAAATCCAAAATATCCTTAACCACTGAAACAAATACCCAAAATCAAAACACACCAATGGATTTAAAACTCCATGGAACTTTACAAATATTCAATTATAACCAAATATTCAACCAAAAATACAACATGGAATACCCTCCAGGAAGAATCTCATATCTAAATCATAAATAACAATAAAGACACTTAAAGACCATAATCAAATCCAAAAAACTTCAAAAGAGACATCTAAGAAGAAAGAGAGAGAGAAGAAAAACTGCACTCAAACCTCCAACAGTCAAATCTAGAGAAAAAAATAATAAAAATATGGAAATAAATTTCCCCTTAAACTGTATCTATCTACTCATTAAATAAACCCCAATACATGGGAAACAACCTCATCCATAATACCTCACCCATAACTGCAATAGCAATGCTTCTCTGACTCTCTAATTTATAAGAGCAACAAAAGATCCAAAAGGTCAACCCCAACCTACCAGTTTATCGAACTTCATGGGATTAATATCTAAACACTACAAACCATGGACATGCTTAGAGATAAAAGATAACATGAATATCCTTAATACCAGGAATTCAAGGATGACAACCCACCCTGCTCAAGAAAAATAACTGAACAATTTAACTTAACTCATAAGTGGTAATATACTTAAATGTGATGCTTAAACCTTAAATTAAGAGTAAAATTACAAATCATATCTCAATGTTTCTTTATTGTCATATTATGTATAGCACTTATTGTGAGATAACAACTGCATTAATGTGAAAATATACTATGATTGTGATTATGTTTATACAGTACAATAATTATTATATACATCAGAACTATGCCTCCCCCAGGCCCGCCAGCTTTTTCTCTGTCGCTGAAGGGTTTCATAGATATAAAGAAAACAGATGTTTAACTTAAAGTTGAATCTACATTTGGAAGGATTTACCCAAGTAGATAGTACCATTAAGATTTAATACCACCAAGACCACTACAAACCCACACGAAATCTAATAGTGGACTAAGTGGAATCATGACCGATTACCCACTGAAACCTACTACATTCTGGGGTAGAATACCCCACTTCTTGCTATTAACAATGTTCTTATTAATGTTTATATTCCTATATTTTTATGTTTACTGATGCATTTAAACCTCTATCTGCAATACACATACTCACACCACTACAACTAAATAACAAACTCAAACCAAACGAATAACCACAACACATAAATCACATTCAGAACTCTACTATACACAATCCTATATAACACAAAGATAACTAAAGCTCTAACTAAACCTGATAATGACAATTAAAATAATGTAATTTAATGTAAGAGGTCTGAATACCCCATTTAGAAGAAATTGGATCTGGAAAGAAGCAATAAAAAACAAAGCCGACATTATATGTATTCAAGAATCACATTACAAAAAAGACAAACTACCCTCCTTTTCCCACAAAAAATTCCCCTACATATATTTCTCATCAAATGAAAAGAAAAAGGCAGGAGTGATAATTGCAATAAAAGACATATTAGCATTTCAAATGGAAAAGATAACAACAGACAACTCAGGAAGATATATAATCCTAAAATGTACTATAAACAACAAACCAATAACTATAACAAATATATATGCCCCAAACAAAAAACAAATCAAATTTATTAAAAAAGTGATCAACAAATCTAAACAACAACCAAACCATAACACACTAATCTGTGGGGAATTTAATCTAGTAACAGATATAAATAGAGACGCAACTAATACCAAAAAACAAGACCTAAAAATAACCTAACAAACCTATTACAACAAGAAGACCTGTAAGATGCATGGAGATGTTTAAACCCTCTGGAAATAAATTAAACCTGCTATTCTAAAACACACAACACACATCCTAGAATAGACATGTTTAGAACCGACAAATGGCTTTTACAAAAAATTCAAAATGTAGAAATTTTAACAAGAACCCATTCAGACCATGCACTTATAATAACCCCTCCACAATACAAACCATGTGGAGACTAAACCCCTATTTAATAGCAAAAAAAGATACTAAACATGACATAAAAATCAAAATAGAAGAATATTTTCAAAATAATGACATAGAAGAAACAGATATATATCCTATATGGAATGCGCATAAAGCACACATGAGAGGGATATTATTACAAATAGCATCCTCACAAAAGAAAATTAGATTAAAACACAGACAAGACCTAATAGAACAAATGAGGAAGTTAGAGACAATCCAAAAAACAACACTACAAATAGATACCAAGAACAAACTAACTGATCTGAGGAACCAATTACACAATTTAGATCTATATAAATTTGAACGTCAACTAAGAAGATTAAAAGCTACAAATTACACTCAAAATAACAAAGCTGGCAAATACTTAGCGCAAAGACTCAAACAAAAGACATTCAAAACAAGAATCCCATTTATATAAGACAAATCAGGACATAAAAAAATAAACCCCCAAGATATCACTAATGCTTTTAGTCAATACTATGAAAAACTATACAACATCCATAAAGAACCTAACACTCATCTACCCACTAACGAAGAAATATCAGAATATCTAGACAAACTGCATTTACCACATATAAATAATGAAGAAAACGTTAAACAAACAAATCACACTAGCAGAAGTAACCCAAACAATTCAGAAACTCATAAATAACAAATCTCCAGACCAAGATGGATTTGGAAATGAATATTACAAAACATACATCGAAATCATCTCTCCATACCTAGTAAAATTATACAACACAGCATTAGAAAGAGGTCACTTTCACTAATTATATCAATCCTTAAACAAGGAAAAGACCACTCTGAACTTTAGACCCATAATTCAGACATAAAAATATTTAAAAAAATCTTAGCAAAAAGATTATCATCTTTCAATAATCAACTCGGACCAGGTGGGGTTCATTCCATCAAGGCAACCCAATGAAGCCACCAGAAGAACAATTAATTTAATAAACTGGATAGAACAATGCAAAATACCTGCTATAATTATAGCCTTAGATGCAGAAAAGGCATTTGACCGAATAAATTGGACATACATGTCAGAAGACCCCACAGCAATTGTATACTCATCTAATATGCCATCCAACCCATTTGAAATTAATAACGGAACCAGACAAGGCTGCCCTATGTCGCCTCTTATATTTGCAATGGCTATAGAACCATTGGCACAACATATAAGAATGAACCCAGACATATCAGGGATTAATATTAAAACCCAACAATATAAAATTAACCTATTTGCCTATGATATTATTATGACCCTCACCAAACCAATTACCTCATTAATAACATTGAGAATAGCCATTAAACAATTTAGCAAAATAACCTACTATAAAATTAACTAATCCAAATCCACTATATTAGATTTTAACATATCCCTCACCCTCAAACTCCTATTAAAAGCAAGACACCCTTTAAACTGGGCAGACTCAGCAATAACCTACCTAGGTATACAACTAAATAACAAAAGTAATAACTTATACTCTATCAACTTCCCCCACTTAAAAGACTCAATACAAAGAAAACCCAAAAACCGGACTTCTCAATTCCTTACCTGGTCAGCAAGAATAGCAATCATTAAAATGATAGTACTACCTCAACTCTTATACACATTTAGAACAATCCCCATCCTCATACCCCATCAATACTTCAAATAAATACAACAAATAACTAATCAATTCATATGGAACTCCAAGAAACCTAGAGTAGCAACAAACACATTAACCCAACCTAAAAATGAAGGAGGCATGGCTTTACCAGATATAAAAGAATACTATAATGCAACAATACTAGAACAACTCAAAACATGGTGGTCCCACCATGCAGAAAACAAATCTATTATCTTTGAAACACAAATATATAAATCAGAACAAAACAAAATCAAATCACTACCACAGCTAATAAGAGCAATCATAAGGATACAAACCCCCCAAACTACCCCATTATAGAATCAGCAATTCAGCAATGGAGATACATCACCTCACGCAAAACTTGGATATACTCTCTCTACAAATGTATCGATATCACTGCCCTAGAACTTTTAATTCCAGATATCAGACTAGACAATTGGAAAAATTTAGGAATACTGAACCTATTCTACCGGAACACCAATTCAATTTTCAGAATTACAAAATACACATCAAATCTCTAAAAACGACTTTTACAAATATTTACAAATACATAGCTACCTAAAAAATAAACAGATACATCTCCAATCCATAGCCAACAAATTTACAACAACATATACTAATCCTACAAATATTTCACATGGAATATCCATCCTTTACAAAATATTAACCCAAAAAGAAGAAACCAACAAATTTAGATTTATTAAGTCATGGAACAGAGATCTTAACGAATCAAACGAAGACTCCACCTGGAAACAAACCTTCGATATCCCATACAAACTCTTGAAGTGCACCTCCCACTGGGAAAACAATTGCAAAATACTATATAGAATATATATCACCCCAGAAAAGGAAGCAAAATGGCACAAAGAAACATCCCCCCTATGTTGGAGGGAATGTAACCGAAAAGCAGACCTACTACATGTTTGATGGACACGCCACAAAATAAAGAAAATATGGAACAAAGTAAACAACTTAATACAAAGCATTACACACATTAAAATAAATTAGCCTTACTAAACGTAGGACTCATAAATCTACCTTATAACGTACAAACTATTATATTTCATATACTCACCATCACTAGAATCTTAATTGCCAGAAGATGGAAATCCAAGAGAATCCCTAAAATAAAAGAAATAACATATATGTTAAATCAAAACATGCACTATGAAAAAACATTCTACATCTCACAAAACAAATTTGAATCCTTCTACAGGAAATGGGAAATGTGGTACACAGACGAAAGATCCTTCTAAAGAATTGTTAAATTATCTTGTAACAAGTGAAGAAAAATTTAAAACAAAAAAAAAGAGAAAAGAAAGAAGATATGTTTACATGTATATGTATGTATAACACTTAACAATTAATGCATTACTGTTAAATATTTTGAAAATTACATTTGTTTTATTATATTTTTTTTTGTTCATACCTGTAATAATACAGACTTTGAAATCAATAAAAAAACTCTTCAAATGTTAAATAACATCTGATTGGTTGGGGCAAAGTTAGTACCAAGAACTTTTATTGAATCTCCCTGAATGTTTCTAAATGTAGCTGTGACCACAGTTGAGTTGCTGGTGGCGCACCATGTAAATGCTATGTTTTTAGGGACAAACACACCAAGAAGTTACAAGTTCAAATCCCCTAGTTTACTTATGAAACAATATAACATAGTCTACTGCCTGAGTTTATTGCTTTTTTTTATTGTTTATTTCCATGTTTCTAGAAAAATATAAAGTTTCTACATATGTACAAACTTTATATATAGCAGCTTTGTTATTTATTTACCAACCAGCGTGAATTGCTGACAGTCTTCCCGTAGCAATACAAAATAGTGAATGGATTTTACTGACATTTATTGAAATGTACTTCTTTCTATTGCAAGTTCACTGGTGGCGTGTTCTGCTAAAGTGCTGGTTTAGTAAAAAATAGACTATTGGAGCACAAGTTTGATTCCCCATGCACCCTTCGTTTTTGTTTTTATTATGCGTCTAGCAAAAGATAAAGACTCCACATGTAGCAGAATTATTTATTATCCCTTGTGGCCTAGCGGTAGAAAGCTTTGTTTTTAGAAAGACACAGTATAGCTGGTAACCAGCATAATATATGATTGTTTTATTTGCACTACATAAGTCTAGCTACTGCACTTCTACCCTTTACTGTGTATCTGTGTGTTACCCTTCTAACTAGTTGTAAGCTCTATGGGGCAGGGACCTTTTTTCCTCTTGTGGCAAAGCTCTAGCACATACCTAGATTATGATTATATTTATACAATTTATGTATTAATGTACTGAACTATTTTTGTATTTTCTTTTTTTGTTTACTTACTGTAAATGGCTGTGGCACCTGGAAAATCGTCTGGGAAACATGTCACTATCACCAAAACCTGTTTATACACTTCTTACTTTATTATTGGGCAATTGTCAGGTTTGCACAAGCTACATTCGAGGGTTATGGCCAATTCGAGGGTAACCGATTGATACTTTCGAGGGTTACTGAAAATCGAAGGCTACATTCGAGGGTTATTGAACAATAGATTCTAGGGTTAGTGAAAATGATCCATACATTCAAGGGTTACCGAGAACGAATGATACTTTCGACGGTTAACGCACGATATAATCTAGGGTTAGTGAACAGCTTGTGAATTTGATAATTATCGATTTTTCCAATAATTATCGAAAATAAAGCCGCAAGGCCGAAAAAATTAACAAGTTCCTCACAGAAAGGTAAATTCAATAGTTACTCCATCTGACTTAAAAATAAACTGCAGGGGCTTCCATATTGGTGTGGAGACATTTGTATAGAAAATATTCTTAAGACACATGGGCTGTGAGTTGCACTGGCAACAATTTGGAAGCCTTCTTAGATAAGGATTTCAATCTTTACATGTAGTTAATTGGCATCTCCAGGCTGCAGGAAAACTTTTTATACAAAGGAAGTATAGACTACTAGATAGGTAGCTTTTCCACTCAGAAACCTCAAATCGGAGGATTAAATCTATCCTTACATCCTACCTATCTGGTAACCAACATAATATATGATTGTTTTATTTGCACTACATAAGTCTCACTACTGCACTTCTACCCTTTACTGTGTATCTGTGTGTTACCCTCCTAACTAGTTTGTAAGCTCTATGGGGCAGGGACCTTTTTTCCTCTTGTGGCAAAGCTCTAGCACATATATAGCTTATGATTATATTTATACAATTTATTTACTGAACTATTTATGTATTTTCTTTTTTGTATTTTGTTATTGTACAGCGCTGCGTCCCCAAGTGGCACATTATAAATAAACTATTCCTACATACATACATTCACTCTGTGTTTTACTTTTTTTATGTTTGAATGTTATATGCCATATATAACCTTATGCAGGGGTGGACAGAAATAATGCAGTTTATTGTTTGTTGTTTTTAATTATTTTAAAAGTTTACTCTACCCTATGTCTTCAATAAAGACCTTTTCTAATGTGACTTTAGAAGTGCTCCTTATTTAATACTTAATTGGCCATAAAGCTACATTTTTCTAGCTTAATAGATTATTTAATTCAATAAGAAGGTTAAAGACAAAGTAATTTACTCCTCTAAGTCAGTCAGATAACAGTGCAAATAAGAAGTGTTTAAAGGAGTATAACATTGATTTACCAGCTACTGTTTCCCTGGGGATAATGAAGGGGATTAATGCTGTTATTTAAGCAGTGTCCATTAGAGATGGCCGAACTTCATAAAGTTTGGGCTGTTTTCAGACTTCAGTAAAAGTTAAAGTCAATGGGGAATGATAGTTCAAAAAGTTTGGATGATTTACAGATAAAATATCAATGGTAACTTACTGTAAATGGCTGTGGCACCTGGCAAATTGTCTGGGAAACATGTCACTATCACCAAAACCTGTTTATACACTTCTTACTTTATTATTGGCCAATTGTCAGGTTTGCACAAGCTACATTCGAGGGTTATGGCCAATTTGAGGGTTACCGAATGATACTTTCGAGGGTTACTGAAAATCGAAGGCTACATCCATACATTCAAGGGTTACTGAGAACGAATGATACTTTCGAGGGTTACCGAACGCTACAATCTAGGGTTAGTGAACAGCTTATGAATTTGATAATTATCGATTTTTCCAATAATTATCGAAAATAAAGCTGCGAGGCCGAAAAAATTAACAAGTTCCTCACAGAAAGGTAAATTCAATAGTTACTTCATCTGACTGAAAAATAAACTGCAGGGGCTTCCATATTGGTGTGGAGACATTTGTATAGAAAATATTCTGAAGACACATGGGCTGTGAGTTGCACTGGCAACAACTGGCAACAACATGGAAGCCTTCTTAGTTAAGGAATCCAATCCTTACATGTAGTTAAAGGGCATCTTTAGATCTGCAGGAAAACTTTTTATACAATGTAGGGCAGTAGGGATGCGGCTGCAGCCAATGGAGAGTTCTGCTTCTTTTTTTAACTATTTGACACATGGTTGGGGTGAGTAGGGATGCCCTACACTACAGAAAACGCTGCCAGGGGGCAGCCATGGAGTGATCAGGAGGGTGGGAAGGAGGGGGAAGTGCTACCCTGCGCAGGCCACAACCCTTACAGAGGACAAGGAGGAGGCAGAAACCTTTTGAACAGGAAGATACCTCCTACTCTTCAGTTTCCTGGACTTTGGACAAGCACTGCAGGAGAACCAAAAGGAGCAGAGAAGTAAGGTGGGGACAGTAATGGGTTATATTTTAGTTTGGGGGTGGACATGCACTTTAAATACAACTTACAGTAATAATGTGTTACATTGTTTAGTTCTCCTAAATTAATGTACAATGCATCTTTGGCCAACCCTCTCTATACTGTACTTGCTGTCCATAAACTAAATAGATATAAGATTGATTTGAGGTTCAATTGCCAATTCAGTCTAATATTAGACAGAATGGCATGCGGTTGTCTTGGGAACATTGGGAGGTATGTTTAATAGTGTATAGGCAATAATCAATTAATTAATAATTTATATACTTTCACTGCCAGAGTGACAAAGACTTACAGTATATCTATGTGATTTAATTTATATTTCCAAATATAGAAAGAGATTTATCAAATGTTGGTTTTACTAGCACATTAACAATTACATTTGTAGAGTTTGTGGCAACTAATTGGACATGGATATCGTTAGGATCTACCGTTAACCTGTATGATCAATTTCTGGGTACATTCATCACGATCCTTCCTCACTAGTTGGAGTCATATTTGGAATAGTCATTAAAAGAAAGGCTTAAGGCCTGGTACACATGAGCAAATCTTGGTCTGATCCTGTTTGGTTAGCTTGTAAGTTTTCTTTAAATCCAGGACCAATCTGATCAAAATATTGTACTATGAATCACTTGTTAGTAATACTGGACCATGTTTACCAGTCTTTAGACTATTACGTTTTATTTTCAGCAGTAATTACTTATACAGACTCCCCTCAAGGCCCATGATGTGGAGCCAAGAAAGACGTTAACATTTACAAAATATTTTACAAAAATTACAATAATATACTATTTTAAAATAGTCAAACTATACTAATGATCTAAATCAGAGCAATGCATTGAGTTAGTATCCCCTTATTTGTAACCTTTAGTAACACAGAATTACCTATTTACTAAGAAGTGCAAAAATAAATACTGTTTAACATTTTCCTCACAGATTTGCCTAATATTTTAAATGGCAATGTCAAATTTACCTTTTCTGCTTCACAATGACAATTAATTGATTGGCTCACCACAGTTTCTGAAATAAATGATGCTCTAATCGTAATAACCATCAATCTTATGTTTGCACAAATTATATTATACCCACTGTTCTGAGTACATTTTGTCTTAGTGGCGTAGGGATCACAATAGCAACCAGAGGGACCCAGAGTCATGGGGGACCCATGACCCAGCTTCAGAATGGTGTCTTTGTGGGCCCTCAAGGATCATGTATTTTATGTCTCCTGTTTGTTGCCGGTATACACATATGTTACATTACATGTTTAAAAAGCTGAACAAAGACACGCTGCTTCTACTCTGGCCATAGACTCTAAGATTCCTTTTGTACAATATCATCCGACAATTGTCCAATAATTTCCCCCATTGGGCCAGATGAAAAATTTTTGGGCCGACCGGCAATCCAAACGTATGACCAGCGGATCGTACAATCGTATTGTACCGTCTATGGCCACCATTAGCCCAAAGCCAATAAGGATTGGTGCCTGGCCACACCCCCACACACTGACAGCAGTGAGCCACAACCTATCTGCATAGTTTTGCTTATCCAATCAGGTTGCATTTAGCCATCACACAAGCATGCATTCTGAGAGTTGGGAGTCTGTAAAAAGGTTTCTAACCTGCTGCAGTCATGCCGGGATTGGCCTCTGATCATGTATTGTTCAGGTAGGGGGTTAAACATTGCTTCTTTACTCGTCCAGTTTAAAAGTACATGTGTCTGTGTTAAAGTGTGTATGTAATGTGTGTACAAGTGTTTATCTCTATTAAAGTGTGTTAATATGTTTAAAACTTGTGTATCTAAATCTGCGTTAAGCATGTGTTTAAAGGGTATGTACACTATCATTTTTAATTTTTTTAAATTGCCCTTTAGTGGAAACTATAATTCATCCCAACTATCACTGTACCATTTTTGTTGTTGTTGTTGATCTGCCCCCTATTTCATTAGATATCCAATCTGTAACATCTTACATTTTAGCATTTCTTTAAGCAGTTTTGCTGTAGCTCGAATGGTTTGACAGTTGGTGTGCTGTATGATGTAAAAAAACATATATATAATAACCCAAAATTGATCAACAGTTAAAATAGGGGGAATTCAGTTTTATTCATCGACTCATAGTTTAAATATACCCAATATATAAATAAATTAAAAATTGGAACTGGGGCACAGGATTAAGAATATTTTCTGTTTTAATTATTAATTCTTATTGTGTATAACAAAATGTTTTAATTGTGGTGGCTGGCCAGCCCCTTTTTTTAGAACTTTTATATAAATTTATTTTTATATTGGGTATATTTCAACTATGAGTCGATGAATAAAACTGAATTCCCCCTATTTTAACTGTTGATCAATTTTGGGTTATTGTATATATGCTTTTTTTCTAAGGTTGTGGGGCACGTTGGATAGTCTTAGATTCCCTTAGGAGGGCCAAATTTCTTTTATTTATAGTGCTGTATGATGTATGCAGTTTTGACAGTTGGTATAGGGAAAATAGTCAGGTCAGAGGTCAGAGCCTGAGCAAAATAAGTATTGTACTGAAGGCATGCAGCAACACCCACACCTCAGAGTAAGTGCTACTTACATGTATTTATTTATAAATGAAGATGACGCAAATTCATTTTTTCAGTATAAATACTTTAAGAGACAAGGAAAATGTAATTTCTGGAGAAACAGGGCTCCTCACTAGCATGCCCGACTTAGCGGTTAAAAAGGATAATTTTGCTACTGAACAACTAATGGACCCCACCCTGATTAAGGCTAGGAAAAATGTTGATTGGGAAAGGGTTGAGCCTCTTCTCAGCTTGTCTTTTCCTTACATGGCCTTAATAGGGAACCTCTTATACTATGTGTCTAAAAAGGGGGAAGATGTTGTTAAAACAACTTTTTGTACCAAGGCCATATAGAAGATTAACGTAGATTTGGTGACACCCTTAAATAAGTCTTCTCGGGGCCACCAACATATTTTGGTTATGATGAATTATGCTACGCGCTATCCTGAAGCCATAGCATTGCGTAATACCTCAGCCAAAACTATTGTCAAAGAGTTGGTTTAAGTGTTCAGTCATGTTGGGATTCCAAAAGAGAATTTAACAGTCTAGGGTACCCCATTTATGTCTAAAGTCACCAAGAAGCTATGCAGATTGTTTAAAGTCTCCCAGTTGTGTACCTTTGTATACCACCCTCAAACAGATGGTCTTGTTGAGAGGTTCAACAAAATTTTCAAAAGTATGCTAAGAAAGGTAGTTGATAAAGATAGGAAAAACTGTGATTATCTCCTCCCATATCTCATGTTTGCTATTAGAGAAGTGCCCCATTCTTCCATGGGTTACTCCCCGTTTGAGTTTGTATATGGCAGACATCCCAGAGGGCTACTTTGCATAGCAAAGGAACCTGGGAAGGGAAGTGATACCATTTCGAAGTGTTATTGAGCATATCTCACAGATTCAATACAGAATAGCAGCTGTAATGTCTATTGTTAAAGAGCACATGGTTAAGGCTCAAGAAGCACAACAAAGTGTGTATATATAATGCTAAGATACGCTCCTTTTCTCCAGGTGATAGGGTTCTTGTGCTTATTCCTACAGCTAAGAGTAAATTCTTGGCAAGGGGCAAGGACCCTTTAAAATTATGGAGAAACTAGGGGAGGTAAATTACAGAGTTCAGCAACCACGGAAAAGAAAGCCTGAACAGGTATATCACGTTAATCTGCAGTTAGTGAACCTTTAATACCTGAGGTTAAAGTAGCTGATTCTTTGCCCAGTGCTCAAAGACAAGAAGTTCGAGAGTTTCGAGAATAGGGTTGTTTTTCCAGAATTTCCTGGCCATACTAACCTGGTTGAGCATGATGTTGTTACCGAACCTTGGGTTCGGGTCAAGCTTAAACCATACAGCATACCTGACGCCAGAATGGAAGCACTTGCAGATGAAGTAAAAAAAATGTTGGAGCTGGGAGTAATCGAAGAGTCTCATAGCGAATGGTCCAGTCCAATAGTGCTTGGACCAAAACCTGATGGGAGTTGGAGATTTTGTAATGACTTTTGCAAGCTTTACTCTATCTTTTCAAAGGGCCATAGATAAAATGTTGAGACCCCATCGTAAATATGCCTCTGTATATTTAGATGACGTGGTCATTCATTCTTCTGACTGGGAATCCCACCTCCCTAAAGTTCAGGCAGTTCTAGATGCTATAGTTAAGGCTGGATTTACTGCCAACCCAAAAAACCTCAAGTAAATAAAACAGAAGCCATTCAGTCCTGGCCCAGGCCAGGATATAAGAAGCAGGTTAGGGCTTTTTGGGGGGTTATGGGGTATTATAGAAGATTTATCCATAATTTTGCCAGCCTAGCTGCCTCGTTGACAGATTTAACAAAGGGAAAATGTTCAATTATGATTAAATGGTCTTCAGAGGCTGAAAAATCTTTTCAGATGCTTAAGGTGCCCAACCTGTAATGGTTTGCCTGACTTCACTACAGAATCTATTGCTGAGACCAATGCTTCTGAAGTGGGTTTGGGTGCAGTGCTCTCACAAGTCCAAAATGGTGAAGGAAACATCCTGTGATTTATTTAAGTAGAAAACTGAATGTCCATGAGAAAAAGTATGCTATAGTTGAAAAAGAATGTTTGGCCATGAAGTGGGTACTAGATGCTCTTAGGTATTATCTTCTGGGTCGCAAATTCACATTAATTGCAGACCATGCTCCTCTTAAGTGGATGTGCCATAAAAGGATAGGAACAGTAGAGTAACACGTTAGTTTTTAGCCGTGAATGACTTCAGTTTTACAATGAGACACAGGCCAAATTCCCAAATGGCCAATGCAGATCCTTGTTTGTTTCCTGTGTCCCTGCCCCTGGGCTAAAACAGGGGGGGGAGGGGGTATGTGACAGGACACCTGGGAAAGTAATAGATGGTATATAGGTTTCTCCCAGGTTTCTGTGTGATTGGTTCCAGTCCGTTTGACCAGCCCAGGTTTTTGTTTTCATCTCTGAAACTCTGTGGGAAAAAACAGGGTGTGCCTCCTTTGGTAGGAGAGAGGAGGAACAACACAGAGCTGGCTCAATCTCTCAGTGTGTGTTTTGTTTCCTCAGAGAGAGTGAACCGATTTCTGTTTAAAAGAGTGAGAGTGTGAACTGGAAGGGTGTATTGATGGTAGGTCGGCACCCGGTGAGGGTCTCTATTTGTAGTAGCTAGGCCGGAGAGGCTTAGCTTTTTTTTTGTGTGTGTGTTTTTTTTTGTTCTTCTAATAAAACTGGCTAAACCCAGTTTGGAAGTGAAATCTGCGACTCTGTAGCCTGTCTTTTCTGTGCAAAATAAACTCACATCGTGAGTGAAGGCCGTTACGATAGTCCACCAATGATCAGGACCTCAATACTTGAGTTAGGATAAAAACGACTTTATTAGTACATCCAAACTGATAAAAAATCCAAACGCCTGACGCGTTTCGAGCGTAACAGCAACATCTTAATACTGTATTTTCTGTGCTCTACTGTGCCTAAAGGCTGTTTGATCAGGGAGAAAAATGTTCTCGCTACCCTACAACTCTACAATATATTATAATGGTGGCCCTTGCTGTTACCTGCCTGTTATCACATACAAAATGCAGGGCAAACAATATGGGAGCAGAAGAGTCCATGCTGCCAATGGCTAAAATTAATGGTCTGCATACAGCCTTACCTCTCCACTTATAAAAATGCATTTCATGCTTTAATATTTGATGGGGTTAGAGGGCCCCATCAAAAAGTTTTCTATAGGGCCCATCTATGCCCCTGCTTTGTCTTATAACTATACTCTATGAACATCTAGAGAATTACTGTGAGAATCACTACATCCTTACTTCCATATTATAACACTATTTATATAACATCAACACTGTAAACTATATATAAAGGAAAGTTCATTAAAAGGCCTATATTATCAGAGCACAGAAATTGTGGTCTGAAACACAATTTTACTTGCCCTTTTAATTTATTGCTAACCAGAGATACACAAGTCAGTGGCAAGCGCAGGATTTTCAAGGGGGGGATTCCTAAATGGGTTACCACTGGACAAGTGTCAGTGAACACTGTCAGTCGCCCTTTTCCCTGGATCAGATGAAGGGGCAATTTGACATGCCAGTAAATCATCCAATAGGGAAAAAAAAATTGTCTGTGTGTACCCCGCCTTATATTCTGTTTTACTGAGAAATCCACAT
This sequence comes from Hymenochirus boettgeri, assembly GCA_019447015.1. Classification (NCBI taxonomy): domain Eukaryota; kingdom Metazoa; phylum Chordata; class Amphibia; order Anura; family Pipidae; genus Hymenochirus; species Hymenochirus boettgeri. The sequence continues at coordinate 141,733,790 of CM033474.1, forward strand.
TTGTACTACATAATCATTAGTGTCTTTCAAAGTCAGAGCTGTGACACTGACGGTGGATCTGACAGAATTTTCTGAATATTGTCAGTATTGGGACCTATCGGTCAAGATGGAAAATGTCCGTTAGCGGTTCCCTTTACTACAGTAGAGGGAGACAATAGCATTGTCTCTCTCTATATATAATATAATATTGACAATCAGCTATACAAACACGTCCAGGATTTCCTAATGTCCCTATTCCTGCTCACTGAGCTCCATCACAGTGTAGTAGGTACACTACATTTTTGAAACATACAAATGCTGCTTCTCACTCACAGCTCAATTAACAATGTAACAATCTATGTAACAGTCTATGTAACAGTCTATGGGCACCAGGAGAAGTGGAACAGCAGACTGCACTGAGCAGGCAGAAAGGGGGGATTCCAGGCACCAGGAATCCCCCCTAAACACGCCCCTGCAAGTATAATATGAAGACTTTCTGTAACTTTCAACCCTTCCTCCTTCTTAATCCACTGGACCTAGCATGTACATTGTGCTATGTGTTTATTAGGATGTCAGTGATACATCATTTAATTAGCAGTTTCTGTTCTATAATTTGCGAAAAATATGTTTTGGCTTCTTATTACTGCTATATTTCTTACCAAGGTACTGTTAGATGTACATGTAACACACTTGAACCAACAATTTTAATTTTGCAAAATAAAATTCTTTTTTTGCCACACATAATAAGTTTCAATAATAAAGCTATATTAGTGTGGTGGCAGATTGACAGGGATTTGTGAAAAAATATGAAAAGTAAACAGATTACACAAATTGGTTGGTTTTATATGCAGCACATCCAGTTCTATACTCTGCAAAGAAAATCCTGAAATTCTCTAAAGCAAACTGTTTTCACTAGTTTAATACAATGATTGGAGATGAGAAAAAGCTGCTTAAATACAGATAGTGAAAACAAACAAAGATAAAATTAAGTTAATAAAATGATTTCATCGTGAGCATTTTATAAAAGACTTCTGTTCTCTGTATTTGGTAGTTTGAATGTAACACATGCTAATGGTGCAATTATTGTTTCATCTCTACAAATAAGTAAAATAAATGAATACAAAATGTAAAAATGTATCAAACTTTTTTAGATTTTCTTAAAGTTGTTAACAGCATTTATAGTAAAAGTATATGCATAACTGCTGTATGATTTGAAAAACTTAATAAAATATAAAATTTAATGTTAAAAAAAAATGCATGATGTTGGAAAAGGTAAAATAATTTAAAGTATATCTACCCACCCCCCACCCCACCTCCAGGAGTAGAAATGTTTTTACAAAACAGCCCTACATGCAAATTCCTATAAAAAATACGTATAAACAAATGTAATGCTTTTCAATGATATTGTATATACATCAAATACTGTTTGTATTCAATAAAAAAAAAAGTTTACCATTATAAAAAAAAGTACCTTGTGTGTAAGTTCCATTAAAAAAAAAAAAAAAAAAAAGGAATAAAAGTAAATACAATATATTTGAGATGTTCTAGGTGAATAAGAGCATTTTTGGACAAAATATATCTTACAAAGGTAACATGACCCTGTTAAGTCCCGACACCTTTGACCTATACCACCCAGCATACCTTACCCACACGACCAACTATACACAAGCTTCCCATTTGCATTTCCCCTCCCAGTAAAAAGTCACACACCGTTATTGTTAAATGATACTGGCCACGGCTTAATTGAACAATTCTTTTTTAACAGCAATGAAATCAAATAATTGCAAGTGGAACTGTGATAAGATTAGCAACACAAGAAAATCATATACGGTTAAATATGGAATCCCTGTCTGTCTGCCCTGTCACCTCACACTTAACCATACCTCCAAAACATCCCACACCAGCTGCATATATTCCAACCTCAGGTGGACCTAAATTTTTAGGGGCTAACCCTCCTACAACTTGCCAGCCCCGATATATACACAATTCATTGTATGTTGTTTACCACTGGCTACAGGACCTCAGGGGTAAGACCAGTCCATATCTTAAAATGTTAGATAGGGAGAGATGATCCACAACAGTCTCTGCTGTGAAGTAAAGATTTATTTGGACAAATTACACAAAAACCAGCAGGTTGTGTAATTTGTCTAAATAAATCCTTACTTCACAGCAGAGACTGTGGTGGATCGTCTCTCCCTATCTAACTTCTTTATCTATTAATATACGGTATATGGAGTATAAGTGGATAACTCTACAGATGGAGGATTGAGACTGGATCCTAATAATGCAGTATAGAGCACTCAACATATTTTTTGCTTATATCTTAAAATGTGTTTGTACAATTTATAGGCAGACTAACAGAGACCCCGCCAAAACCTGCAAGGTTGACGCCTCAACCATGCATGGTGCCCCATACCGCTAGGGCTTTTCCATCACCTCACGCAAATCTATGTTTAATAAATCCAGACCCGCCTTGCTCAAATGCATAAACTCACTCTCATTTTTGAGGTTCTGATGGATAAATTTTGAAACTGCTTGGGTTTTTCTAGCGTAAATGTGGTCTGGGCCGAAGAAATTAATATCATGTCCAAGGTCCTGATGCCTAAAATAGGATAACGAACCCACTGTACAGCTGGATACATTTTGAAAATGCTCTGGATTTTTCAAATGCCTGGGCAGGAAAAGCCCCCTGCCAACATAAACAAGGAAAAATTTTTGACCAAATAATTATGATACCAGGAAAGAACACAGGCAAAGACAAAATCAAGCAAACGAAGTTCATATGCACTCTTTTCCAACTATAGGTGCCGACTCCGCAACTCCCACCCCTCAGGGAGCATAAATATCAATAACAGCAAAAATAAGGCTGCACTCCAGTCAGATCGTAATGATTTATTGTGAACCACACATCATGAAACACACAGTTTCATCACTGAGAAAGGGGGCTTGTCATCCTGAATTGTTGTGTTTTATGATGTGTGGTTCACAATAAAAAATTAAGATGTATATGACCCTATTTTTGCTGTAACAGGCAAAGACAATCCCTTCTAAAAAAAAAATCAAAAACATCATGGGGCAGTAACACAAATCATTCCCATCTGCGTAAATCAATCAAATTTGCAGTAGCCCAACACGCTTACTTGCTCTATTTTGACCGGCACAACTTCAATGCCATCTCATGCCCTTCCTGCTAATCCAGGAAACTTTTGCCATTTGAGGAGGAAGCCCAAATTCGGGCGAAACACTAGCTCTTTGTGTAGCCCAAAATACATATGAATGACCTAACACCCATGAGGATCCTGTTCCCTTGCTACCCCAAAATGACTGTCCCTGTACGGAGACACCCCCCTGAAAGGGCTGACAGTGGGTGTCAGAAACCTTGGAAACATTTTTTATTAATTACCCTCATCCACAATCTGATTTCCCTGGGGGTCCCATTAAATCTCAAAGTGTGTTGCCATGCACTGCCTGAATACTTCACAATACACCCTTTGTGCCTCCCAAATAGAGTCTAAATAACAAAATAATATGTTTGGGATGACACTCACCAATAACACTGCCTAATATGACAAAGGCCTAGAGACAGTTGCCGAAAAAGCTCAGAATAATGCGACTACACCTTTTTCCCTCATCCTCTTCAGTCCTTGCCTCTTTACCCCTCTCTAATTTATCTAAGGAAAAACACTCCAAACTAGAAAATAAAATATATATATGAAGTCCCTCCTACACATTTTTTCTTTAACCTCCAGCTCAAGTGGGTGCCCAAAGGGCCCTCAAAACACAATTATGTATGGCCCTTTGCTACTTAGGAGACTGAGACAGCAGAGGAACTAGCTCCTGTATCTGTCTCTGTTTGCAAGCCCCCCCCATGTTTGTGCCTGGCTTTTAGTTTTTATTAAGTAGACACAATAAAACCCTCAAACCCAACACTATACCTGCTATAAGACCATTTGCGGGATCTGCCCCAATGGTGGCACTGCCCGCCAACCCTTCAATCTGGTGTGAGTGCCATAACTGAGGTGTGATTCTGTGACCAGCGGAATCCAGTGACACTGTGTCCGCTTGGGGCACCTTGTAGCTGATCCAGGTCCACCCTGTGACTGCTCTTGACCAGCTACGCTCCAGGTCCCCAAAAGTCACTCCGCCCCTTCTCCCCGTCCCCAAAGGTCATGCCACCCTTTCCCTACTTCGCCAGTTTGGGGCTCCTTTTTAAACAATTCCCATTCCCTCTCATTTACCCCAAACAGCTGTATATAGGGTGATAACCTAAAACACCCTATACTGGTGAACTGAAGTCATCTTCTTTTTAAGAGCTGCTTTGTTCCAACCTTCCTAAAAGAAGTGCATGCCATGGATAGCTGGCCCAAATGAGGGGACAAGGCTGAAGCAACATTTTGAAAAAAATGGCAATTTTTTAATGCAAACTGACATTTGGTTTTTAGCATGAAATGGTGGAAGATCTTTTTTAGAACTTGTTTTGAGACATCCACTTATCCAGTATTCGTTCATTTCACATGGCAAAGTGGCAGTTTGCTTTAATCTGTTCATTGTGCTCAGTTCATTGTGCTTGCTTTTCAGAATGAATGTTGTTTTATGGTAAATATTTCCATTATGAATGTATTTTGCTGTAGACTCATGGGAGCCTACGGTTTACTGCAGCTCATTCCTCATGACATTACTGAGGTAAATGTAAACATTTTCCATATTGTATATTACCAAGAAATGGAATTGTTAAATGGAGATTTTACAATAAATGTAAGGTTATCGCTACTTACATGTGTAGATTTTGGGGATTCATTTTTTAAAGAGGACAGTATTTTTACATGGTATAATGTTTGGAATCATTTCTTTAAAAAGACAGTTATATATATTTTCTTGATATGAAAATGCATTAATTTATCAGTTTTCCATATTCCCAAAGCATTAGTTGCACTTTATTTTGTGTGGGTGTAATACCTTATTTTGTAAAATGTATGGTCCTTTAAAGGTTTGACCTTGTAATTCCTTGTTTATTCCTTGTTGAGAGTCAGACCATTTATATACTTTAGAGAAAGTATTTAATATCAAGGATTCAGTTTTTATGAAACATGGTTCAAACAGACAATTTTAATGCATTAAATATATGTATTAATGTGTTAGAATTAAAGAAAGCAAATTGTGACATGATGATCTTACAACAATGGTATAAGCAGCACAACTGTCTTTGTGATGCTTCCAGACCAGTGACTATTCACACTTACTGGGACTTAAATAATTTCACTAGAATAATTCATGTCACTACACAAACATACTGACTATACAAAATACAGCACTAGTAATATACAATTCTGTAAACTGTACAGACATGTTTTACTAATGCTAGATGCAAGCATTGCACTGATGCACCTAGGATCCCTCAGGGTACTAAATATGGCCATAAATAGAGATGGACCGTATTCCAAGAAATCTTCGAAAATTTTTGAAAATACTGCACGGAATGCCAAAACAGGAAGCGCATGAAGTTTCCAGTACTGGGCGGTGTTTTTTAAGGATTGATACGTATTTCTCAGACCATTTCCCAAGTCCCTTAGCGATATACAGTAAGTTAAAGGACAATTATACTCACCTTCCCTCCGCTCCAGATCTTCATGTAATAACTTTTACCCAGGATGAGGACCTGAACCGCTAGGCAAGCGTGCCTTCCTATTGGCCTCGTCGCCGATGGGGAGGAGGGGGCGGAGCCTACAAGAGCAGCGTTGCTGCAACACGCAGCTGAAGGTTTCGTGAATCCCGGGGTGAGGACCTAGCGGTTCAGGTCCTCACCCTGGATAAAAGTTACTACATGAAGATCTGGAGCGGAGGGAAGGTGAGTATAATTGTCCTTTAACATTGCTATTTACACCTTTATTTTAGGTGAAAATTTTCAACATTTTGTCCCCATTGACTTTAATAGTTCTGCTACCTGATTTTCGACTTTTATTTTTGAAAATCAGTGAATCCTCGAGTGGAATGGATTTTTGGAAGTTTGGCCATCTCTAACCATAAACATATATTGTTTTCCTTTTAACAATATCCCAAACAACTCTTAACTTCTATGTCTCCCTCCATTACATGTAATTGACTGATCCATGGGCAGACAGATCTTTAACAAGATGCAGTTATCCTGCAAGTTTTATGGCTTTCAGGTAATTTACCAAACAAAGAATTATAAGGAGATGAGCCCCACTAGAGTTAGAAAATTGGTTATTATAAAATAATAGTATATTAGAAACCTGAACCCAGTTTTGAAAATAGGTGCATAGGTAGCAAGTTTACCCGCCCTTTGGTATTAAGTTGGTTTTTTTTTACTCAATCTAATGTATTAATAAAACGTTAATCAAACAGTTTATGTTTATTTGAGGCATTCTACAAAGCTGAATAATATATGTTTTGCCAATCCAGAATATACCCTGCTTTTCAAAAATGATTAATAAACTGCTTTGTTATATGATAGATCAAGGGAAACATTAACCATCCATATATCCCATTTGTCAAATATGATTAAAGCAAATGCAGGTAACTGAATGTGTTCTTCTGAACTAGTTAAATGGTCATTTTCTCTGGTGGTCTCATAAGTGCAGTGTGTAGGCCAAAAACAATACAAACATTTATCTTTTGGCCTTCAAGTCTGTTTGTCTTCTTAGTGCAAATCATAATTGCTTTAGGAGTTTCTGAATCCACTTTTGAATTCAAAGCTTGTGACAAATAATTGGATTTTCCACAAACATGCTGAGCAATGCTCCTCTTACTGTTTAGCTCTGTATCCTCGGGGCTTCATTCTCTGTTTTATATCAATTTCTGCCTTCAAGCTGCCCAGGGGAAGAATATATCACTCTTCATTAAGCTGTCCATTTGTATAAAAAAAGTACCCAGGACTGTTATTACTATCTGAAGTTAAGAAACAGAAGACTGTGCTCTGCAACTTAGTAAATTAGCGACTCCAGCTTATTTCCATGCTATGGAACAATGCAAACCAATTACCTTTCACCTACTACATTTTTACAACACTTTAACATTGTGTATAGCTAATTCATGTATACCCTGACTACAGCACAGCATAGCTCTTAATTTGCTCTGGGCTATTTAACTAGACACTTGTTGCTCCAGGTAAAATACAGTTGGAAAAATATTACAAAGCAAAGCTTGTTCTAAGGAGTCATGCAAGAAAACACTGTTGTGGATCACGCTCCCTTAACAGACTCATTATTCTAACAGATGTACAAAGACTATCAAAATCAGCTTGATTGCTTAATATTGTTACTCTAAACAAGGTTGCAACCAAATGCAAACTACAAATCTACTTTCTTATTCACTTGTATTTTTTTATTTTGTATTAGCTTACATAAACAATATAAGACGCACAACTTCTGATCTCATGGGATGCTGACTAATTTAACACTGGTGGAGGGGGGGGGGACGTGCTAAAGGATAAAAATATTTTATATTCAGTTTTTGGTGGCATGCTGATAACTATACTGGTATTCTCTGTGGTACAAATTTTTGTTAGTGTATGTTAGACCAGTATCTGGTCAAAACCAGAAGCCTTATTTGTGCTTTGGTAGTAGTCCAATTTTTTTTTACCTTAGTCCAATCTGCTTTAATTATTATTATTTTTATTTTGGATTTAAATGTTAACACCTTCCATGGTGCTGTCCAATTGCAATGATGCATTCGTATCTAGCCCTGCCCTGAAAAGCTTACAATCTAAGCACTTCTCTGTTTAATAAAGACTTTAGGTAATTACCTCCTCTTGTCTTTTGTTTGACTACTTCCAGTACTTGCCATTTCAACTGTGATATTTGGAGTCTCGTATCGGTTAGGTGTACACTTCATCAGGTAAACTACCCGTTGAACAGGTAGCGAAGTCATACAATTTAATCTTGGTACCCCTACTGGGATGATAAACCACATCCCCAGGTATAATCGTATTGCAGTTATTACACTTTCTACATGCAAATGTTCCTGGCTTCATGGGGCCCAAAAGGAAATCTTTCTCCATTTCTTTAGGGCCAATGTCTGTTTGTGTAACTCGGTCCCCTATATTCTGTGACCTTTTATACGAACATAGGGGAAGCTCAGTAAACATTTGACCATAGTTCAAACCATTCTGCAATATTCTCCAATTACTTTTGATAATTTTATCAGAGTGAACACTGTATTTCATAACCATGAGTATTCTGCATTGGAGTCTTTGTCTGCATTGATCATTGTCATTTACTATTCTCCTTACCTGCAGAAGCATGGCTATATTGTATACGTATAAAATGTTGGAGATTAGTCAAATGGAAGAACTTGTTGGGAAGTATTCACACGGTGCATAGACACAGAAACAGGCCAAGGATTCTCAGTGTAGGAATAATAAGCCTGTGTTTTATTCCACAACAGGTACAGGTATTGCTTAATAGCAATGCAGGTAAAACTATTTAATAACAGTGATTTCCCTCACTATACAAGTGTCCCCTAAAAGACACAGGACAAATAAATGTATATTTGATATCTCTCTCAAATATACATCTACCAGTAAAGTATTATTGGGCAGCATTTGTCCTATGATTTATTTCCAAAGCATGTGCAGAAACCAAAGACAGTTTCCTTAGAAGCTAGTCATGTTCAAACAAATTCTGACAAAGGGATAAATTAGTAATTTCATGCTAAAGTTGGGCAAGTGTAAACAATTCTTTAGTGTACTTTCTCTAGATGGCAAAATAATTGAAATAAACCTTTCATTAGCCGGGCAACAAGAGTATTGCAATTCAAAGGAATAGAATAATATGCAATTTGTCTATCCACTCACATTAAAGGATTAATGTGGGGTTATTCATTGACATCCTACAAAAGCCAGAAAACAGGATATGGGATCTCCCCATCCTCCTGTCCTTCACCAGCGTTGCTCTTAGGCAGCTGCAGTCCATTTTTCATTAAAAGGCTAAGTATGTTGCCAGTTTTATTATTAGAATATTTTACACTTTATGCTAGCCAAGTAAAACTGCATAAAGATTGCAGTAATGGATTCTCAAAGGTTATTTTTTAATTTGCAAAAGACTAGGTTCCTGCACAAAAAGTAATAAAAGTCTAGCGGATCATTAAGCAAATTTGGATGAAGAATCTTTCACATTTATTGTGGACTTTAATACTTCTACAAGTATTCCTCCCTTGTTTAGCCTTTCATAGAGGTGTTGCCCTAAGCTATTGTAAAGTTTGAATGTCTACTTAAAAAAAATCCTTACCTTACTTCTCTGCTCCAAATGGTTCTTCTGCAGTGTCTGTTTAAAGTTGCAAAAAGAGTAGGAGGTGTCTGTGAGTCATCCAGTCCCTGCTTATTATATGAATGTACATTTTGGCTACTAGTATAGCATGTTACTTAAACACAGCACATTAGGATTTTTCGTCAAATTTAAAATAACTCTCTCCTGTTCAGATTATTAAGGTATTAATTTGTCTGTTCTAATTTTTTTTTTATATATATACTGCCCTTCAGGACAAATCATATGATATTGTGTCAATTAATTTGTTAAGTACCTTATTATGATGTGTACATAGGATTTTTGCTGGTAATGTTTTACAAATAAGAACTGCATAAAAAAAGAATTATTATTAATCTCAATACTATATTTAAAAACTCCATCTTTTTTGTAAGTCTGGTTAAAATGTAACTTACTAGGACTTAATACTAGATAACAATCTTCCTCCACACATTTTACAAGGTTCCCAACCACAGAGTTCCACCCTCAGGGGTAAACATCAAGCCAAGTTTTCAAGAACGATCTTGTTCCCATTTAACCATTTCACAATGTTTTATTTTTCAGTACAAGTTAGCATTTGTATAAGTTTCTCTGACTTTTTGATAGCAAAACCTTTATTAAAGAATCTGTTACATCATATTTGCATATGTGATCCTTTCCTTTTTGAAATTATTTGAAACCATTACTGAAAAATCAGCAATACAATGTTTACAGTATAAAATCATGCCCACTGTGATGCATTTTTAGGTATATCATAAAGTATCACTTTAGAAAAGCTACAAACCTAATTGTTATATAATGCATTATTGTAAGTTGCATTTTCCTTATTTTATTTGGCAATTTATCATACTTATGAATATAAGTATTCTGTGGTTGTGTTTTTTTTTTCTTTTTACATTCAAGCTTGTCACAACTTGGACAGATGTTTCTAGGAAGATTACATGACCTTGGTTTGCTGGTTTGAACTATGAGGAATTTGTTCTGCTTCAGCTTTTCTATTGCCTTATGTAGTTGTCATAATGTTTGAAGTACAGAGAGCCGTGTAGATTTACTGCGGTGTTAGGATATCGAATGCATCACTGCAGTTAACACAAATGTAGTTATTACTTGAAAGTAAAACAACAAATAAAAATAAACTGTCTTGGAAAACTGTTCATAATTTTAATCAATAAGCTTCTTCAAATTGTAACTTCAAGCGGATTACATTTATCAATTTAATTGTAAAATACATTATACAATGTATGCAGGTGCATAAGAAACTCTAAACAGTTAAACAAGTTTTGTTTAGATTCTTTTTCTTCCTTGTTGGCCTCCATGCCTGCTTAAAGATTGTTCCCCTCTAACTCATCTAGGTACATATAGGCCAATATTCCTCTCTGTAATCTGTCAGTAGAAAAGAAATGTATTCAACAGCATCATACTGCATATTGAAATACACAGGATCAGCTGAACATAATAAGGCTGAGGAAATTGAGCAGCAAAGGTTCCCATCTACTTTGCCCCCTTATCCATTAAGTCCCCCAATCTGTTCCCATTTTCCATCATATCCATCAACTTCTCCATCAAATCTACCACCTACTCTACTAAATCTGCACTCCACAATTTAATCTACCACACATTCAGTCTCTCCAGCTTCTCCATTTTGCATGATCCCCAAACTGCCCCCCTCACCCATCTCCATCTAATTTGTCTCAGAACATCCAAGCTGCCACCTTCATCCAAGCCGCCACATTCCCTATCCAGTCTGCCCCCCATCTAATCTTACCCTGCCATGCATGCAATACGACATTTCTACATCCTCCTATCCAATATCTAAATCTCTCTTTATGTTGTCCTACAACATCTAGCAAATCATTTTAGATTGTACAGTCCCTCCCCTACTCTCCATTTATTTAATCTGATTAAACCCAAAACACCAACTAGTTCACTTCAGTGCTTTTACTGGACAGTGACACACTGTTTGCACTCTATAATGCTAAAACTCCAGTAACTGAGGGTAACAGTCAGTTAATTACTTGAGGACTGCAGTTCAGATATTATCAAACTTAGTAACTTTCACTGTTACTGTTAAAAAGGTTACCCAAAGGGACCCTGCTGCAGAATGTGCTGGTGCTGTTGCTTCGCCTACACCTTTTCCTTTACCACTATGTTCCTTCTAATTGGAAGAACTCTGGTCCTTCCTTTTCACTGTCAGTGTAACAGAGTGTTATATCTGTTGTATTCAATTAGATCAACTGGACTTGAAGTTTAGTTCTTGAAGACGTTTCGCTAGTCATCCGACTGGCTTTCTCAATTCAGAATGACTTGTACATGAATCTTTGGCAATTATGTACCCTGGAAAATCCCAATTAGCATATCACAGCCAGGTGTTAAGGGTGTGATTGGATAGTGGCTAAGAGGTGTTATAGGAACACCCAGAGTAAGGTGTCAAAACAGCATTGTACATGGCAGACAGTTCATGTTGGGGGGGGTTCGACACCAACTGTCTGCCATGTACAATGCTTGGTTTTGACACCTTACTCTGGGCGTTCCTATAACACCTCTTAGCCACTATCCAATCACGCCCTTAACACTTGGCTGTGATATGCTAATTGGGATTTTCCAGGGTACATAATTGCCACAGATTCTTGTACAAGTCATTCTGAATTAAGAAAGCCAGTCGGATGACTAGCGAAACATCTTCAAGAACTAAACTTCAAGTCCAGTTGATCTAATTGAATACAACAGATATACCATGACCTGGATGAATGAGAAACTTCACAAGCAACAGAGTGTTATCAAAATCAAAGTTGTTTTCTTTGGAAAATAGGCATTTACAAGGGGATTTGGTAACACATTGTAGACAATTAGCTATAAAGATGTCAATCTTATAAATAAAAGGAAAAGCAGCTTAGCTTAAGCAGCATACATTGTTTTCCTCTTTGAGGTTATTACGGTTTTAGAATGTTCTGCCTGATGATGTAGTGATGGCAACCTCAATGTAGGCTTGGATGTCTTCTTGAACAGACAAAATATTCAGGGTTAAAACTATTTAGCTTTATCTATAAGTATATATATATATATGTGATTGAGTACATTTTGTGCAAGTTGGTGTATGTGGGTGGGGTATGGGGACCATGGCAAACTGGAGAGAAAAGGAAGCTCCACTATATTAGAAATAAAATATTATATACCAAAATAAAGTAACCCGATGCATGAGGAGCATATTGGTAACTGGACAAACATAAAAAAAGGAAACAAGAAAAGACCCATAGGCAACAAACGCTTACTCATATGGGAATATATATTCAAATTAAAAATCCCTTTATTGGTCACAGAATGAGTAGGGAAAAATAAGTACATATAATTTTATATCAATCCGCTGGACACTTCATATAATGGTTAAAGGGCATGTCCAGCCCCAAAACTATAATCCCCCCCCCACTACTGGCCCCATTATGTAGTGTAGTTTAATCCTTACCTCACATCCCAGCTCCATATGGTTCTCCTGTAGTCCCCCCCCAAAGTCCCAAAAACTGCCCACCAGGAGTACTGCAGAGTCCATATAGGACTCTGCCTCCTGTCTCACTTCCGGTAAAAGTTTGGCATGCGTACTGCAGCCCTTCTCCCCCTCCCTCCCCCTCCCTCTCCCTCCCTCTCAGGATTCCCTCCCCCTAGCGTAAAATCCTTTTGCTATAATATTCCCCCTGTTCCCCCAGCCCCAACCGCTATATTTTTATTATCAGACAGTGCCCCAAACATTACTTACCTTCCCTCTTTCCTTCGCCGCACTGAACTCCTGGCAGCCACGTCCGTGATTGGCTGCCACTCAGCCAATCACAGACGCGACTGCTGGTCCCGCCCCTCTGCTTGCATTTTCTCACAAGCAGAGGGCCTTGCAGTGCGGTGGAGGAAAGAGGGAAGGTAAGTAAAGTTTGGGGCACTTTCTGATAATAAAAATATAGCGGTTGGGGCTGGAGGGACAGGGGGAATATTATATGAAAACATTTTTTGAAGGGTGGACATGCCCTTTAACAAATTTTCAGTGCACTCACTGGTCTTCTTATTCCAAATCTTTATTATTGGGACTAACCCTGCAGGCAAAAATCGGTCCCTTTCTAGGTACCTTTATCTAGGTACCTTTTTTTGTTGGCTTAATAAAGGTACCCAGAAAGGGACCAAAAAATTGCCTGCACTGTCACAATAGTAAAGATAATTGTGCTGTCATAAAGTTCTGATAATGTTCAGGACTTCATGTTCACGTCTTTAGTTGCCATATAAACCAGGGGTATCAAAACTTTCCAATATAAATAGGTTTATAAATATACCCACTAAATAACGTAAAAGTGATGATAGTTTTTATTAAATTAAACCTTTTCCTTCTTTTTGTATTGTGTTTGAGGGCTTTTTCCAATTAAGGACTGATATATTCTTTTTACTCATCAAAACCCATTACCTTACCACGTGTCACCAACTAATTACTGTATCACAGGAGTGCGGTATGGTAAGGAGCATTGGGACTGCTTATTACATTGTCCTGTTCCTTTGTCAATTGGTTTTACTCCATTGTATGGAGGTACAGATCCCCAAGTTGAAAAGCAAAGATGCAGCTCATGAAATCAGAGTCAGTTTCTAGAATACAAAAGCAAGAGGAAGAGACTGTCAGCTCATAAAACACAAGAGCTAGAATTCAGCAAACATATTGGTTAGTTTGCTATGAAATAGTCATTTTATTTAAAACAAATTGCTTTCATTTATCCATACAGAGTGTCAAGCTATAATGCAAAAATAAAAAGTCAACATAATATGTTATCTGAATTGGATGTACAATAGTATCTAATTTTTGTTTGACCCATGGTTAAAGACCTTAGTAAAATATTCTAGGTTAGTTGGCATGCTGAACTGATATCCATTTTAACTGGATTACAATAATAGGATTCCTTTCTTTATGTGTTTGGTCACAATTTGTAAATTGACTAACTTTTCCTTTCCTATTTTGTAATGACAAATATTACTCTATAAAGAATTAGAAAAGGTGTGGACATTGACAGTGATTGATAAATTTTAATGTAAAATATATCAACTAACCAATAAAATGTAACTTATATGGAATGCAAGACATTTGACCAAAATCAAAAAGATTAGAGGATGTTCCCCAACCTGAAAATCTTCCTAGCTGCTTCCCAGGTCATAACTGTATGATCCCAGTGAAAAATCAAGAATATGAAAGATGGGATCTGTAATAGTTTGTTACATGATTTGCCTCTCCCTCGGGATGATTCATAAAACAGGAGATAAGTGCAATGGAGCTAACAGAGTGTTTAATTTGATTTCTAATCTCACCTATTCAATTGATTTTGTCCTTTAAATCAATTAGGTTAATTGAGCATTTCTATCAACATTATAATTAAGGAACAATATTGGTAAGGCAAACCCCTCATTTAACTTTTCGAAGCCAGGAAAGGATGTTGAAATCTGGGGTTCCTATCCTGCCATTAAAACCTGCAGTAACTTCTCAAGGTTCCTTTTTCCTAAAGGTTAAATATAGGGTCTAAAATAAAGAAAGCAATACTTTTTATTGCATTTAACCTACTTAATAGGGAAAGTGAATAGAGAGGTCCATGTTTGAACAAGCCAAGCCAGTTGTGCTATAGTCCCTGTGCAGTTATGGTTAAATGAAGTAAAGAAAATAGTATAGGGAATACTAGTCTGCAATACTCTCAATGAACAGACATTTTTAAAAATAGATACAATTGTCCTTTAATAGTTTCAGGGTCTTAAAGGACATGTTAACTGAGGCAAATCCTTTTCTAACTAATCACACAGTAATTATGATTAATTACCAAAAATGGGCAGCACGGTGGCTCAGTGGTTAGCATTGATGCCTTGCAGCGCTGAGGTCCTGAGTTCGATTCCACCCTTGGACACATCTGCAAGGAGTTTGTATGTTCTCCCCGTGCTTGCATGGGTTTCCTCTGGGCACTCCAGTTTCTCCCACAATCATAAAGACATACTGATAGGTTGTATGTGTACATAAAAGTGATTAGATTGTAAGTTCTTCTGGGCAGGGCCTGATGAGACTTCTGTAAATAATTGTAAAGCACTGCGGAATATGTAGCTCTATATAAGAAATAAAATACATACATACCAATCTTAAATCTGCTTTATTTTCTTCTCTGACCTTTCTGTCCCATGTCTTTTAGCTCTGGGAGTTTTACTTTTTAAAGAGGGCGGGACACAGCTAGTCAGTACTAGTAAGAACTGTCAATCACCAAGCCCCTCCCCCTTGCACACTACATGTAGACACTATCCATTCTATAAAAGTAAAGCATATTTCTCTGTCACTGTATGGCTAATTGATTCAGCATTAAGATCAGGAAAGGTAATAAGCATTATCTGTTGCTCTGTACACTTTCTGTACAGATAAACCCAAATCATGCAGTTAGCTGCTGACTGTGTTAGTTAAGTTCCAATGTAGCACTGTACCTAAAGAAACCAATAACAAAGTCAACCCCACACACACACACACGTCTTGAAACTCCTACAGATAAAAGGGAATTACTGGATTCAAGCAGTTATTACAGCTCCCATTGCTGCTTACCTTCCTATTGCAAAGCAGTTTTACTTTCACTATAACACAAAATCACTGGGTGAATGCTATTGGCTGTAGTGAGGCACAGATCATCTCCACTGCACATGCTTCACACTCTTCACACTCCCCTGTGCCTCGGGGGTGGATACATAGAGAGGAGACATGCATACTAACTAGGAGTGAGCTGAACAGTTCCTGGCAGCACTAAATATATAGAAAAGGATAAAGGCAAGTCATTTTTTTTTCAGATTAGTGTCCCTTTAAATTAAAAACATTTTTAAATGTGCTACCCCAAACAGTCATCTAATTGCATATATCAACTTAGTACAATATATTAAGTGTCTCCTAGCTGTTGAGAAACATGAATCATGTAAACTACTGATTTTAATGGTTTGACTTAAACCTTAACAACCTGGCAAAACAACACAGAAGCTATGGAAAGATGCAAGTTAAGTGTGCCTCTTGTGTCCCTAGAAGATTTTATATGCACTGCTAGGAGTTCCATGCAAAGGGGAAATGTTAGTGGAACAGGGGACAACCCTGTCAAGTACCATTTGTTATAAAAATGAGATTTGAAGGGAAGCCAAAGGTATGCACATTCAGTGTTGGTTGGTAAAACTTAGAGGGATAAACAACTGAATACATGGACACAGAACATCCCTACAAAAGACCCCCGACACAGCACTCCCACATAACGGTCAAGATACCAAAAAAGCATTTATTGTTCACTCTGAGAATAAAATCTAAAATATATAGCACACAAGACGCACATGGGACTTATACGTCAGAAGCCAGGGCACACTGTAATGTAATTATCCTTCCCATGGACAGCCACACTTTCAACCGCATACAAATGGAGTTGTAATGGCACAATGCTGATCGTTGAACAGGTTTAACAGATCCACATACTACTTGGATCCCAGTTTTACTCGAACACCAGCAGGTAAAACGACCTACGCATGTTTCGCCTAGCTACATCCACCACAGCTTTGTCAGGGTCATGGGATGGTTGGACGGACCCCTTTTATTAGCTTATGCTCCACCTTTCCGAAAGTTTTAAAGGGGTATATGCTACCAAAAGGATTAAAGGGATATTTACAAAGATAGTAAAACAGATACTGAGAATTCAATTGAATGCACATTACCTATAAATATACATAATCATTAAGGACCATCAGCACTCACAAACAGGAAAAAGGTCTTCAGTTTGTAAATCCAACTGAGTTTTCTTTGTAGGATAAGACATTATAAATTACCACCAAAAATACCCAGAGAAGCCACTTCCAATCCTAAAAATCGCCAGGAGGAGCATTCTCCCCCATGTTTTTCAATAATGTGTTTAGTCACTGCTGATCTTTCAGATTGTTTTTTCGTTATTGCCATCATGTGTTCTTTTAAGCGAACGCAAAAGTGTCTCAAGGTTTTGCCCATGTATCATAACCCACAGGCACATTCTAACATATAAAATACAGATTTTATCTGACAAGTTATATATTTATTAAAAGGATATGTTTTACCCTGATTGTCACAAATTTTATTTACCTCCTGTAAATATGGGCATATGATACATTTGCCACATTTTTTTATTCCCTTTCCACCGCTTGATATTCAACTAATTACAACCATCAGATTTCTCTTCTACAAAGTGGCTGGGGGATAATTTATCCCTAAAATTAGGGGCCCTACCAGCTGTCCAATACCTTCCAACCACCCCAACCAAATCTTTATCCAATGACAAAAGGGCCAATATCTCAAATGGAATTCCATTATTGATTATACCGAGTAATGAATCTCAAATTAGGGCCATTAGTAACACTGAGACCCTTTTTGTGTTTGCTCTGTAATATAATTTGTCTACTGATCCTACAGGCCTTATTAAACACTTTTTGAATCATGTCCTCATTGTAATCCCTTTGTCTAAAGCAGTCAGACAACTGCTCCACTTGATGGAGAAAACGTTATCTGTGGGAGCAATTTCATTTTACCCTTTGAAACTGCCCAACAGGAATGCCTCTCAATATATTAGGAGGGTGGTGGCTCATTGCCTCCAATAGTGATTTTACCACTGTTTCTTTCCTATATGTTTCAGTTTGAAGCGTATTGCCTCTTACTGATCTTAAAATCCAGAAAATTTACCTCCACTGGATTCACTTCAGAGGTTTTCTGAAGCATTTCTGGAGCATTTTTGTTAAGTCTTGCAATAAATCTTGCTAGACCTCCTTTGCACCCTTTCCATACCAGGGTCCACATATCTCAACCATAGGACGATGTCCTCCCCAAGGTGGAGATCCATGATCACATCATTAACATGTTCTTGCTCCCATAAACCTAGATGGAGGCGGGCATAAGTGGGGGCACATCTACCTGAGGAAGGGGCCTTGAGTCCCGAAACGTTGTTTGTTTGTTGTTTTTGGCACTAATAAAGAAGTATTCACCTTAGTAGTGTGCTCCTCTACATTTTTTCCTTGCTCGGGCACATCTACCCCATCGCAGTTCCCTGTACTTGTGTATAATTTTTTTTATTAAAGACAAATAGGTCTATTAGTATAATATAGTATAAACGACAATAGGGAAATTACAAATTCCATGTGCTTCTTAAACCTCTTACCCCTAGTTTCCAGGAACATTTTTGATGCTCTTAATCCTAATTAATGAGGTATTGAGGAATAGAGCCCCTCTATGTCCAAAGTTGCTAATATTACATCTTTGTCCGCTGTGATGCCATAAATTTTACATAACACGTTCCCTGTATCAATACAAAGGAACTTAAAGACCATAGAAAAGGACGTAATATTACATCTATGTATTTGCATACATTCTCTGTGGGGCCCCCATGCCCAGAGACAATTGGTCTCCCCAGGGGGAATTTTTAACATTTTTGGACTTAAGGAATTAAATAAAAAGTAGGAATCCTAGGGTTTATTAAAGTCAAATTCCAGCTTACAGATCAAGCCCCCCTCCAAACCTGGAGTTACTGAATCACTAGATAGAGTTCCGTACTGAGTCTTGTCAGTTAGTTGGCGGAGGGCCTCAATTTTGTATTTGTCATGATAACCACATTGCCGTCCTTATCTGCCACACTGAGACAAGGTCATCACATTTCTCTAATTTTCTTAATGCTCAGAATTCACCTTTTCTCAAATTGGTTTTACATACATTTTTTAGAGAAGAGAAGGGAAGAGCTTTAATGTCAAATAATTCCACATTAGGAAACCTACTCTGTGTGACATGGCTTTTCACGTATAAGTCCCGTACTTGGAACTACTATTGGATTCCTGTAGGAACTTTGTGTGTTAGGACCCTGGTCTCTACCACATATAGGTGGACTGTACTCTGGGACCCGAACAGCTGCAGGTTGTGTATACCAGGGATACCCAGTGGGGGATTGTTAGAGTGGGTACTTTGAGGGTGTTTACTAGGGAATGGTATTTTATAGCACCTCATGCTCTATATATATCAGATTTTATTCTCATGAGTGAACAATAAACACTTTTTTGATATCTTGGCCATTCTGTGGGAGTGCTGTGTTTGGGGACCTTTTGTAGGGATGTTTGCTGTCCCATTATTCCAGGTATCCCACCCCTCCCGGATCGTCTGGGAGTTTCCCTCATTCTGGGGTGGTCTCCTGCACGCCTGCAAGACCACCCCAGACTCCCGGACTTGAGAGGAGAAGTCACGCCCACTTTCCAAGGCCATGCCTCCGGAATGCCCTGGAACACCCCTAACCCTGCCTCCCACTACCCTTGAACACAGTCCATGCCCACTTGTGATGTCATGCCCCACCCCCCTTGTGACATCACACACCCACACCACGCCTCCAAGCCCTTCAGGCTTCCAGGCAGGGTGGGATGTCTGTTATAATGTGAGGTAATATTACATGTATTTTACTTTTTATATAACACTATATTTTCTGCAGCGCTTTACAGTTATTTAATCCATTCAACCTATAAGTATGTCTTTCTGAATGTGGGAAAGGTGCCCTAAAAAAAACCATGGAGAAAATACAAACTCCTTGCAGATGTGTCCAGGGGAGGATTTGATCCAAGAACTTCAGCACTGCAAGGCGTCAGTGCTAACCACATATGAACGCATTACCTGATATTCCCTGTACTTGCTGATGAACGCTCTAAGACAGTGTCCCAGCATCATTCTTAACCTAGTAAAATAAGTACACTTTTTGGAAGTCAAAAGGGAAAAAAATTGGATTGTTTGATTTGCCTTCTTTAAAAAAAAAAAATCCAAAACTTACAGCACATTTCTAGACCTTCCTATGAGCTTAAAGTGGCAGATAATTAAATATCATTTTAAAGAAGTAAAGTCAGGCTCATTTACCCAGAGCCGCTATCAGTCTGGGTAAGTCCTGTGCGCGATTCAATATCACGTTTGCGAATGTGGGTGAATCTGGCATTAAAATCCAGAGCTAAAACTAGCACAAACGCGATATTGAATCACGAGCGTCAGATGTGCAGATGATGTTTGTGTAGCCCTCGCATCCGACGCTGATATGGAGATAAAGTTGCGCTAATTGTTAGCGAACCGGTTAGCGTGACTTTAACACACTATCGGGGAGATCCAATATCTAGTGCCGCGTTACTTACCTCTTAGCCCTATCCCGCGATACAATAACTGACGTAAACGAGATTACGCCAGTTATTGTATTGCGGGATCGGGCTAAGGTAAGGAGGTGCACTTTAACGCTCCACAAGCCATAGCATTAAGTTTAACGCTACACAGTAGCGCAAAACTTAATGCTATGGGTTTTGGATCGTTAGCACTATGCTATTTCCAAAAACATTCGGAAATGGCACTGTGCTCGAAAATCCGTCTAAAACCCACGTTAACCCGAAATTTCTTCGGGTTAACGTGGGTTTTAGACGAAAATGGGCCATATTGTATCTCCCCCTATGTTTGCCTAGCGAGTCTGGGTAAATCGGCCCCAGTGTGTTTTACACAGCATGCTCCTTTTCAAACTTTAGTAAAAACAAAGGTACAAATTATGTCCATTTGGACAGATGGAGAGACAGATAGATATAAAAAAGTATTTTTGTGAAGAAACTACTCGTGTAGCAAATGTTTTTAATATCAACAATTTTA
The DNA here is from genome assembly GCA_019447015.1 of Hymenochirus boettgeri. Classification (NCBI taxonomy): domain Eukaryota; kingdom Metazoa; phylum Chordata; class Amphibia; order Anura; family Pipidae; genus Hymenochirus; species Hymenochirus boettgeri. The sequence continues at coordinate 141,754,694 of CM033474.1, forward strand.
CACTAGATTGTATCAGATTGTGGCACTAAAAATGATATACTGTAATAATTTCAATTAATATTTTATTTTATTGTAGTATACATAATATTGATTGAGTTGTAGACTTTTTTACCTTTGGAAATACCACACGAAAGGAATATGTTCCTGCTAGGGTTTGGAATGCATTTTTCAGATTTTTTTTTCTTTTCTTTTTTTCTGCTTTTCTGTATCACTGTATCAAGCAATGCTGTAAACTGAACTGAATAAGCTCACCGTGTCTTATTTCAATCCTGCCTGATTTGTAACCATATATGCACGTGGCTACCTGTGAGGTAAGTGTCAATCAGCTTCTCAGGACATGACACAGCGTAAGAATATTCTGAAGTAGGTGAGAAAACTATCATCTTTACAACTAATCACCACTTTACAGGATGTGTTATATTTCACTTTTAAGAAAATCCACATCTTTGAAGTGATATTTTGTTTAAATTGTCAGTTAAAGCAACTGCCATTGTTACTATTTTTATTTGACTCTGTTTTTTTAAAGCATTTTAGAAGGTGACCTCCCATGAAGTAATGAGACGCTTCCTTCCTTTTTAGGAGAATGCTTTACAATCGTATTAGAAAAGCGTGAGAGAATACGTATTATTTTGTCACTCTGAAAAAAAGAATGGTTGGTATTAAGCTCCGAGAGAATAATTACATGTGTAAAACTATTGCACTTAACTCTATTGTATAATCACATAAACACGTGAAAAACCAAAATGTTTCTATTGTTCTAAAATAACACGCTGCTTGTTGTTCATTGACTGGTTTGGAAATTTTAAATTCATCTGCTGCAGAATATTCTCACAGATATTGGCTTACAAGTACTTGGCAAATTATAAACATGGGGGTCCAGGTTTACTTTAATTCCCTCTTCATTCTACAAATTTGATATATTAAATTTCAGACATAAGCCTATTTTGTTTGCAATAATACTACAGGGCTCTTAAAATGTTGCCCATAAGAGCCAGCCACATTTAACCATCTGACATATCTTTTGTATGCTTTTTATTTCAAGCACAATATAGAATATCATTAAAAAGGGGAAAGAAGGTGTAACTGAAGAGATTTGGCAAACTAAATTTAAAAATGTAAAGACTAGCTACACAGAAGTATAAAAAAAATAACTTGACAATTCCAAGTAAAAGTTTGCAGAACTTATTTAAAATCAAGACTTTTTTTATTTTTTATTTATTTATTTTTTTGTTATGTAGGTTTTCATATTGATGCCAGACCATGTTCCTTTTGTTGCAAATAATTGCATGGCTACATCTACCAGAGAAATGTGATTCCCACTCCACTTCATATGTTAACTTATATCAAGAAATATGTATGTATTGTATAACACATCAAGTATATGAATATTTGTCAACAATTTAAAAAGTTAAGAATTTAGTTGAGATACAGATATAAGAGATAAAAGTGTTGGAATTTAAGTTTGCAAAATATGAATGAACCTGCCAGAGGTTCATTCATATGAACCTCCGTCAGAACCTTTACAGTTAAAACCAAAGTTCACACCAAAACTACAAAATGCCAATGTCTAAACCATGTTTCTATGGTTAAAAATGTCTAAATTTCCATGATGAGATTCTGTTGTTCATTCAAACTTGCAGAATTTCAAACATGAAATTGGGAGTTCCAACCCTAAGCTTGTTCCAGGTTAAAACTTATGCACATCCCTATCCACACTTTCAAGATATATATTCAAGATATATATACCGGTAAATGAGCAATGGAATTATTTTCTTAAAATATTTCAAAATATTATTATATGTATCCAGCTATCTTATGAGCACTACTGCAGGGCACTACTGCGCTACTAGGCATTGCCCAATTTTTCCAGATACAGTAAGAGTACAGTTTTTTAGACATACCAAATTCTAGAGCATATTTATAATGTTGTACCAAAAATTGTACAACACTGAGTAGTGTTGTCATTTTTCAACAATGCCTTTACTGACTATTCTGTTATTTTATGACAGCAACTGTAAAATAAGGATGTAACCTACATAGAATATTTGTTAATTTACATATTCTTTATGCCAAAAATGTACACAGTGGCTAGTGCTAACCCATGTTATTAGTAATTGCAGATATTGCAGGGTTTAAAAATAGGCCCTTCTGATTCTAGTCTTAACTTTGTGTGTATTAGGAACAGATTAAATTGATATATCACCCCAAAGGTGTTTTCACTGTTGTAAATTTAATGGGGGAAAAACTGTGCCCTTGTACCCACTGAATAGCACCCCACTAATTGTAATAACAACCCAATGTAATCTGAATAATGTAACAGTTATAACTGGAATAAAAATATTACCAGTATACAAACTAATAATAGATTTAAAAAAACACACATTTTGCAAGAATCTTGCCTTCTGGTTCCCCCTAATGTAGTAATCACTTAATGTAATGATGCTGCATCACTGAAAACCAGAAGGTAAATGCACAGAACTAACCCCTTTTAAAAGGGTGCAAAAACTAATGCTACGGATATTTCATTGGATGCCTGTGCCCTGGAAGCATGGGTCTAATCTAGTTTCAGCCGATAGCAGCTAATATCATATTAATGTTGAAATTGACAAGAATACAAAAACTGTTAGATTTTACTAGATTGTAGTAATTTTTCAGGATTTGTTTGTTGAATGTAGAAAGAATTTTGAAATGTGCCACGTTGATCAACTTAAAAGGCATGTCCACCCCCAGCACTAAAATCTATACTTCCCTTCCTGACAAATCCCAAGCACCAAGTTTGTTATGCTTATCTCCCTGTTATTCTTGAAGATCTTTGTACTTACCTCTTCCTGCTGGTGCTAGTCTTCCATCATACTGTAGCTTAAAGCAGTAAGTCATAGGTGATGTGACCATCACAGCCAAGACTGATGGGTGCAACCAGGAAGAAAGCTGCCACCAGAAGACAATGCAGTTTTACTACAATGAAGCAAAATAAGTGTAAGGATATTTATGGACCACGGAGTGACTGAGAGTTAAAAAGGTAAACCAATGTCAGAGTTTAGGCAAGTTGGGAAGGTGAGCAGGGGCGTAACTACCAGAGGAGCAGACCCTCAAACAGCAGGGTGGGTCTCATCTTCTTATTTTCCCAATGACAGATATAGTCTCCTCCCAGAAAACCACTGTCGATGAAACATGGATAGGGGCCCCATTATAGTTTTGCAGGGGAGTCCAGTGATTGCTAGTTACCCCACTGAATGTGAGTATAGATTTTAAAGGTGGGAGTGGACACATAATGCTCTTTAGATACAGAAAAATGGCAAACTGACATACACTTTTTTCCCATCATCTTTTACAGCTCAAAATAATTTTGCTTAGTAACTAAAGTAATATGGAATATTTTTTTAAATCTATTAAATGTGATTTAGGATATTTTACTATTTCAGGCGGTGAGAATTTTGCTGAAATGGAATTTTTGCTATAGATTCCCATATCAGCTACCTCGTAAATAAACATTAGCCTTTAATTAAAAAATAAATAAATACATGAACGTTAACATTTATGAAGCAGTTTATTAAAAAACAAATAATGTGGAAAAAGTGACCAAAGCAGCAGTGTGATTTTCTGGCTAGGGTAATACATTCTCATATGAGTAAATGCATTCTATCCTTTCTATGTCTTTTTTTCCAATTTAACAGCGACCTGGACCTCTTCATTTGAACATTATTCATTTGTTGTAGCAGCATGTCATTGCTTTCTTCCCATAGAAATGGTTATCCTTCTGTTTTTTTTAAATCCCCTTTTATTAATTGCAGGGGCACTTCTAGGTTTTTTGCTGCCTGAGCCAAACTTTTGAATGCCACCCATGATTATTTCCAGGCATGTTAAAGTGGGTGTTGCTTTGACGTTGGGCTTGGTCTTAGCATGGCTAATATGTTACAATTTTGAACTTCCTATCACATAGGTATTTAAACAGTTCCTCAGACAGTCAATTAGAAATAATGTAAATTACTAGAAACAGATATTACATCCCTTTCCTAAACAGCTTGTGTTGCCACTACCATATTGCTCCTTTCAAGTTTTTGTTCCTCAAGTCGAAATAACTTATTTTATAGCCTATGCTATACATGTTGGTTCAACTGTTACAATACATTAGAAATGCCATACTTTCTGTAGTATAAAAGATTTTAGCCAAAAGATTTGTAAAGCCCGCCACCACATCAAGGTAGACTCTTTAAGCAGGACCCTAACTAACCCAACTAGTCTAACCTTGCCTAACAAACTTAAGCTAACCTTACCATATATAATGATTTTAAAAATATCATATCCGTTACTAGGGAAAATAAGTTTTTTTCTTGACCAGTCAAGGAAAAACATTTTTTTTCACCTCGTGCTGTCTGCCACCTTTCTTCTTTAGTGCAGGGGTGCTGCCTGAGACAAATGTATCACTCTGCCTAATGGTAGAGTGATTAATTGTTCAAATAATTCAAAGTAGGAAAATAGTTGAACAACTATTAGGATATCTTGTTTATTCCAATATTTCTTCTGGTAAAATGCTGTTAAAATTTTTACCTATATAGTATTTTTTAAGTATTTGCAATATTAAAAAGTATATTTTTAACAGTAAGCTTTCTGGGCCATGTATGACGATTACAGCTTAAAAACTTTAAATCACGCACCTCAAACAGATATGCACTAAACTGCTCATTTAGATCAGGCAGCATTTTTTTGTGAAGCAGCAACACTCTTGCTAACAATTTCCCATGATATCTTTCTTTTATACAATAGCCAGAACGGGACCAAAGAAGTCCCCCAAAAAGACCGCACTAAAAAGAGCACACCCACAATGGTCAAAGCAAGTGAAAAAGACATTTCTTGTTTACTCAAGAGAATTAATAGTAAAATACCCAATGGGTCCTATATAATACAGTCCCTTAAAGTGCAAACCATATAAGCAAAATAATAACAATAATAATCTCCCAAGAAGCCCACCCTAAATACACACCCACCCCCCCGGGCATTTAAATACATGGTACACTTCATATATATTAAGTAAACTAAAGGCGGCTGTACATCTGGCAATACAGATTATACAATCCCTGCACTATATGGTAGGTATTAAGGTGGGTACACACAATACCAATCTATCAAAGATTCTGATGTCTGTCAGATAGGAGTACACACAGTCATGATCGTTCTCCCTATGTAAAATATAGGGAGAAAGTTCGCCACTGCCATACTTCCTATGATCGAGGACGACATCCTATACTATAGTACAGGGGGCAGACTGCGGCTGAGGAAAATTTTCCAGTCAGAATGTGTGTACCCAGCTTTAGTCCAACAAAAAAATTCTACCATGTTAGGCAACAAATCAGACAACTCATTGGAAAATCCACCTCACTCAATCTAATCATACCATAACAGTATCTCCAATATCAGGGTCTTTGCATGTACAGGCAACTTTAGAATAAACTTGCTGATCAGCATTAAAACTTTTTTTTTTTTTTTCAAAAGCAGAAAATGTTGCTGAATTAACACAACAATGATTATATTTTGCAAAGCAGAAAGAATGATCATTAGAATATTTTTTAATGGTTTTAAGCAGAAGCAAAACAAAACCAGCTATTATGGTCAGTATTAAAGCCAAATAATCTAATACTTTACTTTGAATTAAATATTTTGAACATATTGAGTATTAAGCAAATTAATATGATAAAGTTGTTTAAGAAATAGCAAACACTGTAAAACCATAAAGTTAAAAGTCTTTTAATTATGAGTGCTTTGTTTAGTTATGTATAGTGTTTCTGTTTGAATATTTAAAACAAATCAATACATCTTTTTTTACTATTCATAACTCGCTGCTCAGCTATATGTATATTGATTGCCACAGGAAAAAGAGATACTTAGCAGAGGTAAAAATTGCTGACAAAGGTGAGAGTTATATTGATTTTGACAGAATAGAATAGGATTTGAAAATAAATACACTGCAAAGATGTTTAAGCCAGCGGACATCATTATATTGGTTTATAAAGAGATTCAGATACACTGATTGGGTTGTTTGGTGACACACATCAATACAGTCCCTGCAGAAACAACTACGTGTTAGCAGTGTTTTATGTAGATCCATATAGGAACCATGTTTAACATTATTTGTTAGAATTACATGCAATACATACAATTAATGCTTTTACACATCTGAGGCTGTAAACATAATGGTAATGATTTTATTTTTTAATATTCATTATCTTCTAAATATATCAAACCTTCATAAGCCTCTTTTTACTACTTTTATAATCACTTTATTTGCTTAATTTAAAAAACTGGGTGTACAAAACTGCACTGGCAGACAGACGTTAGTGGTTTCGATCCTGTGGATTAATATACAGTGCCCAACTGAGCAGCTACACACATTGATTATCCTCCCGTACAACGTTTGTCGGACGCTCATTCAACAGTGGTCGTGTGTGCTCATCATACGTATGAGCATTTAGTTTACCAAAACTTCAACAATAGAAAACAATAGAATAATAGACAATCATAATTTACCAAGTAATAAAAATGTATGAAATTCTCAGCAATTCTGTAACCTGAGTAACTTCCTAGTACTATATCCTTTTGCATAAATATTGGCTATGCTGGTTTCATAAGCAATCGTTAAACTGAGACGCAAAGGACTTTTTAAAAAAAAGTGTCATGATTTGAAATAGATATGCCCAACTTATCCAAGAAACCAAGAATAATTCCTTTCTTCCAGAATCAACATAAAAGTGGCCTGGGTATGCAAAGTTATTCATTGCTTCCCTATGGCCAATGCATTTGTACAGAACCACTTGTGTTATAACTAACAATATAGCCTAAATGACACTAGGAGTGTTGGGTATTCAGGTTGCCACTCTGAGCTCATTAAAAAAATACTTGATTTTGTTTCTGGACAGTCAAGAGCTAATTCTATAACTGCTCTACAGTGGGTATGTGATGACATTGAATTGTAAGGTTTTTTTATTTAAGGAAGTTAGTTTGTAAATTTGTATTTTATTTTGTCCTTTAAATTGAATCATTTTTAATTTTAACCAGTTTTCTTTTTCTTTTGATTTTTTTTTCCTTTATTGTAAACGTTCAAGCTTGCTTTCCAAATAAAATGACTTGAATCATAACTATTCATGCTTTTCTTTCTAACAGGCATATGTCTAAATTTCTGTTTATTTTTTTGTTTCACTCATTGCAATAATGACTTTCCACTAAAATGTCTTAATACTCATGGTTTGGCTTTAGGAAGTAAAAATATACAAAATAAGACTGAGGCAGAATGTTCAAGCACTGATTGTGAATTGCATTTGCCAAAAATAATGCAAACTGAACAGTCTTGGAATAAGGCTGAAACAAGCATATCTTTCCTCAAATTAAAGAAATCTGCTCCAACTTGTGAAAAATAATTAAAAAGTTAGTTTTTGAGTCCTACTTTACATTTACTGTGTTTTAGTAAAATACAGATTTTTAGTTTCTTTCCGCTCTATTTGTTTTAGTTCTGGATTACTTTTAGGTGTTAATATTTATTATTCAAATAATAAAATTACATCACTGCTAACATAAAACTACAATGTAAACCAGCTTTCTTTCTTAACTTTCTAAAAATACCTAAAACATTGAAGGACATTTACAATATGGGATTTTTTCAATCTTAGAATATATTCAAGATTCAAAGAGCAAAATATGCATTAAAGAAAAATGCAGCTATTATCTGCATCATAACCGGTTGGTAATTTCATACTTAAATATATTCTATAAACATACAAAATCCTTTGGGCAAAAAATGGCATCATTTCAAGTAATTGTTTTTCATGAATATAAACGATATGGTGACATAGGCAGCCCTACATTTTTATTCTAAAATGTTCTTTCAATTTATGTATACATACACTTTTAGGTGGTTATTTAATAAAAGTTCTTATTGTTTAAAATGGTGCTAATTTTGCCCCAACCAATCAGATGTTAGCTTTCAAATGTTACATAAGTTCTGATTGGTTGGGGCAAAATTAGCAAACCAATCAGATGTTATCTTTCAAATGTTACATAAGTTCCTAAATTAGCACCATTTTAAACAATAAGAACTTTTATTGAATTTCCCTGTTAGTTTCTAAAGCTAAAAAATATTGAGAATTACTGGCATTAATACATTTACTGTAGTTCTGGTTCATCCAGGGAAGGAATTAACCCCCCCCCCCTTTTTTTTTTGCAGGTTTTTTTGCCTTCGTCTGGATCAACTGTTAGGTAGGGTTAAAAAGGAGGGTGAAAAGGTTGGACATGATGGACGCATGTCTTTATTCAACCTTATTTACTATGTTACTATGTTATTATGATACTGTATATCCAAGTCACTGTTAGATATACCCGGGTGCTCTATCAAGATAATCTACAAAGTGTAAATAAAGACATAGAAGAGGCACACGTGGTTCTTATTTTTAATAATATTTTATAAGTGGTCACTCAGTCTATGCATTTTAGCCCCATTTGAGTTGTCATCAGTAAGTTACTCCTGAAAACATCTAAAAAATTGGGAATAGGACTAGAACTGGAACTCGAGTTCGAGCCAAACTATTCGAGTTCGAATGGACTCGGAGTTCTCTAAACCAGGACCCAGAATTTCCGATATTTTCCAGACTTTCGATAATTATCAAATGTTTGAACATTCGAGGCAAGCGAATATGCGAGTAAAATGTCTATTATACATATAGGCGAGCATCGAATCCGCAAGTAAATTGTCTATTATACCTATTCGCGAGTAAATATCGAAACCGTGAATAAAATATCTATTATACCTATACGCGAGCATTGAATCTGCAAGTAAAATGTCAATTATTCCTATTCGCGAGTAAATATGGAAACAGCGAGTAAAATGTCCATTACACCTATACGTGAGCATTGAATCCGTGAGTAAAATGTCTATTATACCTATATGCGAGCATCGAATCCGTGAGTAAAATGTCTATTATACCTATACGCGAGCATCGAATCCATGAGTAAAATGTCTATTATACCTATATGCGAGCATCGAATCCATGAATAAAATGTCTATTATACCCATACGCGAGTAAATATCGCATTGTCGAGTTGTTCATGGGATAATTATGGAATTTTCAAACGCGAGAGCTCGAAAGTAGCGTGCGTGAGAGTAAAATTGATTTTTCAAAAGTCCTGGATATTTGTACATGTTCCCCAGATCATATCCCAGGTCCCACAGCCATTTACATTAAGTTTCCATTGATATTTTAATTGTTTTTCATTCAAACTTTTCAAATAGTTCGAAAGTTCGAAAATGGACCGAACTTTCGAAAGTTCGGCAATCTCTACTGAAAACACATCCACATATAAACCCTAAAGTGTACAAACCCCTCTTATCTATAACTATATAAGTGCTTATGTGCATAGTAACAACATTTGAAAAATATGTACATAATCCTAGCAATCAATAACATCATCAGAATAAAATACATAAGCAATTCACCTAGAAATAGTTGCATAAATAATACCTTAATTAGCTACAAATTTAAAGGTATATGAGGCTAGTATGCAGGCAAATGACATGATCAAAATTCATTGTAATGATCTGAAAGGCAAAGACACATATAGTTAAATGTACTCAGCACTTTCTCTATTATAAAAGTGCACTCAAATTGATATATACAATAAAGTATAAGGCAAATTAGGTAAATGACAGTTTATATACAGTGCATATACAGTTATACAATGTAAGGTAATACAAATTTTCATTGTTAATCTAATGAAATATTCCAGATTTTTTTCTTTACAAAAAGAAGTTTTTTAATTAGTTCTAAATCCATGCCAACCTGTTGTTGTAATGGGAGTTGCAGAAACAGAATTTGTGTACATAATCTCATATTTTTGAACTAGAAAATAAAGACAATGTGCTGAGAGCACACTGTATATTAGTGACATATTCAAGAAACTCTTTTTTGCAGAGGATGTGACATTAAATACAAATCTTTGCTGCTTCATGGTACATGTGTTTTTTTAATTATGCATTCAGAGGTATATGACTTTACTGGTGGTAATTCTGTATTTCTCCTTTAAATGTTTAATTTGTAATGATACAGAATTCAAAGATGTTACATTTTCAACTCTGCCCCTTGCAAGAGGTCATATCTGTTAAGATATTATACATGACGTTTAAAAATTATAAAATCTATTTAGAAAACACACTGTACATTTCCTAAAACATATGATTCAATAAGTTCTTATCATTAAAAATGGTGCCCTAACCATTCAGATGTTAGCTTTCAAATGTTAAAAAAGATCTGATTGGTTGGGGCAAAATTAGCGCCATTTTTAATGATAAGAACTTTTATTGAATCTCAGGAAGACAACTATATTTAGGTTTTCCTGTTTTCCCAGATAAACTAGCTTTGTTCTGGAATCGATTGACCAGTCCAGTTGTTATTTTGGATGGTCTGTGGTCCAGATCGGGCAGTCCATGGGTTGAGTCGGGTGGGGCAAGGCCTGTCCTCATCAATGTCCCACCTATCTCCTCCGCCTATAATTAAGAAGGCCCAGTATAGGCTCGTACACATGTATGACTTTGCACCCAATAAACGATCCCTGAGCACAATGCGCAAGGGCATTTTGCGCAATAATCACACGTGTTTATGTGTTTGGTCAGACGTCACTCGTTGATTCTCCATGGCCCGATTAACAAATGGCGCCCAACCGAACACATATGCACATGGTAATTTTGCCCGACGTCGTGCATGTGCAAGCCATGGCAGACTGAACGTATACTCACATGCAATTACTCATTCTGGGAGTTGTATATGTGCGCAAGGCTTATGTCTGACAAGTTTGTTTGTTGCAATGTTTTGGCCACATTAATAGCACCCTAATATTTAATTTTAACTTGCCTATAATAGGTATACTACTGCAGTGTTTGCTGCATATATTTGTGCTGCTGTAAGGAAAGGCCAACATTACCTGTAGTATTTAAGGTTTTTGTCCCTATGTGTGTAAGTTTTATTTGTAGAAAGTTTATAGTGACTGCTACTCTTTTTATTTTTTTAATTCCCCTCCTTATGGAGGAAAGTTTATTAAGAAGCAAAGAAAGAAAAAACATATACGTATGTATTATACAGAATGGATCTGATTTGTAATAATTATAGTCAGTCAGCTGCAGTAGTTGTACAGATTCCTGCAACATTATGATTATAAAGGGGGGATGAAACCATAACTTAGGGTAACCCATCACAGTTAGGGGGTCTTATTGTAAAATAAAAGATTGGTCTGATTCTGAATCTATTTAATTCATATAATCATTGTGAGTACATTTCTTTTTGGAAAGGTAAGAGTTACACACACACAGGCAAAATCAGTCATTACAAGTAATGTAGATTTCTCCCATCTATTCCATATTTTCTCAAACTTAGCTTGGCATTCCCTGTGACTATATATCAATTGCATTAATGGACATCTTCCATGAGTTGCGTTATGGAACAGTTGACTATATCCAGGTATGGGCTATCTGAAAAGTGTCTCCATCAGGAATATTTTGAAATATTTATTGAGGGGTAAATGGTCTAAGATGCCTAGGATACAGATCGTGGGGTCTAGACCTACAGGGGAGCCCATATGATTGCGAAGGAATTGTATATTTTGTTGCCAGTAACCTTGAATCTGTGTTCACGACCATATAATATGAAAAAAGGTGCCTGCAGCAAATTGGCATTTTAGAAAGAGAGGGCTGCGATCTGGTTTATATTTGGATATATGCAGAGGGGTAAGATATGCCCTGCTTATCACTTTTTAATTGAGTGAGCCTGTCAGTCACCATTGGCCACACCAATTTGCATGATTCCAGGGTCTCTTCCCATTCCTCTCTATACAATGGGCCCATATCTCTTTCCCTTGATTGTTTTTTGGGCTCTGTTGCAGTATATGCTACTGGGGAGTGAATTGGTAAATGCAGGAAACAAGTTTGTTTGAGGTGTAACCTCAGAGAGTAGTTAGGAAGGGGTTGTCAGGGAAATCCAGGGTTTAATCTCGGAATTGTGTATGTATGGCATGTCTGAGTTGTATATATCTAAAATACATTGAGTTAGGGAGATCGTATTCTTGTTTGAGGTGGTCAAAAGTTTTAAGGAATGAGTTCAATTAAATGGGACAATTGTTGAGTTCCATAATTAAACCATTGTGTTGTAGAGGGAAGTTGTTTCATAGCAGTGTTAGGGCTTGTATAGAAGGGATGTTCAGATGTTTAAGTGCAATGTCTCAAATTTTGAGAGCTTGTTGTAGCATGGGGTGGGTTGGCATGGTTGATATTGTACCCTGGGCCCCTTTGGAGATTAGGTATAAAATGTCAGGGTACACAATTGCTTGTGGTATGCCCAGCATTTCCAGATAGTGCTGGGATTCTAATTGATGCCAGTGGAATGATAATTGTGATGCTAGGTATAGTATAGTATTTGAGGTTGAATAAAGACATATGTCCATCCAGTCGAACCCATCTAGCAATATCCTCATTTCCTGCCTAACTGTAGTGGCAATTGGATAATTTAAAGGCTGGTATTGCCAGGTACCCCATTCTCAACAGGCCGCTGTAGGGTGAACCAGTTCACTTTGCTCCAGGAGGAGCCCCAAACAAATGGTTTGAGCAGTGTGTTGAGTAATTTTAAGTATTTGCAAGGTATGTATATAGAGGAGTGCCATATGATATATAAAATTTTGGGAAGCAGTATTATCTTGATGAGATTTGCCCTGCCTGTTACGCCAAGGGGGAATTTGCTCCACAATTGGAACTTGTTTTTAATAGTTTGGATTAAAGGCTCCATGTTAAGGGAAATTGGTCTATAGGGAGTATTTGAGATTTTTTCTCCAAAGGTCTCAATGGTATGGAAGGTATGGTGTAGTGATTTGTCCTGATTGGATAAGTATAGAAGCATGTTGTCAGCATAAAGGCTGACAACCTCTGTTTGTAATCCCATTGTTGGACCTTGGATATTGGGATCTGAAAGTTATTTAATAGCCAGAGGCATCCTTGACAAGTCCCCCTTTAAAGAGGAAATTATTTGAGGTACAGCCGTTAGCCATTACCCTGGCCCTGTATTTGGAGTATAGGATTTGTAACCAGTGTATGAAACAATGACCAAAGTAGTGGAGGACTCGCCCACTCTGGGGAGTCAAAAGCCTTTGCTGCCTCAAGGCTAACTACACAGCGTGTTCCCGACGAGTTGAGTTGTGCTTGGAAATTTAAAAAGAGGAGCCTGGTTTTAAGGGAGGTGTTCTTCCCCGGGATAAATGCCGTTTGATCAGGGTGTATAAGAGTATTGATAACTTTATTAAGTCTGAGAGAGTATTTTGGCAAGTATCTTAACATCAACCTGGAGAAGGGAAAATGGTCTGTAGGATTCGGAGTGGGTGGGATCTTTTCCAGGTTTGGATACAAGATCTATTAGGGCTTCTGACATGTTAAGGTGGTGTATATTGCATTATACAGTTCCAGACGTTTAGGGGTGAGAAATTCTGAGTAGCGAACGTAAAATTGCTATTCATTTTTAGCAAAAATTGCAAAAAAAAAACATTTTTAGCAAAAAACAGTGTTACTTTTGGTTAGGTAATTTTGAAAATGCCATTTGAATGAAATATTTTGTTTCAGTTTGTATAAATACATATGTGAAGAGAACAAGGGTCCTTTTAAAAAGTGAATATGTTTTTATTCTTAACTGACTACTTAAGGCACAATACTCAGAAAATAAATTGGTTATATTTTTACTTTAATTGGCAAGGGACTGCAATTTAAGTTTTAGTGCAAGACCTATGTTGACCTACAACTGGCCCTGCCTAATATATCAGTTTAGACAATGGATTCTCATTTAGCTAAAACTCTTTAGTAGCTGTTAAAATGAAGAAGATTAATAGATTATAGAAAGAGCAAATCCAGAGGGACGGAACTCTGTAATCTGTTAGGCCTTCTGCAGGAAAACACACTTGTACTCTGAGAGTCCACACAGTGAGAAATATGCAGAAAAATATAGGCTTTAAGTATTTTTACACATCACTATGCTCTATTCTGTCATCTGTGTAATGTATAATGATTGTGATTTTAATAATGCATTGACAATGCAAAACAATATGTTTAATAGGCCTACTTAGGAAGACATGAAATACGATGGCTGTGCTCAGTTGAACAAAAGCCAAGATTCCTGGTGGCAAGAGTGTTTGAAAAACGAAGAAGCATTTGTAATAAGCAGTTTAAAAAAAACCTACATATCTGTCCCTAGTGTTTGCAGGTTCCGTTATTGGTGAATACATTTCATAACTGATTCATGAAACATTTGGATTAAAGCATTACATATTTAGACTCAAAGGGAGCATTGTAATGTTGCTATGAATAATTATGTTGCTTATTTGCAATTTATGAATCAAAGTAGACAACTTTTCTTTATAAGATAAATACTTTGAAACCATTTTTTTTACATTGCATTTGCAGCCATGATATACTGTACTTGTAGAGTAAATATAAATTGCAAATGTTGTTTAATTGAGATGATATATGTTTCTTTCTCCTAGAAAATATTTTATTAAGCTGGTGCTGTTTGATTCTTTATTCACTTTAATGTTGCCAAGCATAATTTGCATTTTATGTTAGCAATTCTAATAACCAATATTAAAGAAGAGAGTTAAAATAACAACTGTTTTTGAAAAGATTATGTTTTCAACAAGATGTTTAATAAAGAAAACAAAGGGAAATGTTATACAAATCTAGTTTTTAATTTCTCTCTCCCCCCCATCTCTCTCTCTCTCACACACCCCCCCACACCCCCACACACTATTACTGCACATGCATTTGCAAATGCATTATTGAAGAAACAGCAATCATAACCATTTACCAAATAACTAATAGAGATGGCCGAACTTTCGAAAGTTCGGTCCGTTTTCGAACTTTCGAACTACATGGAAAGTTCGAAAACAGACCCATTAAAGTCAACGGGAGTCAAATAGTCCGAAAAGGCTGAATAAAATACAATTAAAATATCAATGGTAACTTAATGTAAATGGCTGTGGGACCTGGGAAATGTTCTGGGGAACATGTTCAAATATCCAGGACATTCGAAAAATCAATTTTACTCTCACTGGCGCTATTTTCGCGCTCTCGTGTTCGAACATTCGATGTTTGCGCCTAGGTATCATGTACATTTTACTCGTGGATTCGATGCTCCCGTATAGGTTTTAATGGACACTTTACTCGCAGATTCGATGTTCACGCCTAGATACCATGGACATTTTACTTGCGGATTCGATGCTCGCGTATAGGTATAATAAGCATTTTACTCGCATATTCGAACAGTCAAACATTCGATATTTATCGAAAGTCCGAAAATATCGAAAATCCGTGTCCAGGATAGTTCGAGAAGTCCGAATTCGAGTTCTAGTCCATCTCTAATAACTAAGGGATGCAATTGTAACTTCAATTTGAAACAACAATACTGTACATCGCTGTATGTCTTTAAATGCTTGTAATGATAATGCGTACAAAATAATATGAGTAACCAACTCATTTGACAACTTATTAACTGTGGTATTCAGTTAGATCAACTGGACTTGAAGTTTCGGTCTTGAAAAAATTTAACTAACATGCTTTCTCAATTCGAAATTCTCAATTCATTCCACAATAGTGGTACCACTAGCTTGGCCCTGCTCCAAATTGGCCAGGACATGCTCAGATCCACCCAGAACACACTCAGGGAGCGTCCATTAGCACATCTGACTGTCGGGCGATGCCTTTTCCAAATGGACTGCATGCGGCCTGTGGCTTGCGTTTTTTTCCCCATAGGGATGCTAAGGGCATGCTCAATGCCAATGCAGTGAGATATAATGAAAATTTGATATATGCTGTTGTACACTTAACTGGCTTGTCCACTCCAAATCAATATTTTATGTATATGTTAAGGACCTCCCCAAAAATCATATTGTTATAATTACCTATTCCTAAAATGCTTACAACGAGACCTACTAAACCAAATAATACTTCTTATTCAGTCCTGCAACTTATGGGTAACTGCCATCATTCAAAACTGTAAATAGTTCGTAACCAGCTCACAACAGCAGAAGAGTAGGCAAAATCTGCAGGCAAGAGATCACAGTCTGTAAGTTCCTTTAGAAGCATCTTAGGAATAGATGAGTATAATGAAAACATTGTTTGGGTGTCATTAACATAGATATAAAGTGTTAATTTAAAGGTGGACATGTCAAAGATAAAGTGTCTGGATTACCTATCCTAGTGAAATGCCATGCTTGTTTTTCACTGCTCAATCTCTAACCTAACAGAAAAGCAAATGGCAATTTCTGTACTGTACATCAAAAAACAATCAAGACAATGTAATACTTACCCTCTGCACTCCTCTTCCTTCTGGGTTCTCGCGATGCTCTAATCACTTAGTGTGATTTATTGTATCACGGGAACCTATCAGGTAAGGAGCATAGAGGGTAACATCACTATTAAAAAGGTTTTAGCACTATATTGCTTGAAAATGAACGCTAATGGATATTACGTCAGATGCCTGTGCTGTTAATACAAAATGGCGCAGATCCTGGTAAAATGAAGTAAAACTCATTCTAACCTGATATTATATTGGGAAGTAAAGGTTTAACTCAATTTTACCCCCTAGAATTCTATATTACTTCTCCCTGATTGTGTTTTTGCCAGTAGACCTTCTTTAAATACTAATTCATTTTATAATTCTATAATATTTAATCCTGTATATGATAATCATCTCAATACTGTAATATTAGGCCTGTGTTCTTTCCTGATGTTTTAAAGCGGCATCAAATAAATACTTCTTCTGGATAATTTTTTATTGGCTTTGTCTTAAAGGACAATTATACCCACCTAACCTCTGATCCACACTTGAGGAGTACCCAGGATGAGAACCTAATCCGCTAGTACTTACTAGATGTGCTCCTTCACCGCAGGGGCCACTCTTCCTCCATTTTTCTGTCACTGGCAGATGAGGCAAATGGGAAGAATTTCTTCTCAAGGAGCGCATCTTCACAATGGCCAGTCCGGACTACAGTCAGAACACGGAACAGGCCCCGACCGGGTCTGTAAAATACCTAAAGGTTGAACCTAGCAGTTTAGGTCCTCACCCTGGGTACTCTTCAAGTGTGGAAGAAGAGGAGAGAGGGGGAGGTGGATATAATTTTCCATAACGTAACAAACGCTCATTCACCTATTTAAACCTCTTTAATGGCTATTGCTTTCCTGCTTCACTGGATTAGCTTCCTGGCTGTTGCCTGTGAGATCCTGATCTTTTGAATGATTCCTAATCTTCCATTGCCAAACTTTATTGTTATCTAAACTTCTAAACCTTTGTTGCCTGCCCTGACCTATTGCCGGAATTTTTAGTCCCTTTCTGCCCACCTCAACCTTTGCCTGTTTATTATTTATGAACCTTTGCTGCCTGCCATGACATTTATGACCATCTCCTGACTATGATTCCTGGCTGCTTATCCTGATTTATCTGTTAACCAGAGGAATCATTTCTGCTTCTCTCCAGTAGCTAGTTACTCTTCCATGGGTCGATGACCTAGTGTCTGCTTCAAAGTGTAACATGTGAAGACACTTACAGGGAGATATAATATTCTTGTAATATCCTGTTAGCATGGCTTTTACATTCAAAATCTTAATAATATAAAATATCTTTACAATTCCGGGGGTAATAGCCGGGATCCCAAAACGGCTATCAACAACTGTCGAGCAAGAACAGTCCAAGGATAATTTAGATTTAAAAAAACAATATATATTTATAAATATTAAAAGACCAGTTTATTCACACATAATAGAACTTAGGGATTTATCCCTTGAAATGACATCAGCTTCTAACACTTAAACATACACATTAATGGCTGGTCAGCCCACCACAAAATACATCTGTCTTCACAGGTGTGACACCTGATAAAGGGGACATAGCGATCCCTGAAACATTGTGTGGATGTAATTTAATAAAGACTTTTTGATTTATATTCAAGAATGCCCCTGACATAATTTTGCTTGTGTTATAGGGTCCTTGGTAGAGGGAGCACCTTGGAAGTCACTGGCTAATAGCCACAAGAAGAGTTCCTAGGCCCGAAACCAACATTGCTGTGAGTCATCTGGTGCCTGCATCTTCCTTGTCTTTGTTGAGGTTTCTGGCATGTGAAGGGGAGTCCTCCCCACCAGGAACCATTCTGGCTGTTTGGTGCCCTTCCTATAAAAGCCCTTTTCTCATCTCACCCCCAACTGCTGATTTACTTTTGAAAAAACAAGCCCCTAAACATGCTTAAAATACTTTGTTCCCTCGGCTGTGGCTGCCGGTCCTGCCCCTCTGTGTTGCTTCAAGCTAGCAGATACCCGGGAGCAGACAGCCGTTTGAACGAAGTACTGTAAGTATGTCTGGGGTTTGTTTTACAAAAGTAAATTGATGGTTGGGGGTGGGATGGGGTGCCCTACACTGCATAAAAAAATAATTTTAGAGGTGGGCTATTCAGTATCACAAAATTTAACGTGTTTCAAATGGGGCCATAAAAGATGCGCTCCTAACTAGTGATGGCCCAGTTCACGGATCCGAACCAGGATCCGCGGCGGATTTACCTCGTTCGCGAACGGCGGATATCACTGATTTTCCAGTTTTCCGCCTTCCGAACTTTTCCGAACCGCATTTTTGAAAATTTTCGAAATTACGAGGATTTCTCGTATTTTCGAAAATACGGGAAAATACGAAAGATCCTCGTAAATTTCACATTTTTGGACGGAGCAACCAACATTTTCGGGTCCGTATTTTCGAAGAATCCTCGTATTTTCGAAGAACGGATTTTGCCGAACTTTCATTTTAATAGGTTTTAATGGGTCCGCTCGCGGATTTTCGAATTTTTAAATTTTTTTGAAAATTCGCGGATCCTCGAGCGGACTGGATTTTGCAAAGTCCGGATATCTCTACTCCTAACCTGACTGGGCTTCCGCAATGCTGTAACTAACGGACATTGCATACATCACAGGATCTCAGATAGATAAGGATCACATCATATTGCTTTTACATTTCTCCTGCTCTGCACCCAGGAAGGTTTATGAACCTCCAGTGCAGTTCATTACAAACATCAAGAGCTGCTATTTGTAAAAATGAAAAAAACTGATTTTTGCCTGATTGTGGGATTATCTATGCACAATCCTAATTGTAGTATTTTGCGGGCGTTATTAAAATGTCTGTCATGTCTATTAACACTGTCCAGTTTTCCAATAGTCATACTTTCTTCATATCTTGTGTTCATTTATGTTTTGATATTGCTCAAAGGTGAATTTTGTATTTTCTACATTACTTTTATATATAACAAAAACATTAAAAAAATTTTTTATTAAAATAATGCAATGGTAACAGTTTCAATGTAATGGATTGTACATTAACCTTTATTTTCAAAACAGAGCAATAGGTTATGGTATTAACTGACAGATGAACAAGTCCAGTACTATGAAAGATCGTAATGAAACATTCTGTTCAGTTTGCAGTTTTGATAACACAGAACTTTGGTTTCTAAATAAGCAGAAAATCTATACCATACAGTTTATAAATATATATAAATATACAGTCCATAGATCGTAACTGGTAGAAAATAATTCTGCCTTTTGCATTAATTGTTATATACAGTAACTGAAAAAAGAAAAAAAAAAAAAGTTTACATTATGAATCACATAGCGATTGTTACACAAATTATTTAATTATGTAGGAAAATAGATAGATAGATGATAGATAGATAGATGATTGATAGATAGATAATTGATAGATGGATAGATAGATAGATAGATAGATAGATAGATAGATAGATAGATAGATAGATGATAGATAGATAGATAGATAGATAGATAGATAGATAGATAGATAGATAGATGGGAGGAGGATGGATGAGGAGATGGATGGATCGATAGATAGATAGATAGATAGATAGATAGATGGATGGATGGATGGATGGATGGATGATGGATGGATGGATGGATAGATAGATAGATAGATAGATAGATAGATAATAGAATAATACAGAGAAAAGAAAAGGAAAGAGAGATACAGCACATAGATAGCACCATTTATTAAAACTATAGAGGAAATCAAATAATAAAATCAAATTAGTTTTTTTATATGATTTAAACTACATAGGACAGTATACCTTGTATATAAAGCCTTGTGCGTAACATTGTTATTGATAGGGGACTTTGGGAATATAACAGGATCCTTAGCTGTGGCATATGATGAAATTAGAGACTCTGCACTTTACAAGATGGATGTTTCTTCCTATACAATTTTTTTTCTTGTTTATGTGTGTTATTCTTTTTAAACCCAAGAGGAATGTTTCAAATATGTTTCACATTCTGCTTAACATAATAGAAGGTTGTACAGTCAGCACTAAATGCCAGGCTGCTCTTGTTGCTTCCTGGTATCAGCGCACTCACTGGAGCATTTGTAACACTAAAGATAATGCACAACAGTGAGGCAAAGTGGTAAGTTTAAAAGGCATTCTCCACTGAGAAGAAATTCAAAAGTTCTGACAGTATTTATTCTGATGTATTTTATAGACAATATTTCCTCAACACAAAATCTACAGTATAGCAGTGATACTGCTGGAGGGATTTTTCCTATAACGTCTCAGCAAAAAAAAAAAAAAAAGAGACAAACTGGTTGTTATACGATATTCAGTAAAAGAGATACATTGCTGTTTATAATAAAGTACAGTCAGTTAATACTACACATAATTTTAATTAACCATTATCTATCAAGAAACAGACAGATTTTTCATTATAAAACCTTTATTGCATAGGCAAATATCATAATGTAAGTAGAGTTGAAATACAGTTGGTTTATTTTAAAGCATATTTTTAAAAAGTACATTATACAATTGTTTTTTTGTTAAGTTAAATAAATCTATATTAAACAGGAAAACTAAGAGGGAGATTCAATAAAAGTTCTTATCGTTTAAAATGATGCTAATTTTGCCCCAACCAATCAGATGTTAGCTTTCAAATGTTAAATACGATCTGATTGGTTGGGGCAAAATTAGCACCATTTTAAACAATAAGACCTTTTATTGAATCTCCCTGTAAAAATATTACAAAATTGAATCCAATATTAGGCTTTATTTGAAGTCGTAACAAGCTATCATTTAAAGGTATGGGTAAGAGACTGGAAATGCAGATTGTGTGTTATAGTGTAGCACTAACAAATCATGTGTACATTCCCTCATCAATCTTCCATCATAATTACTAGGGGTTTCTAAGCAATTCATGTATTTCAAACACTGTTTTATACATACACATACTGTAGACACGACATCATGCACATTTATAGTTCATAGTTCCCTTGTCCATTCCTTGTCCATGTTTATACTAAAAAAAATCCACATGAAATATAAGGGGAAGAAAAGGTCTACTGTTGATTTATTTAAAAAAAAAAAAAAATTTAAGAATATGAATAAAACGTTGTAAGTGAAACATTAATGATAATGTTCAAAAAGAAATGACATAAGAAATGGAAATTGATATAACATATGATTCTGATTCCGCCACCCTGAAATATTTAAGAAAGTGACAAGCATTAATTATTAGATTTTATTTATTCTTTAGTTAACAGAACAATTGAAACAGGGTTATTCTTATCATTAAAAATGGTGCTAATTTTGCCCCAACCAATCAGATCTTATTTAACATTTGAAAGCAAACATCTGATTGGTATGTAACATAATAATGAAAAAGTACATAAGACACAGTTTAATTAAATTAGAGAGAGTGAAGCTGGTAAACAGATTGTTCCAGAGTGCAGGTTACTAAAATTGCTAGATCTGATTTTACAAAACTGGAAATGTAAATGATTGTTTTTACAGATACAGTTTTATTACATATTGTATTTAGCTGCTGCCCACCAGTGGCACATTTTAGGGAATACACAAAAAATAAATATAGTAGGCATTTCAATGCAAACTAATAAATAGCAGTTCAAAACAATTTAATTTTTTACAATGCTAAGACTATGAATGTTAAAGGCTGCCAAATGTTTTTTTTTTTTTACTTTTTACTAGTGTTATTAGTGTTATAATTACAATTACATGTTATCTATTATAGCTCTAGTATATTTCTTAAAACTATTCAATAAACTGCCTGTACAATGCATTCTGAAAGTATCCCCTGGACAGTCTCCCAAAGAGTTAATTTTGAGACTAAATGTATAGAACAATGGGTCATATTCCCTGTAAATTCCTCTTCTCCAGTATAAATAATCTTAACTTGTTAGCCTATCTCAATCTTCTCTGAACTCTCTCAGATAAACAGATTTAATAGAAGCATCCCCATTACAGAACCCTGTGTTACATCACTTATAGCCCCTATAGATAATTCTCCAACTAGTTGCTTTAAGAAATAAAGTTCTAGTTCAAATAGAACCCGGTTCCAACTCAGAACATCCAGTATAAAAGTTCCGTTGGAACCTTTTGAAACTTATGGATCTCGGATTTTCTAGATATTCGAAAAAAGGGGGAAAATATGGAGCTTTTTTCTGTGGGTCACCGATACTACTTTCAAGGGTTATCGAATATACAAGGCTACTTTGAGGGTTAGCAAATATACAAACCTACTTTCAAGGGCTACTGAAAGTAGCCATGTATATATGTGGACACTTAAAAATAGCTCACGTGTAAAGGAAGTTTGTTTTTTAATAACATTTTGGGGATTTGTATGTGTTCCCCTGACTATTTCCCAGGTACCTGAGCCATCCTCTGCCATCTTCCATGCTTTTTGTACACTTGTTTTACTATGAACTTTTGGATTTTATCCCCCATTGACTTCTATGGGTTAATTTTTTCAAATTTTAATATTTTTTTTCCTGGAAAATTCAAAAATCCAAAAACGGAACAGAACTTCCCAGTTTAGAACATCTCTACTTACTATATGTTAATGTTTAGCAAATGTTCTATGCATGTTAAAATGTATTTCCCAAGGCTAATAGATAATTATTTATGCAATAAATATATATGCACTCATCACTGATATACCGAGTAATTTTCTGGTATGAGGTGAATACCTCAGACTCCATTAGCCTTGCACCTAGAATCTTTCTAGACTGTTGACTGAATGACTGTTTTTCAACGATAATACTGTCTAAGAGAAATGTCAGAACCTTGAGGACAATTTCAGTTAAGACCAAGATTAGAGTGGAGAAAGGAAATAAAATGCAAAGTATATAGGAAGGACTACAAAGTGCTTTGTTGTTAGTGTCCAGGTGTTTTTTAAGAATAACCTTTCTATTTACCTCCTTAAATAAACAGCATTAAGCAGCATTTTGTAAATAGCAGTAAAGACATTATAAAAGGATCAACTTTTCTGCCCATTAGGTGTTTACAATAATAATTTATTTTGCTGTAATGGAAAACTTATAATAAATTGATGATTTTTTTGTATAATAAGTATGAACTCTAAATCTCTTTTAGTGAAATACTTACACCTCCGATTATCCTTTTGAAAACTGTGACCTATAATGAAACTAACACAATTTCGTGTCCATCTATAAAACACTGTTTTGCTTGAGGCAATACATCTTGAAGCATGTGTATAGCAAATCTCAGTGCATTTTAATATTAAAAATTTAGGCTTTATGAATACATTCATTCTTCTATGAGGCCCTATCCCAGGCCTCAGGGAAAAAGTAAGGCCATGTGTACAAAGTAGATAGAGCGTGAACTAACAGACATAAACATAAGAACCAGAGGTTCTACTGATGCTAAAGCTGATATTTTGATCATTTTAAGTATTCAGGAATCTCACAAGCAGATAAAGGCATCTTTATTTCTAGGCAATAGTAGTTATAAAGTAAGTTATTTTACACTGCAAAAATGTTGCTTGGTGTGGTTTTAAGTATCTTGGTTACAGGGAATGATATAAGCTTAAATGATTGAATAAAATGCATAATGCAAACACCATCACAGAGACCTCTACATTTCATTAATCGGATTTGAAAACAAAGCCAGTATTACTATGTTTAATCTGCAGTCATGCGGGGATGTTAATTTGAATCTTTACAAATTATTGCAGAACAGAAAAACTTCAAGGGCAGATATAGATTTAAACTCTACAAGATTTACATCAGTTTCACCTCACGACAAGTAAAGAAAAAGCAAATAAAAAAAAATCCATAAATGTTTAATTGTACCATTAAAAAAATGTAAAGCAAGAACTTAAACGAAAAATAATCCTAAAAAGGATCCAATATGTTGGAGCATAATACAGGAACAACAGGTCTTGTAGCAGGTATTGCAGCTGGTCAGTTAAGAAATATAAGCACAAATATTATGTTGTCGTTTGCTATTAAAATCTATTTTTTCAATTAAATCAAGCCTTAGCTCTAAGCTCAGGCTTATTCTAACCCACAAATGCATATTTGTACATAGATCAGTCCCTTGACTTTATGTTAAATCTAGTTGAAATATTGTATAATGGCTGTAAGGATGTCTGCACATGAAAAAAACATTACGAGATACAAGTTATGTATAAGAGTATAATAAATGGCATTTTGATACCTGTTTAGTGCCGATGGGTTAATTGCCCTACAAAAGCTTTACATTTGTCAATTGCTGCCAATAGCGATTCACAGACTATTATAAGGCAATAATTCTCGAACAAACCAGATACTGGTGGAATGATGATACTGACAAACTATGGATAAATGTAGAAAAAAACAATATTAAAACAAAGTTATTACAATATGTACTAGCATCACGTTTCATTGCTTCATCACAAATAAGAAATAAATTTGACTTAATTACAACAACAATTAATCTATGGGACCAAACTGTAAAGGATAATGACTAACTACAAAGCCTAAATATACATTTAACAATGAAACCTTTACAGCATGTAATAGATGGCACTAGTCTAGAAGAATGGAAGGATTACTAGAATAAATAAGTTATATTATTATGCTAAACTGTTGACATTTCTTTAAATACAAAAAAAAAATTACCATTCCAGCTTTAGACAATTTCCTATATTATAGAAACAGTAGCTATTTAAAAAAAAACAACTATAAAGTAAACCAAATAACTAATCATGAATACTTAACAATAATTTTCTACTGAGAACTCTTCCAAAAGGGGAATTTCCTCTTTATACCTGTGAATATAAAAATCTCAATTTCTCGATGGGAGAATTCCTTAAAAATACTGTTAAGATGACATATTACTCCAGTTGTTTTAAGCAAAATTGATCTTCTACACTGTGTTGGAGAAAATGTGGTAAACAAATAACATTACATCACACGTGGTGGTCCTGACACAAACTACAACCATTTTGGTATGGAGTTAACATATTAATTCAAATAGTACTGGAAACTTGTCATAGCTTGTCACCTGAGCTCTTCCATTAGTCACCATTAGCACTTCTTAATATAAATACAGGCCATTGTAAACTTAAATATAGAACAGTATTGATGCATATTCACATTCAAGATTAGCAATTGCACGTAAGTGGACTTCAGAGGAAATACTTACCTCTAATAAATGAATAAGTGATAGACCAAATTAAACAAAACAAATCATTTGAGGAGATATATTTTATTGCAAAAGCAAAACAAGAAAAGTGCAAATACTACTGGTGATTCTTCCCCATTTAAAGGAGAACTAAACTTAATTTTTTGTAATCCTAATGTGAAATCTCTACTCCCGAGAACACCTACTGTATACATTGAAAGATTCTTATCTAGTAAGTTGCATTTAGTATATGTAAGTAATAGATTCTGTAACAAAGAAGGCTTCCATCTTGTTGCCAGTAGAGATGGCTGAACTTTCGAAAGTTTGGTCCGAAAACAGACCCATTAAAGTCAATGGGGGGTAAATAGTTTGGAAATTTCCAATGAACTTTCCAAAATATTGCAGTGTAAACTTACCTTACAGGCCCCTGGGACCTGGAAAAAGGTCTGGGGTACACGTCCGTGCACAGGGAACAGCATAAAAACTGAACGTAGCGCACACGCACAATACTTTTGGTTACCACGTGCTGCTTTCGGTAATCCTCAAATGTTCAATCGATTTTCAATCCTCGAACGTTCAAGGATTTTCAAACGTTCGTCACAGCTCGAACCCTCCCCAGCCCTTGTGAGGGCCCTTGCGGCACTGATAAGTGCCTTTGTTGGGGGTCACTCAGCTCCAACCGGAACCCCCGGCAGCTCTTAAAAGAGCCCTTTGGCGGCATCTTCTGTCTTCCATCTGGTTACACCAGTTTTAATGAGGCCAATGACCCCGAGAAGTACCTCTGCGGCCGCTAGGGGTACTTCCAGCACTGGTGGCTTCAACAAGGTCGATGTTACCGGCGTCTTGATCCGATGCGAAGTCATGCTAGCGATACCAACACCACTGAGGTCGCTGATGCCAGGCAGGCTCACTGCAGCTGAGAGTGCCCGCTGGCACCACCGGCCTCTGCGAAGCCGATATTGCTAGCCACTTATATCTTCTACTATCTACTGCAATGGCTTCTGAGCTCCGTGGAGGTTTGCACCTCTTTATATAGGTTTGCAGAAAACCCTTATCCGTTTCTGATTGGTCAATTTTTCAATGTTTGGTTTCTGAAAATCTGACTGGTTAATGTAAACCATCTAAACCAAGCATTGAAAAATTGACCAATCAGAAACAGATTAGGGTTTTCTGCAAACCTATATAAAGCGGTGCAAACCTCCGTAGAGCTCAGAAGTCATCGCAGTAGATGGGAGAATAAAGAAGACGCCGGATCAAGATGCCAGTAACGTCGGCCTCGTCGAGGCCACCGGCGCCGGAGGTACTTCTCGGTGTCGGTGGCCTCAGCGGAGCTGGTGTCACCAGATGGAAGACAGAAGACACCGCCCAAGGGCTCTTTTAAGAGCTGCTGGGGGTCACGGTTTGAGCTGCGGGACCCCCAACAAAGGCACACTATCAGTGCCGCAAGGGCCCTTACAAGGGCCAGGGAGGAGGGTCCCAGTTCAAAACTGTAGGACCCCTTAAACTCCAAAGGGCCCTTGTTAGGGCCACAAGGGCACTTATAAGGACCCGGGAGGGGGTCCCTGTTTCGAGCTGCGGGACCCCCAAACGTCCGGCCGCGGGATTCTCAGCCATTTGGCATTCCATGAGTGGGCATTTTTTGGAATCTCTGGCCGTTCAAGGAATTTCGGAAGCAGCCATTCGAGGCCTGCTGAATGTTCAAAAATCCTCGTACATTTGAGAATTCTCGAAAAGTTCGCGGATTTTTGAAAATAGTCCCGTGAGTGCGGAAAATCAAACTATTTTGAATCCGAACTAGTTTAAATAGTTTGAGTTCGTCCTAACTCATAAAATTCAGCTCGAACTCGTGTTAGAGTTCGAGTTCTACTCCATCCCTAGTTGCCAGTACAACTCATAGATCATGTTGGCTTCATAGATCAACCCCCCTATGACCCCAGAATTCGCTGTCACTTTTTCCGTTAGCGAAAGATAAAGTTTGTAAATGTTCCTGTGTTTATTGTTGAGTTACTGGATGTGTACAATGTAAATGCTATGTTTGTAGGAACTAGAGATGGCCGAACTTCCGAAAGTTCGGTCCATTATCGAACTTTCGAACTATATGGAAAGTTCGAAAGTTACAGACCTAGTAAAGTCAATGGGAATCAAATAGTTCGAAAAGTTCTAAATTCAATTAAAATATCAATGGTAACTTAATGTAAATGGCTCTGGGACATGGGAAATGGTCTGGGGAACACGATTGAATATACAGAACTTTTAAAAATCTATTTTATTCTCATGCGCTGTACTTTCAAGCTCCCACGTTCGATTTCCGATAATTATTCATAAATGATTCGAACATTCGATAATTATCCCATAAACGATTCGAAGATTTTTTAATTTTCGAATTCGATAATTATCGAAAGTCCGAGAAATCCGGGTCCGGGATAGTTCAAGAAGTCCGAATCGAACTCGGTTTCGAGTTCTAGTCCCTCTCTAGTAGGAACGTACAACCCAAGAAGTCACAAGTTCAAATCCCCAAGTTTACTTATGAAACAATATAACATAGTGTACTGCCTGAGTTTATTGCTTTTTTTATGTTTGTTTCCATCATGTTTCTAAAAAAATATAAAGTTTCTACATATATTCAAACTTTATATGAAGCAGTTCTGTTATTTATATACCAACCAGTATGAATTGCTGACCGCCTTCCTGCAGCAATAAAAAATAGTGAACTGACATTTACCCAAATGTACTTATATCTATTGCATCTGCAGTGGTGGTGCGCTGCTAAAGTGCTGGGTTTGGAAACAAACAGACCATTGGGGCACAGGTTCAGTTCCCCAGGCTTACATTTTTTTTGTTTCTAGCAAAAGATAGAGATTCTACGTTTACTGATATACCCCTCTGTTAGCCCTGGTGGCATAGAGGTAGAAAGCTTTCTTCTTAGCAAGACACAGTATAGAAGGTTGCTGGTCCGATGCCCCATACTTGCTCTTACTTTTTACTGAAATGTTAGTATCCTGTTTCTTACACCCATGCTAGCAAAGAAATGAACTGCAAATATTACTTTTCTTTTTTTGTTTGAAAAGCAAAGGCATTTATCATTGTTAGGGACAGGAGCATTTGTAATGTGTTTACGCAAAATACTGCACTGAAATCTGTGTTCTATCAGGAGGGATGATTTCTGAGCTGTAACATGATTGGCTGTCATCTTCCAGGAAGCAAAGCTGAAGCTGGGTGTTCCCAGATAAGGTGAATTATGGAAGCTGACCCCTAATCCCCACATGTTATTTTCCTAAATCGCCCAGCATCCACAGCAAAGGAAGAGGTGAGACACAGCTTTTTGTATCTTTGTGAATGTGCTCTTTCTATTGGGGCAATGTTGTCTGGAGACTTTAGTTCCCCTTTAATACCATACAGTTATTGTTCCATTCTAGTAGACATTCTCATTTGTTCTTATATTGTATTGTGACATACAAATAAGCCTCGTTGTTACTGAGCCTCTCCAAAAATCCCAGCATATTGTAACAAAAAAATGGATTGTAGCAAAATAAAATATAATTTTTATTATATACATTAAAAGGATTATTATCATTGTCTATCAAGCATTAAAAATACAGCCTAAGTAGGCCCCACATAAATAAACATCTTTACTGTTGATGGTGAACCACAGCAATTTAGTAACAAAATGATTATTAAGCCTAACAGTCAGTATCAGTCATGATATCCGTGCATGGAAATGATCAGATAACCAGGGAATCATAAGCTTAGGAGAGGTGATGGTGCTGGCAGAGTGGGTGGGCTGCACCCCAATTGCATTTCACCTCAAATGTGTCAGTTTTCTCAATGGTGCTAACCATTGAGAAAGCTGACACATTTGGGGCAAAACACATTTATATTTTATTTTGTAGCCTAATCCCCTTCTATATATTTTTTCTATTATGCTTGTATTGTATTGCAAAATGTTAATCAATATGCATGATTATGAATAAATAAATTTGTCATTTGCTAAAGTAATATTGACCTTTGTTCTCAAAGCTGCTCATCCAGCTGCTGCTTATCAGGTCATCAGATACACTTATATTTTTAATACACTTTTTCTGCTCATGTTAAGGTGCATATTACTTTTTATACACATACAGGGTTATTCAATAAAAGTTCTTATCGTTTAAAATGGTGCTAATTTAGCCTCCACCAATCAGAAGTTAGCTTTCAAATGCTAAATAAGATCTGATTGGCTGGGGCAAATTTAGCACCATTTTAAACGATAAGAACTTTTATTGAATCTCCCTGATATTATGTTAATTATATACAGCATGAAGAGAAGACACATTTGTCAAAGCCCTCTTTTAAAGTCTAACATTTATTTAAAAACAGGTGTTAAAAGCTGTAATGTTATTAAAGCTTTCTATTGTAAGTATTTTTTATTGAAATGAGACGTGAAATAGTGCTGATGACATCACCAGCATAAGGGGTATTAAAACTTAATCCAGAAAGTGGTTACATGACCCAGAGGAAGTTGTAATCCTCAAATGCATTGAAATGTATTGATCTGATTCACTGGGTCATGCCTGAAAGAGTGTTACTGTGTTGTGTGCTTTTTTATCAGAAAACGCATTTTTTTAATCACATCTAAATTTATTTTTATTATTTAGGCCCTGGATATATAAAAGAGTAGTTGCAACCACATTGCTCCTTCTGCAACCTCAAATCAGCAGGTTCAAATAACCTAGTCATCGCCAGAGTCCACCAAAAAAACAGTCAGAACTTCCTCATCCCTAGAGGTGTTTAAATCCAGACTGCATTCATCTGTTCAGTGCAGCATTTGAAAATCTGTGACAAAATTTTATCCTACCACCAATTACTGAAATGAGGAAAAGAGATGGACTAGAACTCAAACGCGAGTTCGAGTTCGAATGGACTCGGACTTCTCGAACTATCCCGGACCCGTATTTCTCAGACTTTAGATATTTTCCGGACTTTCGATAATTATCGAATGTTCGAACGGTCGAGGCGCGTGAATATGCAAGTAAAATGTCTATTATACCAATAAGTGAGTAAATATCGAATTATCAAATCTGCGAGTAAAATGTCTATATAACAATATGCGAGTAAATATTGAATTATCGAATCCGCAAGTAAAATGTCTATATAACAATACGCGAGTAAATATCGAATTATCAAATCTGCAAGTAAAATGTCTATTATACCAATACGCGAGTAAATATCAAATTATCGAATCTGCAAGTAAAATGCCTCATATACCAATACGCGAGTAAATATCGACTTATCGAATCCGTGAGTAAAATGTCTATTATACCAATACGCGAGTAAATATTGAATTATCGAATCTGTGTGTCGTTTATGGGATAATTATCAAATGTTTGAAGGCAAGAGCTCGAAAGTAGCACGTGAGAGTAAAATCGATTTTAGTTTTTTTCTGGATATTCAAGTATGTTCCCCAGACCATTTCCCAGGTTCCACAGCCATTTACATTAAGTTACCATTGATATTTTAATTGTATTTTATTAAAAGTTTTTGAACTATTTGACCCATTGATTTAATGGTTACATATGGAAAGCTCGAAAGTTCGAAAACGGACCAAACTTTCGAAAGTTCGGCCATCTCTACTGAGGAATGTTAAAGGAATAGTTCACTTAAAAAGTGAACTATTCCTTTAATGTATTGGTTGAAGCCCAGGAGGTTATAGAGCTATACCTTATCTCCTGTTCTTTAATAAATTGAGCAGGATATTGCGCAATATAGAGGATTAGAAACAGGAAGCAGTAGGAGAATTTCATCTCTGCAGCAGTGGATTGAGAAAAAGGTAAATATTCTTACATTTGTCCCTGGCTCCTGCTCAATTGATTGTAGAATGGGAGGTAAGGCATAGCTCCTTAACCTCCCAGGCTTTAATCTATACATTAAAGGAATAGTTCACTTAATGAGATGTTATTGTTATATTGTTTTGAGTATAATAAACACATTCCTTTAAAGGAATTAGCACCTATTAATAGAGATGTCCGAACTTCGCAAAATCCGGTCCGCTCGAGGATCCGCGAATTTTCGAAAAAATTCAAAAATCCGCGAGCGGACCCATTAAAATGAAATATATCTTCAAAATTACGAGTAATCCTCGGAATTTCGGAAATTTTTGAAAATACGAGAAATCCGCGGTTCGGAAGTTCGGAAGGCGGAAAATCCGGAAAAATCCGCCGTTCGCGAAAGGGATAAATCCGCGGCGGATCCGGGTTCGGATCCGCAAACCGGCCATCCCTACCTATTAATGCAGACAAGACACTTGATTTAGTGTTTAGACATCTTAGAATGCTTAAACCTATAGAATCATAGGTTAAATAGTTAGTGGTGATAATACCTATTAAAATGTGGATTCAACTATTAGTATGCTGTACTTTTCAGTATAGGCTATGGACAAATTTACCAACATGCAGGATATGCGCTATGTGATTCCAGGTTATAATCCAAAAAGTAATCTTACAGAATTCATTTAACTTGTTTCTAGTTTACTTACGTTCAAAAAAACTGATCAATTATTTGCCAAGAACTCAGCTTTGCTTGAATATGTGCCTTTGCCGTGTACCCCTTTTAAATAAAACCTAATAAATAAAGTCTAACTGGACACAGAATTTAATGTGGGCATAAAAAGGCAATATTAGATGCAGTTACCTAAAAACGGTTGTAGATTTATTTTTTATGACCTCTCTTCCTTCAAAAGGTAAATATACTACCCAACATTAACCATTAAAGAGGGATGCTCACTATAAATGATTAGTGCAGAGCTGTGCTAAAATCAGTTTTCCTCATTAGCCTCCATCTACAGCTCTTTACCCCATTGCTTCTAGTAGTGTCACTCTTTAAAACAGAATGTGGAGAGGCATTCTACTCTTAAATATTTGTATAAAAGTCATCAATAGAGCTCAACTAAAGCTTGAAGTCAAAGCCAAGTTTTTAGGAGTTCAAAAAAAAATCGGACTTTTCGAACTCACAGAACTTTTAAACACTTTTGAATTTTCAAAATTTAATGAATTTAATGGTGATTATGATGCAGCTGAGGGTACTCTGTCCCAGCATTGGGCATGCTCCAACCTTAAACATGGGGGCAGAACAGTGGTTCTGGTGATGTCACAACTCACAATGCTAGCTTTTAACAAATTTTATACTGCTACAATCTAGGATAGACTGCAGCAAGAAGAATGGTCCTGGTGTAATTTTAAAGGTAGGAGTGAGCTCTTTCATATTAAAGGGGAAGTTCAGTGCAAATACATGTGCTTTTCAGAAAAAAGAGCAGTAATTTTTCATCCCAATGACCGTAACCTGTCAATTCAGCATTTTGTCTGTGTATAAATAAATGCAACTGAAATACTGACTTCCTGTTTGCAGCACCCCTAGTAGACGCCATTATGGTCTTGCCCTTGTCCCAGTACCTGGGTTGATTCAGTTGCTCAGTAGAGATCTGTGCATCTTTGACCCATCCAACAGCCAATCAGTAGAAATCACTGTTAGGAATATTCCAAGGAAGTGGTGCATCCTGGGAAGAAGAAGGACTGAACCTGAAATGTTAGCTCACTAATGTCAGCATCAGGGAACAGCAAAGGGTAGAGAATATGTAGAATAACTAAGTATGCATTACACAAACTAACAATTTAACAAATATTGATAATTTCCACTGAACTGTCCCTTAAAGACCACTTCTATGGATTGGAGACCACAGTTTCTCTTTAAGAACTGTGGCAGTATTGATCAGCCCCAGTTAAGAATTTACAGATGCAGTAGTAAATGAACGATCAGCCATAAAGTATAGGTACTTTACAGCTGCGTCAATACCTGCCAGTATAAACTTTTTATTTTTTAAAAAAATATGCCCCTAAATACATAGATTTTGTATTCAACTAAAAGTACACGTTTAAAAAAAAAAGTTTTAAAAATGTAGTGGAAGACAAAAACCCTTTGGTGGTGTAGATTTATTTGTATATAAATAAATAATTTTTTTTATAAGCATTAGTAAGCAAAAGGTAACTTATTTTATCTTGAAAAGCAGATTGAAGAGCAGAATCCTTTCTGTTTTCTCAGTGTAGAACATTGACCTCTTTATAAACAGCCTAAGGTAAATGGAGTAGCCAACAGAAATTATTTATAACCTAGTGACCAGCTCATTTGGTTTCATCCTCAGAGGCCTATGCAGTCTAATTGACAGAGCAATAATGGCCAGTGAACTTTTGATCCAATTATTTGTTAATGAGTGGTTTGAGTAGCAAATAAAGGACTTATTACGTTAGGTGATTGTCTTTCTTTGATACAAAAGGTCAAAATTTTCTTGCCTGACAGTGGAGTACAGTGTGTGCTCATTTAATAAGCAGAAAGCTTGCAGGTCTTAAGTAAAGTTAAAATTGCCTTTTCAGATATTATTTAATGGGAACTACACAATATCCCAGAATCACAGCAAGAAACACTTTGTTTATCTTACAGAAATGTCCTGCTTACCTAATAGTAGCTAATTGCAACTGACATTTACTTCATGTTCGGTTTAAAGTAAATATCCTTAAAACTAAACTATCTTTGCTATGCTCCATGATTCTTAAATGCCATATTTCTCTTTTTGTTATTCTCAAAACTACTTTAGCATTTGTGCTGATATATAACTGTTCTCATTGATTAACAAGTGTATGCCAGAAAAAGTATATAAAAATATATACAGCTTTACATAACCAAAATATGCAAAATCAGGTTAACATGAGTTGTGCACTAGTTTTGTGGGTCATTGCCATTTCCTAAAGTTTTTTGAGAGTGGGGCTTTAAAAAGCTCAGCAGCTCCTGGAAGCAAAATTACATTTGCCTCCATATGTTTATAGGGAAACTAAAGTTAAAAAAGACTTGTCTTTATGCTTTTCTATATTTTAGAGATGCCAGGAACATCATCCTTTTCTGCTCCCTTTCACTATATCTCCTCTTGTCCTGTTCAGCTAACTCATAGCTAGTTAAGGTACTCATACATAAGTACTTACCCTCTGACCGATCCACGACATTCGATCAATATTTGAGGAACCGCCTTTCCCGTTCTTCTTTTGCGACCAACATACAATCGCAAAATAATTAGGATAAGGTGAGACCTCTCAATTGTATGTTGGTCGCAAATGAAGAACAGGAAATGCAGTTCAAGGAATTTTGATTGAATGTCTTGAGGGTAAGTACTAATGTATGAGCACCTTAAGTTAGATAATTAGTGTGCATTTCTCCTCTCTCAGCCCTTCCTAGAAGTTGGGACACAGCTTAAGTGTGCCTCCAAACAATAAGCTACAGCCTGTTTGTGTTACAGTGAAACTGCCTTGCTGTTTCACTGAACTCAATCAGATTTTTTTCTGATGTCAAGTTTGAAAGTGTGTAAAGTTGTGTGTGCTTGTGGGCGTGTGTGTGTGGTGGGGGGGAGCTTTGTAATTTATTTTTTAGGTGTAGGTTAGGACTGTCAGGTATCCTACTTCCCCCGCTAGGTACAGGAAACCAGTGAAAGTCAACAAAACTCCTGACAGGAAGGGAAGGATCAGGGAGACCTCTACAGTAAGACAGGTAGACAGGGAAATGATGTAATGTGTGTATATTAGTGTGTCTAGGGTCAGATGAGGGTGGTATGCATGGGAGAGGGTTTCTGTGTGGTGGGACACAAGGGCTTGTACACATGGGGGAGGGGGTAGCTCCCTGAAATGGATTTTATGTTGAGATGTCTGGGCTCTGCTTCAGTAACACAGACAGCACAAATAGCAATAGCAATAACAAATGGCCATCTCTATTTGGCACCCCAGTATAGGTAGGCATCAATGGTATTAACGTAAAACTGTATATCTTTATTCAATCTCATTAACTATATTATTGTTTGTATTTATT
The DNA here is from genome assembly GCA_019447015.1 of Hymenochirus boettgeri. Taxonomy (NCBI): domain Eukaryota; kingdom Metazoa; phylum Chordata; class Amphibia; order Anura; family Pipidae; genus Hymenochirus; species Hymenochirus boettgeri. The sequence continues at coordinate 141,790,079 of CM033474.1, forward strand.
TCTTTGTCTCTTCCATTTAATTTAAGGATTATTGTATATAGATTATCTATCATGTTTTCCTATAGACAAAATTGTGATTTGACAGCAAAATGCCTTATAAAAGCCAAAAGCTAACTTCTTTGTTCCCAAGAGACAAAAGTGAATCTTAAAAGTCATGCACTTCCCATTGTTGACAAAGGGAATTGATTGGCACTAGGGATGGCATAGAACTCGAACCCGAGTTCGAGCCGAACTGTTCGAGTTCGAACGGACCCGGACCTCTCGAACTATCTCGGACGCGGACTTTCGATATTTCCCGGACTTTCGATGATTTAGCGAATGTTCAAACGTTCGAACGTTCGAATCCGCGAGTAAAATTTACATGGTATCTAGGCGCGAACATCGAATCTGCGAGTAAAGTCTCCATTACAGCCTATAGGCGAGCATCGAATCTGCGAGTAAAATGTCCATGTTACCTCGAACGTTCGAACGCGAAAGCTCGAAAGTAGCTCGCGTGAGAGTAAAATCGATTTTACGAAAGTCCTGGATATTGGAACATGCTCCCCAGACCATTTCCCAGGTCCCACAGCCATTTACATTAAGTTACCATTAATATTTTAGTTGTATTTGACTCGAACTTTTCGAACTATTTGCCTCCCATAGACTTTAATGGGTCCGTTTTCGAACTTTCGAACTTTTACAATAGTTCGAAAGTTCGAAAACGGACCGAACTTTCAATAGTTCGACCATCTCTAATTGGCACTTGCCCTGTTTTCAGCGGCATCCACCTAATAAGACAGTGTTGCATAGTGTGTTGATCTCTATGATCTAGCAAGTGTAGAGAACAAAAGTCTGGCTGCTGTGTGTTGTGATGAATAAAGATTGTAAAAACTGTAACAAATATCACTTTAAGCGATAATTACTAAGCCATCGGTAGCATAAGTTAACTTTCTTAATTATTTTGCATGAATAGCATCTGCTAGCGTTTTCTAACATTTTGCTTGGCTGGTTTCTCTGCTAAAAGGTAAAAATTGGCTTTGTAAGTCACTGGCCTAAAATGTATTAACACGTAAACTCTTTTTATAGATGAAAATGATCGCTGTTCTTGTGACACTTTTCTGACTTTATCACTAATATATTAGAATGTTATTTCGGAAGAAATACATGGTTGGAGATTACTATAGAAAAGAAATCTAGATATATTATTCAGTTATACCAACAAGACTTGAAGTTAAGCTCTTAAAGACTTTTGTTAGTCATCCAATGGGCTTTCTCAATTTGGAATGACTTCTACAGGAATCTGTTGGCAATAAATACCCTGATATGTGTCCCAATATGCATTTAACAGTAAGGTGCTAGGGACCTCCTGACTGCAAGGTGTTGATTGCATTGTGGTTAAGAGGTGCTATCAAAACTGCCTAGGGTAAGGCATCAAAAAAGCATTGTACATAGCAGACAATTGGTGTTGAAACCCCCACCACCACCTCAATTCAGGCTTATTTTGTTTTTTTTTTGACATCTTGATACCTCTTTTAAACCAACCCTGTTCCTTGGCGAATATGTTTACATTACAATCTTCAAACCTATGTCCATTTTCATTAAGATGCTGGTACACAGTTGAGTCCTGACCCAAAGAATTAGCTCTTCTGTCCTGGGCCATACGTTGGTCTCCCCCACATACAAATCAGAGCACTCTTCACTGCACTGCACTTATATATGAGGTTTGGAAATAGAATTAGAAACATGAACTAATGTCCAAACTATTTAAAATATATATATTTACAATTACTATTCTATATTTATACGAGCCTGGGGTCACTCACCTTTTTGCCTTTGGTCTTGCCCAGGTGTTGTTCATAAAGAAACATGTAAATAGGTATATTCCAAAATGTAGCGCTCCTGAGTCTCTTATAATATATTTAATTTTTCCATGGTGCAGTCAACTGGATTTTTCAATAATTTATTTAATAATAACAAACAGGTTTGTGGTTCATGATGACCTCTTTTTGGACATCTTTGTTTGGGGTGTCATCGGGGTTGCAGAAGCATACTTTGCTTGTTTGTGATTAGCTATTCTATCCCTTAGGGAGGTGGTGGTCTTCCCCACACAATATTTGCCACACGGGCACATAATAAAGTAGATTACATAATTGCTAAGGCAGTTCACTCTAGTTTTGGTTTGAATACTCTGTCCACTTTGGGAATGGTGGAAATCGAGGCCCATTAATACATATCTACATGCTCTGAATCCCTGGTATTTGTAACATGTAGCCATGTACTGTTCTATAACTGGGGTCCCCTTTTTTAAAATCTGTTTTAACTGTATGCAAATAATGGAGTGGAGTAATTAAAGGGCAGATTCTGATCCCTGCTTACAATGTCCCCCCACTGTCACATTATGTTGCATAAATGTATACTCTGTGGAGGCCAGATAATTCCGTTTGTTTGCCAATATTTTTTGTAAGATATACATTTATAAGAAAGCAGTACGACATTGTAACCAGGAATCGAAAATTTGTTATTTAATGACTCCACTCCCCTATTTGCATACAGGAGAGGCTAGAACCTCAAAAACGTGTTTGTTAAATCAAATAAAAAAAAATGAGAACCCCAGTTAAAGAACCGGGAGGCAAACATGGGCGCTGCGCAAACATGGGTGTTGCAAATGCCAGGGATGCTTACTTTGCTTAGCAGTAAATATGTATTAAAGGACAAGATTTCCCATACTCCTGTAGTGTACAGAGTGGACAGAGAATTCAAATTAAAACAAGACTGAACTGCCTTAGCAATTATGTAATCTACTTTAAATAGAAGGCCTGGGGAAGGCCTCCATGTCCCTAAGGGATAGAATGGGCAATTACAGACAAGCTATCAGTGTGACCATTTGTTGAACTTTCAGCACTAAATAAAACTTTGCACACCAATCAAAAATACGGGGAACAATCAATGGCGAGACATTTTTTGGAATATGGACATCCCCTTGCAGCATTTAGGTGGATGGTTATTGGCCATGCACCAGAGAGAGATGGAGTCATACTCCAAAGGGAGAGATGCAGAAGGGTGGACCCTTGAGGTGTCAGCATGGTAGAGTGCACTTACCTTGTTTATTCCACTTGGGCACATTATCCCCAAATGGACTTAATGAACAATTTGCCTGGTTATGTCTGGACTTAGGGGTGTGACTACCAGGGCAGCAGACCCTGCAATCCCAGGGGGGGGAGTGATCTTCTTATTTTCCCTATAACAGATATAGCCTCCTCCCAGAAAACCACTGTAGATAAAGCAAAGATAGGAGTCCCATCAAAGTTTTGCTGTTTCCTAGTTATGCCAATGTCTGGACAGATGTTAGATAACATGTTTAAATATACTGTTTCACAGTTTAAGAACTAGATGTTTCCACTTGTCTTAATCTGTAATGTTCCTTTTTAGATATTTAATAAGGTCTATTGCACCCTAACATTGTTGTCTGGAAATTTTTTAATTTTTAATTATCCTTTTATAGCACTTTTCTAGATATTGCACAAAGCAACCTTATGTTTTGAAAATAGCTTCCTCTCACTTTATAACATAGTAGCACTTTGTTACCTAATAACAGGTTCCAACAGTTTTATTTTATTGTAGCTAATTGGCTTATGCATCTCCAATAGAGTTTATTATACGAGTCACCTAGTGCACAGTGTGGATAGTGCTTCTTTTAGCACACCAGCACTTCTAATAGCTCATGGATTTGCAAGGGACCAATGTGAATTAAATGATAACTAATTGTTGTCTCTAAACAGTCGCGCTAAAAGTAGCACAAATTACTTATTGAATACCTTGCAATGATTGCGTGGGTGTCTTTTGTGATACACGCGCAACAGACGCAACTTAGGAGTTGATCTTACACTAACTGCTATTGAATAGTAGAGATGTCCGAACTTCGCAAAATCCGGTCCGCTCGAGGATCCGCGAATTTTTGGAAAAATTTGAAAATTCGAAAATCCGCGAGCGGACCCATTAAAACACATTAAAATGAAAAAATCCTCGAAAATACGAGAAATCCTCGTAATTTTGAAAAATTTCGAAAATACGTTTTTTTCATGTATTTTCGAAAATACGAGATATCCGCCGTTCACTAACGAGGTAAATCCGCTGCAGATTTGGGTTCAGCTCCGCGAACTGGGCCATCACTATTGAATAGGTTAGCATGAGTTTAACCCCTCCTTTTACCGCTGGAGAAAATAACATGTGACACTGTCTGTGACTCCCCAACAGTCTCTTGAGACTTTGGACAAAAAAGAAACAAAACCATCCTGGGAAAAATATAGTATCGTAGTATCTGTGCTAGTGCATATAAAACCATGAGGGGTACATGTTTATTATCATAAAATAAAAGGCCTTCCAATACATCAAGGAAACTCCAATATGGAACACTCGCTTTTTTAGTTGCATTTTTTTAGTTAAGTTTGTCTCTCTGACCTTGTTTTGAATTAGTGTAAAATGATTTAATGGCTATTCTATAGAGATTTGAGGCCTCCACATTATAGTAGCACTTTCACTGTATATACTTGCAGTCAATAGTAATTGTTTTTTTTATGCATTAGTTCATAATGAACTTTATAATATAACGTTTTCACCCTATCTTTAAAAATGGCTAAATAGTGTCAGGCCAGGAAGATATCCACACTTATCTAAAAGGGAAAAAAAGACTTTGAGGATGGGAAAAAAAACCTGCAATGTTAGGACAGCCAATATTGTGGAAAGCATTCTGGTTAACAGCCACCTGCACCCGCTGAACACAGGGATCCAAAGATGACATTGATCGATTTAACAGTAGGAAGGTGTTAATGATATTCAGCTCTGATGGCTGAGCTACTTCACACTCATTTACATTTCCATTCATCATCTCAGCATTTATCATTATGAGGAGAATGCCAAATCTAATTAAAGTCTAGGCTAACAGGGTGACATGGGAGCAGAGCCGCAAGTTATGTTGAAGAAAAACATGGGAAAGTTTCCAGCATGAAGCACACTCACATAACACCAAACTCAATTAACTTAATTCCTTACTAAACCATTGGAGGCTCCTTCATTTATATTAACTAAAAAGCAAAAATCAGGTTGCTCAATGTAGTCTCCTTGCTGGCATCTGGGTTGTCAGCTTGGCTGTGCTTGGAATCTAAAGTCATTACAAGCTGCGTTCATTGGAAAGTTGCAAATGAATTTGTTTTGTAAGTGTTTCTGTTGAATAGACATACCCGGTTTCTGATGCCCACGGTTTTGCATTGTCATCTCAATACAGTGCCTGTTCATCTTCTTTGATACATGTAAATTACAAATTTATTTGTCTGCCTGTTTATAGGGGCAGATTTATTTACTTGAACATCAGACACAGATGTAAAGACCGAGTTTTAAAAAAAAAAGTCTCCTTTTTTTAATTTAAATTTATTTAATGGAAATGTAATTTAAAAAGGTCTAATTTTTTATTTGAATTATAACTCATAAAGGAAGTAGTGTCAGGATTTTGTACTTACCGGACATCTGGAGAGGGAATCCGCATGGAGCTTTCACCTGCCGCATCAGCTGTTACAACATATTCTGCAATGTATAATGTATCAACACAGTACAACTGTCATTAATATTATTGCCAATACTTTAAATAACAATATGAATTAAATAACACTAACAAGTTCAGCATAATGCTTCATACCATTACTATGTTTAAATAGCAATTTTTTGTTAATGTTTAAAAAACATGTAACTATTAGCTGAATTTCAGCAGGTACTGAACATGGATTTCTACTTTCTGCATCGTAAAGCAAAATTTCTGTTTAAGCATCACTCACTCAAGCTTTGAACTTCATTGCTTCAGACATTTAGTCTACAGCCTCATGTTCTTGAAAATGGAATTTAAAAAATAAAATGCTGACTTGTTTTGTGCAAGGCATGGAACTCCAAGGTGACTTCTAACATCTTCATATTTTAAAGAAGGGTGTGTGTGTCAGTTACTTCCTATATTGCACAAGTGGGCCATGTGATACTGATGGCACAGCTAAATATGGATTATAACTGATGAGAAAAAAAGATCTATTTGTCTACTAGCTACATATGTTTGTGTATGGCTAAATGTTGATTGAATGTTTTCATTTAATTTTTAATATAATATATATTTACTCCATGGAAGTATTCAAAGACAGGAAGGCCTGTAACCAACATTCCCAAGAGAACTAATCAGGTTTTCAAGAAAATTAACCACATAATGAAGCACAGTACATATACACAGTTATGTAATAAACATTACATAACTTATTTATGTATTAAGGAATGGTGATGGTTGCCTGAAATGTACTGCAGAGTACAGTTTTCCAACAATATAAAGCAGTACATGGTCAGATAGGTTAGTTGTTTATAACTTGTTTTGCCAAAAAAAAAAACTAACAAAATAACAGCAACTTTTTTTTACAGCACAATGAAATATTTGTACAAATAGAACCTTGGGGAAAACATTACATTAAATGAAAAGTAAGATTATATTATTTGAAATAAGCAGGGTTATTCAATAAAAGTTTTTATAGTTTAAAATGGTGCTAATTTTGCCTCAACCAATCAGATCTTATTTAACATTTGAAAGCTAACATTTGATTGGTTGGGGCAAAATTAGCACCATTTTAAACAATAAGAACTTTTATTGAATAACCCTGTAAGTGTTATGTTATGAGTGTTTTCTTATATTTATATACTTTTTTGGTGATAAAATTGTGATGCAAATTTTGGTTGAGGTTTTGGACATGTCTTTTAGGATTGATTCTATGACAAACTTTGGTACTTAATAATACCCATCTGATTTCCAGAATGATTTTTAGTTTCAGAAATAAGAAATCAAGATAGTGAACTATGACAAAATGCTACAAAATACTACAGTGAAAATGCCTAATACATTTAAATGAATACAAAACTACTAGCAGGCCAACAATAATGAAACTGGAAGAAAAGCATGAGAAAGATAAGCAGGAATCCTCTGATATCAAATAGAAACAGTATGTAGTCTAGTAAGACCTGTGTATGTGTGGCCTGTTTACATCTGAGAGCAGCACATTTTTACTTACTTATGATAATGACTGAGACAGTGGAGAGTGCATTTTAAAATAATTTAAAAATAACTAAGTATTTCAAAAATAAAAAAATATTTTTTTAAACAAAACTGAAAACAATCAAAAATATTTTTAAAATGCATATTTAATGACAAATAATGCTTTGTGCTTCTATTTTGTATGGACATGGCAGTCTCTGGTCCAGGGGTGTTCCTAGGGTTTTTGGCACCTGAAACAACTTTGTGGTGGGGCTTGTGGAGGTGGCCGTGGTTTGTGGTGGTGCTCTGACTTAAAAGTGGCAAGTGGACTGGAGGGCTGACTTAACATTGGCTGGTGGACTGGAGGGCTGTTGAAGAAATGAAAAAAAGGTGCACATCGTATCAAAAAATGCCGCAGGTTCAGGAGGTAGTTCAGTAAAACCCGGACCACCGGAGGGAAGTGGTGAGTGATTGTGGCACTTTCATTGTTATCCTGTGTTTGCAGGAGTGATGGCTTTGGGGTTGTATACACCCGAACTACTTTAATGTCTAAGTAAGGGCTCTGTTGCAGTAATCGATTTCAATTGGTTAATTAGGGGATGAGATTTTCCACTTGTTAGTGTCCTGGGCATTTTCTTTTTGATTATATTAGAGGACTGGAGGGCTGACTTAATACTGGCTGGTGAACTGAAGGGGTTACTTAACACTGCCTGGTGGACCAGAGGACTAACTTAACACTGGCTGGTTAACTGGAGGGCTGACGCTACACTGGCTGGTGGACTGGAAAGTTGACTTAACACTGACTGGGGACTTTACACTGGCTAGGGAATTGGAGGGCAGTGGAACTAGTAAATATGGCTCCAATACAGACTGCTTAATATAATATGTCCAGAATATATATACAGAATGGCACACATGCATACATTAAGACACACATGCATTTATAATGACATACAGATACACTTGCGTGTGCAGATAAATGCATGCAGTATGGCACAAACATGTATACAAACAAATGTTTCAGTTTGCTTCATGACAGGGGCACCCCTGTTCTGGTCTGGTCAATGTGTTGCTCTATTACCCACTTAAATGCCCCTAAACCATCTCTTGCATTAGTCTTTACATAGATCAAAAAAACCTGAAACGATTAACAGAGTTAACAAATCATCCTGTATGTCATTTTCAGACACATTGGGGCTCATTTACCCAGAGCCGCTATCGCTCTGGGTAAATGCTCCTACCGCGATTTAATATCACATTTGCGAATGTGGGTTTTACCCACTGCGGGATTTTAATGCCAGCTATTTGTTGGCAAAAATCCTGCGCTAATTTTTTTTTTGCGTAACCCGCACATCTGACGCTGGTATGGAGCTAAAGTCACGCTAACCAGTAGCGAATTGGTTAGCGCGACTTTAACTCCATATATTTGCCCAGCGAGTCTAGGTAAATGTATTCTCACTGAGAGTACTGAGCGCTATATTGAGCAGAATTAAGGATATCCTATTACCACTATATATAAGTGGTGTAAATATTAAGTGTCAGATAAAGCTGAATTCAGCCAAGTTGATTATATTGTATGCAGGGCTCTAGATCGGTAACAACTTATCACTCTATGGCTGATAAGGATCTCTGTCTTTTAAAAGAAAAACGTTTTATTTTTATAAAGGGGGAGATGCAGGAAAGGGATCTATCACCAAAATCTACAATCCATTTCCACAATCAGGCAGCCTAATCAGCACCACTTAGAGAAGACTTTGGAAGGCAAACATCGCAGTCCGGCTGCTTAAAAAAGTATTAACCTTTATTGACACATCTTTAAAATTGCTTCTTAGCAAACATAGTAGGGTATAACAACCTGGTCTGACGCGTTTCGGATCGACGATCCTTACTCATAGACCCAACTTGACTGGGGTTCAGAACAACCCATGATGGCAGCACACTTGAGGCGATAGAGACGAGAGTATACCTACCTTGTACTGAGGGAGTTCGTGGGAGAGGTAAATCGATCTGGAGCTTGCATTTCTTCATGTGGTGCTTATCACCAAAATCTGTCCAGAAAGTCAGGGATTCATTTTGTATAAACACATAATAAAAAAGTTACCCCATTTTACATTACATAGACTATGATATAGCAACAAAATAATATATTAACAAACTAATCACTAAAAGCAACTGAACCTCAAGGCATCAATGGACCATGTCCTTTCTGCCTTTTTTACATTATATCTGAGCACTTCTATGCTTCTGGTTGATGAGCATGACCAATGAATTGACCTTTTGGTTTGTATGTGTTGTAAATATAGCTGTTCAGGTCTGCTTTAGGGGATAAATAATATTGGTTAAAACTGCACAGCATTTATCTGTCCTTTAAATATAATTTGCATTGCTGTGGGTTTTATATAACATTTTATCCACAAATTTTCATTTGAAATTAAATCTTTCTTTACAACAGTTTTGCAACTGCAATAGAGATGTCATTATTTTGTTTACAATAAAAGTAAATTTTAAAAGTGATTTTTTTTTTACATAATTATAAAACTAAAATTTTAGCCAGATGGTTGTATAAAATGTTTTATTGTGAACACAAATTATTGCAACATTTAGTTTTATGATGTCATTGAACAGGAAATGAAGTGTGCATTCTTCTTCTGTTCAATTTGCAGTCTTAAAGGACCGCAATTTCACTGTCTTTCTAATGCAATGTGGTTCTAGGAATTATTCTTTTTAAATACATTTTGTAATTTTGAGCTGCTAATAGCCCATATGGTAATATGAATCATTGAACATTTAAGTAGAATTTTTCTTCAAACTAAACATGCTCCTTTCATTTCGTTTTTTCCTTAGAATTAAAATGTATTAATAAAAATTGTTATCTTTGAAAACATACATAAAACTGTTACATGGAACAGTTATATTTTGGGCATCAATTATTCTGTAATCAAATCAATGAATTTTTGTGCTTGGTTTTCATATTCATAATATGTAATAAAACAAACAATTCTTGGTTGCATGAATTGAAAACAACAATGCTTACATACATAGGTACATGTTAGGTTAACTAAAGCCCATAAACTTGCTAGTTTATTTTTATTATTAAGTATGGTAGACATACAATAAATGTAGATGTAAAAAAAAATAAAAATAAATAAAAGCAGACAAAAATGTCAACAGTCTCCACATTAATAGTTGTCACTCTTGTGTACATTTAGCATGTAAGAAGGGCCTTCAATTGGGACTCATAGTTACAAAAAGAAAAGGAAATCTAAAGAAAGATTTCTGCAGGAAGCAGTTTGCTGGGCTGTCATTGCTTCCAGTGACTTCAAATCTAGCGTCTGTAAATGCTGGCAATACTTTGTTGTTCTCGTCATAGTCAACAGTCTTGTGAGTGTGTAAAGCAAAGCTTTTTATCTTGGTTTTTGTGTCCACACAAGTAGAATAAATAATGCAATAAAACCTGAGGAAACCTGAACACCAAAAAAAAAATAAAAAAACAGAAAGAAGAAGAAGATGCAATCGAATGAAATAAAAATGACATGCAGGTTTGTAGATAAGTACCATGTCTACCTAGATTGTAAATTATACTGGCTGGTGCTTTGCTCTGTAGCTGCTGTGGTTGTGCAGTCATTAAATGTAACAAGCCAGGGGAACAAAAAAATAAAAAAAATCTAGTACAAAGACTGCTTTATAAAAGAGAAGAAACAACTTTAAACAACTTGTTTTCCCTGGCTGCTTTTTGTGATAAGGGAATAGTCTTGTGAATGCTGTCAGGCTTTTGCCATATGTTCCAGGAAACCAAGGTTCCTTGAAGAAGAAGAAGAGCTACTGAATTATTGATCAATGATTAGCAAATGCAATCGAAATTGTAGACTTGATGTTGTGCAGGGATTCATAATTTATGAGTGGACAAAATAGGAGGTAGCAGAGGTAACGGTAGGTGATTTCAGTCCCCATATTGATTACTTAAAACATCAGGAGGTAAGTGTAGTGTGACATACAAAACAAAAACTGACAGCTCGCAGCCTGTCCATCACCACAGATGGAGAGCTAAGGGAATAAGCTTTCTAAAGGAGCAAATACATTTCTATTGTGTCTCTTTGATCATTATACTGCTGTACTAAACCAATGGACATATTAGTTGGTAATTTATGTATTCTCTTACAATAAAAAATTGATAGCGTCCGATTAGATGCCACAAGAGCTAAATATCCAGGCAGTTTGTATACTTAACAGTTGGACAAGCATTACCTTAGAGGTATTTTGCACTCACTTAAAACAAAGACCATAGAGCTTGTTGTGCGATCTTGTTGAATAGTAAAATTCACTGCATAATTTATTGCAAGTTTAGAAAACAACAATTGTTTGATTAGTTGGAGTTGAGAAAATAAAAGTATATGTTTGGTGTTTTGAAACCAGAAACCTGTTTTATTTACTAACAAACTTTATACCCTTTGAGAATCTACTTTGTAATATTTTCTAAATACAAATATATGGATACACCAATGGAAATTGACAGAATTGTTTTACAATGAAATACCCTAACATTTGAAACTGATTACCAGTCATATATATTTTTCATATATTTCATATATTTTTCTAATAATAAAGAGCCATGAGTTGTAGAAAATATTTAGAGCTGCTTTGTCTAGCAATATGTACAGCTGCTCTGCACAAAATAAATTAACACAATACTGCCCCGTATTCTCAGAATGAATGCGATCTTGCAACTGAAGTTACAACTGTATTTAACTTTCATCCACATGGGGCTCCTTGTATCCTTTATGCCATTTGTACAAGTTATCAGCTTGCTACGCAATACCTCCTTTTTATTGTTCAAATGTTGTCCTGTTCTTTACAGTAAGTTTCGTTCCATGATAGAAAACAAAACGAGGTGCAGAACCTTTGAAAGTGAAAGTTAGAGACAATAAAAATCAAATAGAAAAACAATAACATTGAACAATCCTGTCCTTGTAATTTTGGTTGTGACATGACTGGGACTACTGATATAGAGACACAACATTTTCTAACGACTGGCCTAAAGGTAAATTGCCTCACAGGGTAACATTACTGATGGGGATGGCTTCTGACATGTATCCTCTCGGGGGCAACCATTGCTATAGTGGCTGTATATATCACAGACACAACTGAGGAACATTGGAAACAGTGCACATTTTCATATAACTTACAACCTTCTAATACAACATTACAAATATGTAGAATTTAATCTTTGTATACAGTAATACCATCTGAAAAATAGTTATATCTGACTCGAGCTAAGTATAAAAATGTACTGGTACACATATTAACAATTTTGCAATTAGACAAATAAAGCGTACTCAGGTATACACACATATACCTACGTATAAAGTGTACTACACAAATCAGGTATACACACTACCAGCTTGCCCTGACTATAATAACTGTTCTGCCTACTTTTCAATCTACTTCACTGGATTCGTGCTCCCAGAGCCTCTACTGCTTCCTGCTTTCTCACACAGTCTGTAGAGCAGTTAAAGTAGGTTATGTGTTAAAGGATAATAATATAGTGTTTCCAACATGGCATATGTAATTGTGAGATCTGGATACAGCAGGACAGGAAGAGGGACAGAAATTCAGTTAGAAGAATTTTAAGAAATACCTAATAGGTGTTGCCAGTTGTATCCAAAGACAGGAACAAAAGGTTAGAAGGGTCAGAAGAAGCTTAGGACCAATCAGCGGGTTACTTGATTTCCTATTAGGGTTGCCACACTTTAGCTGCCTTTGATAAGTCTGTTTAGCATATTAAGCAGATACCATGCCACATAATGTTCTCTATTATTGTAACATACCCTTTATGAACAGACTTTCTGTGACATGCTAGTCGCACATTAGAAGTTACTTACATTTGTGTGCATCAATAGGTTATGTACCAGCAAGTGCCCTATCTTGTCTGTACACAATTCAAGGGAGCAGGAAGCTTTGTCAAATGTAGTGCTGCTGAATAAGTAGGGTGAAATCCCTGATAAGACTTCGAAAGCTGCCTCTTACCCTCCAGTTTATTTTCCAGCCAGCAAGAATGTTTTCCTAATGTTATGTCTGGTAGCTCAGCAAATAAATACTACCAGGGAGATTCAATAAAATTTCTTATTGTTTAAAATGGTGCTAATTTTGCTCCAACCAATCAGATCTTATTTAACATTTGAAAGCTAACATCTGATTTTAAACGAACTTTTATTGAATAACCCTGTACATTTTTAGAAACACGCAGCCCATGAGGCTAGAGGTTCACATCCCCAGCAAAGGAATATCATTGTTAAGGACAGGAGCATTTAAACATGTTTGCAAAAAAACTACACTGAAACTCTGTTCTGTGTTGGGGAGACAGGATATGTGAGCTATAACATGATTGGCTGCCAGTTTCTAGGGGGCAAGGCTTCAGCTTCCTGTGAATTATGCAGTTTTCTGTGGCAGCTAGGGATGGCATAGAACTCGAACTCGAACCCGAGTTCGAGCCGAACTGTTCGAGTTCGAACGGACCCGGACTTCTCGAACTATCTCGGACGCGGACTTTCGATATTTCCCGGACTTTCGATGATTTATCGAATGTTCGAACGTTCGAGTATCGAATCTGCGAGTAAAATGTACATGGTATCTAGGCGCGAACATCGAATCTGCGACTAAAGTCTCCATTACAGCCTATACGCGAGTATCGAATCTGCGAGTAAAATGTCCATGTTACCTCGAACGTTCGAACGCGAAAGCTCGAAAGTAGCTCGCGTGAGAGTAAAATCGATTTTTGGAAAGTCCTGGATATTGGAACATGCTCCCCAGACCATTTCCCAGGTCCCACAGCCATTTACATTAAGTTACCATTAATATTTTAGTTGTATTTGACTCGAACTTTTCGAACTATTTGCCTCCCATAGACTTTAATGGGTCCGTTTTCGAACTTTCGAACTTTCGAACTTTGACAATAGTTCGAAAGTTCGAAAGCGGACCGAACTTTCAATAGTTCGACCATCTCTAGTGGCAGCCAGCTTAGATGGATTATGGGAGCTGACCCCTAGTACCCACAGTTTAATATCATAAATCCCCCAGCAGCCACAGCAAAGGGAGAAATGAGTCACAGGTTGTTGTATCATTGTGAATTGTCTGTCAATCGGGACAATGTTGTCTGGAGTGTTTAGTTCACCTTTAATGTATTGTTGCCATGGGAATGGAAGGGTATAGTGGGTGTAGATTTGCCTTAGTAAGGCTGAGGCATGTATTTTTGGGTTTATGACTAAAATTAAGTTTTTTGATTATTTATTTATGGAAATAATCAAAAGCCCCTAAAACACATTTTCCATTACTTATAGGCTAGAAACTGGTTATTAAAACAATGCACCTCTTGCCTTTATAAGTAATCCTTAATCAAAGATACAAAAATACTTACAGTACAGAGAGCCCTGTAGTTATTGCCCCACCAAAAGAAAATACATTTGTGCTAAAGGTAAGGGGGTATTAATCCAGGAAGTGAAAGGAGGGGTTTTCTTTTTTTTTCTTTTTTTTCAAACAGTTACTGTATATGTAGTGAAAAATTGCCTGGAAAGGTTAAAGTAATATGTTTTTTTAAGGGTTTGTAAACTGAAAATAATATTTTGACTTATCTTGATCTATAAATGACTACAGTACATGCTTGTAAATAGGTATGTGTGTTGCTGCATTCCTTCAATCCAGTACTTGATTTGCTTAACTAAAGCTTTATCACTCACAACTCACTATGAGGGCGAGCCTGCTTTGTAATCACTATGGGCCAGCAATGGGAGAGGTAATTTCCCAAAATGCATTTCACACATACCAACAGTCATCTCTATCCTGCAGTACGCAGAAAATAATAAGGCACTTAAAAAGTAGGATGTTTCAGATTCAATATCTCAAGAAAAAGGCGACAGAATAACAAAAAATGGGTGATTTTTGGGAAGAATTATAATTTGCAGTAATAGCTAATTTACAAAATATATTTCTCCAACTTAGATTCCCCCTTACGTCAGTCAAAACATGGCACATAGCCCAAAATAGTTATGTAAAAGGATACAGACAATTTATTTATATATTTATCTTCCTTCCAACATATAATGATTAGAAGTTTCAATTCCCAATGTAGGCATTAGGGGATCTCTCAGTAATCATTCCCTTGTTCTACAGTAAGTGAATGTCACGGCAAGATTCATCCTAACTATAAGAGCAATGCCATCACTTAAGAATTCTGTTCATTGTTTCCATTACAAGTCCTTCAGACAGCTTCAGTCACCTTGTAATGAGTATCCTCGCCACAATAATTTCTCTTTTCCCGAAAAATGGTATAAATAGAATTACAACGCAATTGCCTCCTTTTATCTGATGAATGTGAAGAAGCAATATTATGTTAGTAGGCCTTTTTAGAAGATCTATTGGACTTTAATAAAATTTGATCAATGCATTTAAGTCAAATTGAATTATATGTAAGTGGATAGGGTTGACATATGTTTCAATATCTGCGAGTGATACATTATTCTCCAGTGAGCATAAAATTTAATGAAATATAAATACCCATTAATCCTCATGTTTCAACCAATCAGTCACTGCTGCTCTTGCCTGCTGTTCATAAAAACAGGCCCAGAAAGTCATCTGTTTTATCTAAGCAGGAGCTCCACACTGGAAAGACATCAGAAATCACGGGGAGGTAAAAAGGCACAGGGTCAAGGGAACTGTGCCAAAGCAATTGTTTTCTGCAATGCCACTCAAAAGTCAGAACAACACCATAATTAAGCTTTGATGTAATTAGACTTGAATACTTTGCAGGGGAGATGAAAACTGTCTGCATTCAAATTTACACTTGCTCACCACTTAATCTCATTTCTCAGTATCTATTTTCTTATTTGATTCTAGTTTATTAGTTAGTGAAGGAGGAAGAATGACAAAAATAATAGCTGGTTTCCTAGAAATGACATGTCAATGACAAATAAAATGGTTTCTCAAATAAACCGAATGTCAAGTTATACGTAATTGATGCCAATTATTTTAGTGATGCTATAAAGGATGTAAAAAAACAAAATTCCATTTTTATAAATGCTGTGAAGTTGCTTTTTTATTTATATACTTCTTTGGCTACACTCCTTTCTTAATTCTAGTTGTCATGTATTGCAGAATAACTAAGGAATAAATGAATTAAAGGGCAATAATACAAAAAAAGATATCGCCAATCCTTAATTATAGGAAAGATCGATGTGCCTAAACATTCTTAGAACACAAACAAAATATCAGTGTACCGGTAATACATAACAATGAAATACATTATTGCTCACAGTATCCATGCTTTTATTTTCAAGGGGAGATCTTGTTTTGCAATCAAGTTATGCTGTATTAGTTGTTATCTGTTATATAATTATACAACAGAAAACTATTTAGACCACACATGTCTAACACAAGGCCTGTAGGCCGAATCTGGCCCACCTGGACATTTTTTGTGGCCCTGGTTACTATTCCACATCCTAGACTTAATATACTGCTATCTATTTGTGCAGTCCCAAGTAACAGTGTAACTATAGATCTGCCTGCTAGATATCGTAATCAGTTGTTTTTAAACAGGGTATAATAATATGGAAGTTGAGGCACAGGACAAAAACTGCAGTCAGCCCAAATGGGTAGTGGTGCATGCAGACTATAGTGTATAATGTAAAACACATTAAGAGAGAAAAGGAAGAATGCTGCACACACTAAATGCAGTTAATATATATATATATATATATATATATATATATATATATATATTCCTTTATTTAAGTCAAAACACATACTATAGCACTGGTTAATATAGGTTAAAATCACTTAAAAACATATGTGCAAAAACACAAAGTGATCCCTAGCTCAAAGTGTAAAGCAAGTGCAGTTGTGTAAAGCACGCTGTTGAGAAAGCCCCATCCTGGGGCGAACCGCGTCCAGAGGACCCCCTGTGTGATCTCTGCTCTGGCTATCTCCCACATGGACCCCCCTAGTGTCTCCATATTGTGACACTAAGTGAGAAGGGTATAGTATGATTAAGACTTACCCCTTTGACTTATACTATTTGACTTCCATTGTGGGATGACTACACTTGCTTTACATTTTAAGCCAGGGATCACTTTGTGTTTTTGTACATATGTTTTTAAGTGATTTTAACCTATATGTTCTGGTGCTATGCCCAGTTTCAGTGCAAAGTTGGTTTCAGTGCAAAGTTGGTTTCAAGCTGAAAAAAGTTTTATGATTTTGTGAAATGTTATAGATTTTGCAATACCATAATGAATGCATGACAGACAAGTTGGTCAGCAGGGCTGCAACTACTGATTACCGTTATTTTATTTTATTCCAGCTTGTAAGCCAACTCTCTCTCTTTCTCTCTCTCTTGTCTCTTTCTCTTCCATTGCAATGTTTATCTTATTATTGTGATGTATAGCCTTAAAAAGTGATGTTAGTAATGCAGATCTGGTAAGTGTATTTTTTCATGAAGCTGTTACAAATACAGTAAATTTTATTTGTAAATAAATTGAGCTTGAAATATTTCTGTCAAAACAAAAGTGATATTGTAAAAGTCTATTGATTTCCTTTAAAATTCCTTGTAAATAATATCTTAGCTAAGCAGTTAAAGGATAGAGATGAACAAAATAGATTGGGTTAGTTGCACAAATCTTTACCAAAACTATATTTATTCTGTTAAACCTATTGAAGTCAATTGCAAGTCAAATTTCTCTATGCCTTGCCTTTTTCTAAAGCGCAGTACACATTATTTCTGTCCTGCCATGATATCTAAGCTGATTGGGTTGAAATATAGGCAAAAATTTCAGTTGCAACACAGACTACCTGTCAGTTTATTGATTTGCAGTCTTTGATTTAAAAAGAATTTCAGGCTTGTGGTTAGCTTTAAAAATGATTTTAAAATTTGGGGGTGGGGCTTATGATGCAGCAGATAATGCTCTAACCTTAAACTTGAAGGTAGACCCCAAGTACTGGTGATGTCACAGTTCACCAAGTTAGCAGGAAAAAAACATTCCTTTATACTGCTGGAACTTTGGAAAGCTAGAAGCATAATCCTGGAGTAATTTTTAAGGTAGTTAAAGCTTTTTTTTATAAAGGCCACTTGTATGGAGACCACAGTTCCCCTTTAAAATGCATATCTGCATTTTAGCTCAGTTTTGAGGTGCATTGCTATAAATTAATCAACTAAATAGCCATGTAGTAGGTGTAGCAGTCTGTTATTCCCTTCTAAGTCAAATTATTTACCCCCTATAGAAATCTGGACCTACTGGACACAAGCAACAACCAGTGATAACAGTTAGTGATCAGGTAATGTATCTTTGCTGTAATTGGGCTGCTGGAACTAATACAGTTTTCATCATGCACAAATTATTTACTTTCTATTTATTAGTCAGAATTTATTAACTATGGTTTTCTTTTAACAGTCTATACAGTCTATATCTCAGGAATCAGATGTAATATAAAGGCAAATCATAGAACATTTGATTAATCTACAGTAAGCTTGAGAAATACCATAATGTAAATATCTTTACTTTTAAATGTACCCAGCCCATCATTCATGGATTCTGTAATGTTCCATTCAGAATAAGCTGAAAATTCACCTAAACTTAATGTATTTGATGACAAATCTGACTATAAAGGCACATTTTGCAAGGATATTATTGCAGTCCTCTTTAAAAATGCTTAAAACTGTTATGTTTGATTTCACTTTGAAATCTGTTGTCAGTTAACTCAGCTGGAGTACTTTTTGTTTCTTCACTTTTTGCTGTTTTTATTGATGCCAAATCTGCATATTTGTCACATGATGTTGTTTGATTTATTGTTCATTTACTTATAATTTCCTTCTCCATATGCCTTTACTGATAACCTATTTTATTTCCATACCATTTTTATAAATGACTTAAATAAAAGAAAGATTAGAGAAAAAGTCTATGTTTTTACACAGTGTCTTACTGTCTAAATAACCAAGAAAAATAATGACAAAATGATTAAGAACAGGGACACGGGACATTTTATGGGTATAGATCAAAAGAAAAAAAAATACACCATCCAACAAATGCACATCAAGAGTTACAATATATGAGATTGTGTCTTTGTATTTCAGAAAATATTGATGATGCAAATCTGTTTCTGCAGTATGCTGTACTGCCACATTTACCACTGCCAAACAAATATATCTTAAGTAGAGAAATGTGCTGAGGGATGGAAAGATAAAAAGGACTTTGATTTATTCTATCAAATTTTAATACATTGTTTTTCAGGCATTCGCATTTAGTGAAATACAAACCAATGCACTGTAAAGGCATACAGACATTTTACATGCATATGGCTTAGCCTTTATTTTTTATCAAGACTGAAGACTTGATTGCAAAGTTCTATTTAACTTTTTAAAATTAGTTTCTTAAAAAAAAACTTGCATTAATAAAGAGTACATGGTTGAACAAATATACTATAAGTAGCATTAAGAAAGAGTGCATGGTTTAACAAATATACTATAAGTAGCATTAAGAAAGAGTGCATGGTTTAACAAATACACTCTAAGTAGCATTAATAAAGAGTACATGGTTTAACAAATATACTATAAGTAGCATTAATAAAGAGTACATGGTTTAACAAATATACTATAAGTAGCATTAATAAAGAGTACATGGTTTAACAAATATACTATAAGTCGCAGCTGCCCAATTCTGTTTAATCAATCAAAATTTCCCATGCAATCATGTATATGATCTATGATATTTTCTGAAATGTAAAGCTGGGTACACACAGTAACGATAAAAGCCCCGATACCGTTGAATCCGACGGTATTGGGTCTTTATTGTTATGTGTTTACCTTTGTTTCCCGAACGAGCGCACGGCCACAGAACAATCGAGTCGGGCGAACGCTCATTCGGGAAAGACCGAAAATTTCCATTGGCCGCACTAGACTCCCTATAGAGGAGTCTAGCGCGGCCGATGGAAACACACAGTCCCGAGCGTTCTCCTTATGATGTTCATAGGGAGAACGCTTGGGACTGTGTGTATGCAGATCTTTGAAAGATGGCAGACAGGATCTTGCAGATCCTGTCTGTCATCTTTCAGAAATCTGTACTGTGTGTACCCAGCTTAAAACTATTAAACTATGTCTTGTGTCAGCAGAATTTATAAATGAACCTTTGTTCACTAATTTCAGATATTTTAATCCCCATGTGCTTGTACTAACACAAAAGTGATCCAAATAAATGTGCTTTTTTTAATAAAAAGTGTTTTGGCAGAATATATGGCAGTAGGGCAGTACCGTGACCTTGGATTGATCCTACAAGATAATAATCAATTGCTCTCCACCAAGACAAATATTTACTTTACACATATTTAAAGCAATGAATCAATTAAACAGGGTAAATCTAGAATGAAATTAAGTGCAACAACAAACAATGCCAGCATCCTGTTGTATAAACTATCTGGGTTATTTGTTTAAAATGGTGCTACTTTTGCCCCAACCAATCAGATGTTATCTTTCAAATGTTAAATAAGATCTGATTGGTTGGGGCAAAAGTAGCACCATTTTAAACGGTAAGAACTTTTATTGCATCTCCCTGCATGTTTCAACCCCAGACTTTGGTTAGTGCATTTATTGTTGAGCATCATCATGGATTTATTACTATACTTAGAAATGGACCCAAAACTGGTTCCGAAGCAGATTTCATGGATCCAGTGGAACTCAGACTTTGCAGATTTCTGACTTTTCCGAGCCGTGTTAGTCAAGGAAGTGACTAATTTTAAAGCACTGCAGAATGTGTGAACCCCAAACTTATTTTAAAATAAGTATTGTATTGCTTCATAGACTTATACTTTAATAACAAGTAGCATGTTAAAGTGTATGTTCACCCCCCTAACAAAACTGTTTCTGTGAACCGAACCCTGCCATACTTACCAGCCCTCGTTCTCTCGCCACCTTCTGCTGGTCCCCCATGCCTTTACCATTCACAGAAACATTTGTGTCAGTGATGGGCTGACACGAGGCATTCACAGATTATTTTTGTTGTTGGGGGGTGTACATGCCCTTTAGCTTTTTAAAATTATATATTAAAGAAAATAAAGAAAACACAACAAAAGTTTCATTCAAATGTGTAAGCTTTTTTTACTTAAGTATCACCCCCCAAAACCCCATTTTCATTATATTCTTAAACAAGCAATAAAGATGATGGAAGCGCACAATATTCCTCAGAAAATCTGTTTATTCACATCACACAAATGTACAACGTTTCAGAAAATGCTATGTATCCTTCATCAGGTGCTACACCTTTAACTTCAGTGGCAAGTTGCCAGAGGAGTGCCTAGGTCCAAACATTTACTGTGTGGACTTATATTCTTACACAGTCATGATCCGTTGTCAGTCTCCTCTTTGTTTTCTGGTAATGATTGTCAGTCATGGCCGTGACAGTGATGTCACAGTTAATGGCTGACTGCCATTACCCATCGAGCAGCTCTCTACGCTTGTAACCTGCTTACAATAGGAGAAGAGGAGGAGGGACTTCCAGCGAGGGATTGTGGTTGTGTAAGTTCTAATTCCTCAGCATGGGAGCATTGGATGAAGGTAAGAATAGAACAAAAGAGGGGTTTTGGGGGTGATACTTGACACTATGTTAAGTTTTTATGAGGCTGGAGCTGCCATTTAAGATGATAAAGTTAACCAAACTAATATGTATACCTGTAAGTAAAATTGATACATTTTATTAATACTGTGTCAATGGAAGACTTAAGAAGGTATAAGGTGGCAAAAATA
This sequence comes from Hymenochirus boettgeri, assembly GCA_019447015.1. NCBI lineage: Eukaryota > Metazoa > Chordata > Amphibia > Anura > Pipidae > Hymenochirus > Hymenochirus boettgeri. The sequence goes on from CM033474.1 coordinate 141,811,879, forward strand.
TTTTGTAAAAAAGCAAAATCAGAATATGAAAAGACTATTGCTGTACAGAGTAAATCAAATCCCAAATTATTTTTAAATATATTAAATTTAAAAAACAAACAGCAAGATGGGGTGATGGGTGAGTGACTTGCTTTCTGAGACTGGCAAGCTGGTGGGAAGTAACAAAGAGAAGGATGAACTTTTAAACTCCTCCATTGCTTCTGTTTATACTAATGAGACGCCATTAAACAAGTGTTGCCTTTAAACTGGATCTACTTCTAGAAGATTGTCTGACTCAGAAAGAAGTGCAGAAGAGATCACAATTGTAATCAAAAGGAGTTAAAGGAGAAAACATTGTCCCAGTAGACAGAACACATTCACAACAAGCTGTGTCTCACCTTTGCTGTGGCTGCTGAGTGATTTATGAAATTAACCTGTGGGTACTAGGGGTCAGCTTCCATAATCCACCTAAGCTGGGTAGACCCAGCTAAATGCACACAGCCCATGCTCTGTAGTTTTTTTTATTCAAACACATTAAGCGGTGTTTGAAAAAAACGAAAAAATGTTGACACTATCCTAACAATAATATAATCCTACATATCTTTGTTGGATTATGGATACAGACCCCTATATATATATATATATATATATTGTATACAGTTACACTTAGAAGCTTTATCTTTTGCTAGGAACATAATAATAAAAATAATAATTATTATAATTTAATATTATAATAATAATAAAAAACATGCCTCCTGGCCTGTAAAATACGAGGTGAGGAGGCATGGTTCTTTGATAACTACATAGACTGTGAGCTGTACAACATGGAAGCCTTCTTATTTACAAAATCTATTACTTACATGTAATAAATGATAATAACTTAAAATATATTCTTTTTTTGGGGAGAAAAACTTTCTTGTTAGGAGTAAAAAATTTAATTAATTTCTCCTTTAAAGGGCATGTCCACCCCCAAAACTATAATTTCTCCCACTACTGGCCTTACTCTGTAGTGTAATAAAATCCTTACCTTACATCCCAGCTCCAAATGGTTCTCCTGTAATCCCCCCAAAGTCCCAAAAACTGCCCACCAGGCGTATAGGACTCTGCCTCCTATCTCCCCTCCGGGAGAAGTTTGGCATGTGCACTGCAGGCCTCCCCCCCTCCCTCTTCCTCCCTCTCCCTCCCGTTTTGCGATTCCTCCCCCTACCATAAAAACCCTTGGCCGTATATTAGTATACCTTCCCCCAACCCCAACCGCTCTAAAAGATTTTTAAGAAAGTCCCCTAAACTCTACTTACCTCCCCTCTCTCCCCCGGCATTCTGAGCAGCCAGCAGCTGCGTCCGTGGTTGGTTGCCTCCCAGCCAATCACGGATGCTGCTGTCGGCCCCGCCCCCTTTTTGCAGTGTCTTGCAAGCAGAAGGCCGGGCAGTGCGGCGGAGGAGAGAGGGAAGGTAAGTACAGATCGGGGGACTTTCTTGAAATTATTTTATGGCGGTTGGGGCTGGGGGAAGGTATATTATCATATGGCAAAAATGTATTATAAGGGTGGACATGCCCTTTAAGCTTAGTTGCCAGACCACTGTATCTAAAATGTTTGGATTCTGTAAGATCTGGTGTTGTTCCAAATGATTGTTAAAGATGAACCGGAACCCAGTTCTAAAGCAGATTACATAGATCTGACAGAACTCAGACTTGGTAGATTTCTGACTTTTTTGGATTTTTCCGAACCGTGTAATTGTTTTTAATAATTATCCAATAATTGAGAATTTGTAGATTTTGTCATTTTATAATAAGAAATAAGAAGTAAGTGTTTTATGGTTGCATTAATGCGCCACATCAATGTAAATGTACAATAATTTTATAATTGTGGATAATTAATTTTTACTTTCGTCTAATATCTAATGTGTACCTGGCTATTCTATACTGAACTAGGACAAAGTAGCCGTCAATAACATGATTTTACTAATAGATATACCATCCCTTTCCTAAACACTGTGTTAAAGATCAATTATTTTTAAGTACTGGTCAATAAACACCAACCAGTAGAAATCTAATCCTAATAGAATGTAGCAACATGTTTGGAGAACAACCTTTTCTTATCTGCCCCATTAACTGGATATACAGTGTGCATTCACTTTTAGGAAAAATTATGCCGTACCATCTATTCATAGTATTTACAAACACACAGCAAATCACTTTATATGCTTATGATGTTTCCATTTCTGGATTTCCTTGCATAGTGCTTAGTTGCTTGCCTCAAAGGAAAGAGTTTATATGCAGACAAACATCTCTCTGACTAAAGAAAACCAACCAGAAAAATTTTCTTTCTATCAACACACTTTGCAGCCCAAAAAATACATACAGGCTCATTTACCCAGACTCGCTGGGCAAACTAAGCACTATTAGTCAGGCTATTAAAGTCAGGCTAACCGTTTCGCTACCAGTTTAGAATGATGATATTGTGAAAGACATTCAGAGAGATTCAATAAAAGTTCTAATCGTTACAAATGGTGTCACTTTTGCTCCAACAAATCAGATCTTATTTAACATTTGAAAGCTCACATCTGATTGGTTGGTGCAAAATTAGCATCATTTGTAATGATAAGAACTTTTATTGAATAGCCCTGATAAAATTTAAATACGTAAGGCTCCATTTATAGCACACAGGTAGTAGGAATTTAATGTGTATTCAGCAATACACTTAGCAACTAATGCCTTCAAATTCAGTCAGGCTAGCAACATATTTATTAATCTCTCAGCTGTCACAATGATGAGCTTTCAGAACAGTTTCTTTTGAAATTTATCCACACAGAGCTTAGTATAACAACTATTTTATTGATTCATTTTATGAATTCATTTAGACTTTCCAGTGAATCTCTGCATCTTCACAGCACAGGATTAAGAAGGGATGAATATTGCATACATAAGTGTCATTGTCTTGTAAAAGAGTTTAGTAAAAGTATTATGAACATGAAACAAAAGTAACTTAATATTTGGGTGTTAAATCTCCTGTTTCTTAATCTCTATGAAGAAATATGGAGATTAGATTTTATGGTAGAAAAGGAATTTAATCAGTGATTAATTTTGATTGTGTTAAATGTTTTTTCATCTCTATTCACACTTAATAATACGTTTGCACCAAAAATATGGCACCGGATGAATCCCAGAAAATACACTATGCTCTTGTGTATAAAAATCATGGATATTGAAATGTATTCCAAATTTATTTGTATTTAGGCTGAGAAGTGTTATTGAAACTGCTCAGGGTAAGATGTAAAAACAGAATTGTACATGGCAGACAGTTGGTGTTGACACCCCCCCCCCCCACACACACACACACTCCCTCTATTCAAGCTTGGTTTCTTTATTTTCACATAACTGGTCTCCTTGACACCTCTTTTGAGACAGTCCTGTTCCTTTGCCAAGATGTTGACATTACAATCCTCAAAGTTATGTCCTTTTTCCTTAAGATGCAGGTACACGCCTGAGTCCTGACCCAAGGAATTGGCTCTTCTGTGCTGGGCCATACATTGGTGCAGTTGCTGATTGGTCTCCCCCACATACAAATCAGAACATGCTTCACTGCACTGCACTGCATATATAATGTCGCTTTTCTTGTATTTCGATATTGGGTCTTTCGGATGTACCAATTGCTTCCTCGGTGTGTTATTAGGTTTATAGCAGACAGTGATATGGTATTTTTTTTAATTCTTCTTAATTTCTCAGAGACCCCTGCTACATATGGGATGACCATGTTCTTTCTTCTGTCTTGCTTTCCCCCTTCACTGTTGGTATTCAAGTGTTTTTCTATCCTTCTACCCCTTTTGACAAAGACCCAGTCTGGATATTCACAAGTTTTAAGAGCTCCTCTGAGATGTTTAATTTCTTTATCCTTTGACTCTGTGCTAGTGGGGATGCTTTCTGCTCTGTGTTGCAGGCTTCTGATGACACCCAGCTTGTGATCTCAAGGGTGGTGGTAGTCAAACAACAAATACTGGTCTGTGCGGGTTGGTTTTCTGTAAACCTCTACTTCCAGTTTACCTTTCTCCCTGACTTCTACCAAGCAGTCCAAGAAAGCCAGTGTGTTGTTTTGTACTTCTTCCCTTGTAAATTTGATGTTTTGGTCTATAGCATTGATGTGTTCTGGGAAAGCTTATACTTCCTTCTGGGGGATATTAACCCAGGTGTCATCCACGTATCTGAACCAGTGGCTGGGTGCTATTCCTTTAAATGTATTTGAGTGCCCATGTTTCTACTTCCTCCATGTAAAGGTTTGCCATGATGGGTGAAATTGGGGATCCCATAACACATCCATGTTTTTGCTTATAGAACTTGTTCTGGGTTAAGATCTGTTCTGTTGGAAAGGGTGCTGTCTTGGCCTAGCTATTTTCTCACCATTCCAACAGCATCCTTGGTGGGTATACAGGTGAAGAGAGATGTCACATCATAGAACACCATAGTTTCTTCTGCACCGAGTACTATATCTTGAATCTTCATTCCAGTGCCCAATTGCCATTTGTATTTAACATATCTGTGCATGCTCTCCTTTAAAAGGATAGATCTATTAAATACACATATTATGCTAGATTTATCTTATATAATTAGCAAAGTCAAATCAGTCAGTTCAACCTCTCCACAAAAAAAATTATGCATGCCCCTCAGTACACTAAACTAGACAAACATGCAACCAAACACACATGTCCGCGCAAGATGCAGTCACTAGTAATATAACAGTTAATATTCTGCCTGTCCAAGAATACATCCAAACCTACTTTAAATGCATTCAGAGGTTTGTTCACCCTGCTAATTGGCAATAGTTCCCACTAACATATTTGTATAGGCTTGTGAAGGTTTTCATTCATCCAGGTCATGGTGTATCTATTGTATTCAGTTAAATAAACTGGAATTAAAGTTTAGTCTTTGAAGACATTTCACTAGTAGAGATGTAATGTGGGTTTGAATAGAACCCAGTTTCGAAGCCCCAACGAAACTTTTGAAACTCCCGAATTTCACAGTACCCGGATTTTTCAGTTTTTCGATTTTTAGCGAAAATCGAAAGTAGACGATTTCCGAAATTTGACAATCGAAAGTAGACAATTTTCGTAAATCAAAAATCAAAATTAGATGATTTTCGATATTCGAAAATCGAAAATAGATGATTTTCGAAACTGGAATTTTCAAACTTTCGAACTTTCCAAAAATTTCGAAAATGGAAGGAAACTCAACAGTTTCAAACACAAACATCTCTATTCTCTAGTCATCTGAGTCTGACTGGCTTTCTCAATTTTAAAGGGCGCATCTGAGGTGTTTAATCTTCTTACCCTTCACCTCCGTGGCAATGAATTCTGTTCACAACACAAGAACTAATAATTCCTAATTTATTGAGTCAACTCTTAACTCTGTTCCATTAAGGGTGTAACCAACATTTATGTTGTATTGTCTAAATGCAACTTCCCAACTTAAAACTTAATTTTCCACTTAAGTAACCAAATATTTATAGACAATTTCATACATGAATCAAACTTCTGCAGAATATCTAATGTGTGTTAGCATATATTACCTGTATCTGACACAATTTTCGCTTCAAAATCCACTTCAACAGAACGTGTAGCTTATTTCCTTTAAAATCTGTTGCAAAAATTACCCATCTCAATTGCACTGTCCATGTCTATTAGAGCATGCTACTTATCTCATGTACAGTATGTGCACTGCATGGAGAGAAAGCCTGGATGCCTTCTCCATTTAGCACATCCAGGCATGATGAAGAAAGTGGAAACTCACATCATACTTACCGAGAGTTTCTTTTCCTGGCCATCCCTTCAGGCAGCACTGAATGGGTTAACTCCCTGTCAGCTGGGACAGAAGAAAACAGACACTCCCGAAGTTATAAATGCTCCCCACCCCCCCTTTCCTTGAGCCTAAAGGAATAACAAATAACCTCTGCGTTTTTCTGAAAGAGGCCATCCTGAGTAGATATTGCTTTAAAAATCTTCCCACATCAAGATGTATCATTTGTGAATCTGTTACGGTTGATAGGATAATTGGTTGGTTCAGATGAAATTGTGAGAGAACCTTGGGTAAAAATTCTAATACAGGATGTAAGACTATAGCTTGAGGTTGAAAATTTAGATATGGGGCCTCGATTGAGAGCGCTTGTAACTCAGATAATTTATTCCATTGGCTCAAAGGGAGCTTGCAGGAATGCCTTTAAATCAATGGTAGATTCCACTGAGGTATTAATAATTTCCGTGGTGGTCTTAATCTCATGACTCCTTGGAGGAACCTTTTAATTAATGGTTCTTGAAATAAGGGCTATAAGAGTACAGCAGAGATCACTGAGATTTGAAGTTTAATTGAAGTTTAATTGTATTCAGCATAAGTCCCTTTTGTAGGGCCTCTTGCAAGAAATTGAGAAACTGAGGTATAGAGGTATAGAGAACTCTACTGGGCTGACCTTATGGTGTTGTGCCCAATCTTGAAACGTCTCCCATATTCTCGAGTATCTCAAAGAAGTTGATGGTCTTCTAGAATTAAGGAGAGTGCTAATTACCTCTTCTGAACAGCCTTGATGAATTTTACTTGCCCTATCAAGCTCCAAGCTGCCAGATTCCATGCGGCTAGGTTCGGATGGACCACCTTCCCCTGAGATAGTAGATTGTATGTTACCAGAAGGTGAACTGGTTCCCTGCAGGCTAACCTCTTGAGTAAAGGATACCAAGGTCTCCTAGGCCAATCTGGAATCATTGCTAATACTCTCATTCTGGAACTGCAGATCTTCCTCAAAACTTTGTAAATCATCGGAATTGGGGGAAACACATAAGCTGTTAATCCATCCCAATTCTGGTCCAACGCATCCACTGCTCTGGCTTGGGAATCCAGAAACCTGCAAAAGAATGTTTTCAATTTCCGATACTTGTATGTCGCCATCAGATCTATTCTCGGCTTCCCCAATTTGCTGTTATCATTTCGAACACTGCCACATTGAGGCTCCACTCTCCACTGTCCAGTTGTACTCTGGATAGAATGTCCACCTGAAGATTGTCTTTGCCTGAAATGTACAGGGCTGTTATTGCTACTAGATTGTCTTGAGCACACTCCATAATCGGTTGTAGCTGCCTTATCATACTGTGGCTCTTGGTTCCGCCCTTTTTCCATATATATATATTGCTGCTGCCTAATTGTCGGTCCGTATGCATACAGCCATTCCCTGAATTAGGGGATGAAATGTATTCAATGCTTGTGCTATCGCTTTGAGCTCCAGAACACCTGAGAGTAGACCAGATAGATTTCTGTTCCAAGTCCCCTGAGCCATAGAGTCTTGCATCAGGGCTCCCCAGCCTAGACCCGAAGCATCTGTATAAATTTGAATGTACTCCAGATCCTGAAGGGGAGTACCCTCTCTTAGATTGGAGGCAATTGTCCACCACCTCAGGCTCTTGAGGGACTGGGTCAGATGTATTTTTTGTGATAAATTCTGAGTGTAATGGTTCCATCTGGATAAAAAGAAACTTTGGATTGGTCTCATCCTCTAGTCTGCCCACTTGCTTAGACCTATGGTTGATGAGATATTGCCTAAGAACTTCATTAACTGTCTTGTGGCTACAAACTTTCGTCTGATTAATTCTATTGCCTGGGTTGAAATCTTTAGAATTCTCTTTGGTGGAAGATATACCAAGGCTAAGATTGCATCGATCTTCACTCCCAAGTAGACTATCCTTTGGGATGGTTCGAGCTGGCTCTTCTGAAAATTTATTAGCCATCCAAAGGTCTGTAAAGTTTGAATCACCTTGTCCCTGTTGTGTATTAATTCTTTTCTGTTTCTTTCGATTATTAGTAGATCGTGGAGATAGTGGAACAGTTCTATACCCAGACATCTTAGCTTGGCCACTATCACTATCAGGACTTTGGAAAAAGTTCTGGGAGAAGAAGAGAGGCCGAAGGGGAGGCAATTGAATTGAAGATGAAAATGGCCTACTGTGAACCTTAAGTATTGCTGATGCTTCTCTGCTATTGGTATGTGCAGATAGGCATCTGTCAGATTGATTGAACATAGCCAATCCTCCTGGGGTATCGAAGCTCTCACAATTTTTAAGGTTTCCATCTTGAAATGTTGAGTTTTCATAAATTTGTTCAACCTCCTGAGGTCTAAAATTGGACAGAAGTCTCCTGTTGCTTTCTTTATTAAGAACAATGGGGAATAAAACCCCTGCCCCTGCTCCTGAGGAGGGACCTGGACCACTGCCTTTTTGGATAAAAGCTTCTCTATATATTCCAGAAGGGCTTGTTTCTTCTCCAGACTTTTGGGAACAGCAGTTCTGACAAAGTGATTTTTGGTTGGCATTGTCTTGAATTCTAGATGGTAGCCCCTGGTTACTATAGACACCACCCAGGAATCTTGGATTTCTCTTGCCCATACCTCCCGAAAGAGAAGTAGTCTTGTGCCAACCTGAGAGATATGGGCAGGCTTGATCTCATAAAGGCTTGTTTTGTCTGGGAAACCTGGGCCCACTGGGACCTTTCCCTCAAAAGAGATTGACTTGGCCTGATTTCCAGTTGTTAGACCTACTAAATTCTCTGCCTGGTCTATAATATTTTGAGTCTTCTCTTCTCTGAGAGAAGAACTGATCTTGAGCCTTCCTGGGATATTCCTGAAATTTCCTGTTCCCCTGAGGGAGAAGGGTGCTCTTCCCATCTGTAGACTTTGAGATTATTTCATCTAAGGATTGTCCAAATAATTTCTTGCCTTCAAATGGGAGGCGGCATAATGCGTTTTTGGATGGTGTATCCGCATACCAACCTCTTAACCATAAGGCCCATGTGCCTGAGACTGAAAGAGCCATTTCTTGAGCTTGAATTTTAACTAATCTCAAGCAGTCTCAAGACTGAAGTCTGTGGCTAAACGAAATTTGGATATTGACTAAAGTAGAGTCCTTCTATCCATCCCATCTGATATATCTTCCTCCAGCCTCTCCAGCAAGACCAACAAGGCCTTCATTGTTGAAACCTGGGCTACTGCTGCTTTGCATCCAGCACCAGCTGTTATGAAGGATTTTTTCATATCCGATTCCAAACGCCATTGGGTGTCTTAGGGCTGAGACATCATCAATAGATAATGTTGTCCACTTAGAGATGCCCACTACCTGTCCCAACATTCTACCTTTTCCATCGGAAATGGATATAATTATTCACATTTTCGCTCCACTGGGACTCTTCTAGATAACCTAGACCACTCTAATTTAATCATCTCTCCCACCTCCTCATGAATGGGGAAATACTGCCTTTTCTTCTTCTGAAATAAGGAGGAAGTCGATGGTTGTTGTTCATCATCTATTACTAAAGTCAAATTAGCTTGATTAATGTATCTACTTGTTTGAAATCAAAATTTGTTTCCTCCTGCTGTTCCTCTTCATCAACCGACACCGATCCTGACGCACTTTCGGCGTCCATGTCTGTTGGCCTTGGCTTAAAAGATTGCATATGAGGAACTGCATCCTTGAATCCTTGTGCTACTGCATGAGTAATATAATTTATTATGTCAGGCTGAGGAGCAGGGTCCTCAGATTTTACTTTGTGGTTCATTTAATTCTACCTCAGGATTTTCCTCCTGTACAATGTGCATGGGACATTGCTTGCATACATTCTTTCCCTCTATAGCAGGATTATCACAGGCTTTACAGGATTTTGGCATCCTCTTTCCTTGTTTTTCCTCTTTCCTGTCTCTCTGCCTCTTTCCTTGGAGCCACCCCCAGAATGAGAACTCTGGCTGCAAAATATAATCAATAATAGATAATCAGTACCTAATTGGTAAGCCTCTTTCATAGTAGGGACAGAGAGACAGAAACTCACCACCTCCCCTCTGAATTAGCCTCCATTAGCAACCAGCAAAGACAGCTAGGGCCTCAGAAACAAAACAGCTTGTCTGCAAACAGCTTAGCAGCATGGACACTGTGAGATTCTCACTGCCTGAATGTTCAAAATTTCAAATCTCGTGGGATTAGGACATCATCGGCCGAAACCAGGAAGTACATTCATCCAACTTAAAGGACAACTATACTCACCTCACCCTCGCTCCTCTTCCTCCATAGCAGCATAGTACCCAGGGTGAGGACCTAAAATCGCTAAGTCCTCACCCTGGGTACTTTCCCTAACTCCTGCACTACTTACCGCAAATCTGCTTCGCCTATCGCTCCATTCCTCCGCTCTTCCTGCTTCAGTGAGAGATCGCGAGGCAGCCAATAGGAAGATACGCTCTGCAAGGAGGCATGTCTTCCAATTGGCTGCCTCGCGACTGTCACTGACAGTAGAAGAGAGGTGGAACAGTGTGGATCGGCGAAGCAGATTTGGGGTAAGTAGTGCAGGAGTTAGGGAAAGTACCCAGGGTTAGGACTTAGCGATTTTAAGTCCTCACCCTGGGTACTATGCTGCAGTGGATCGGGGAAAAAGGTGAGTATAATTGTCCTTTAAACAAGTTTCATAAAATGCTTCAGAGGGGATCTTGAAGTGGTATCCGGCCTGAAAGGGGTGCTAAGACCATCACAATGGTACTGCCGGAATCCACAGAGTTCTACCAGATCTGGGGGAGAGAGATTGAAACTCCCAGCTATGACAGAAGAAAACAGACTACTGCCAGGTGGGGGTGGGGAGCATTTTTAACTTTGGGAGTGTCTGTTTTCTTCTGTCCCAGCTGATAGAGAGTTAACCCATTCAGTGCTGACTGAGGGATGGCCAGGAATAACTTTGGCCACGAGCCAGACACTGATAGCCTTGTAAACTTATAGGGTAAGTTTGTCAGTAGATTTCAAAGGAAAGAAATCAAAATGGAAGATAGGAATAATAGCCTAAAGGGACTGACTTATCAATCAGTCTCAGTACGAGACACATGCATGGAAGTAGCTTAGCAGACAGAGTATCGTGGCTGTGCTCCACAAGGTGGGTAATGGTAGTGATGCTAGTAGAAGGGGGACCCCACACCCCAAAACGCGTTTTGCCCCAACTGTTTGTCTTTTTCAATGACTCCTTTTTTTCAAAGAGCACCATTGAAAAAGCAAAACACTTGGAGCGAAACATGTTTGGGGTGCGGGGTCCCCCCTCTACCAGCATCAGTTGGAAATGACAGTTAATGGCCATCATCTAGAAATCATTCTTTTCATGTCCAAAAATGAATCACACATCAATTATCTTCATTCTATCTGCACATACAGTATATAATGATCTACTGATACCTAGTAAAATGGTACAAATATGTAAAATTACCTGAGCTATGTAAAGTAGGAATAATAACATGGTTAATATTTAAAAAAAAACAAGGATAAAACAGTGGGACCTCTCTTGGTTCTTGTCTTCCTACAAGTATAACAGTAGAGCATTTTATTATATTAGAAAGTAGGATGGATTCTTTTAACATTATGTTGTTGGCAGCTTTTTTGTTTTCTATATGAGTAAAAGATAATGTTAGATAATACAAAGTAAAAAGAATATGAGAGAAATGCTATTGTTTTTAATTGTCTTACTTAGAATGAATGCTGCCTACTCAACAACTGTAGTTTAGTAAAAAAAATCTAGTTAGTCCTTGAAATGGCTTCTTTACATCAATCATGTAGTACAGAATTTCAATTTTATGTTTGCTGGTGTAAATCTAGAAGGACCTTGATTATACCAGGCTCCAATTCAAAAGAAAACTCACAGAGAGTAACATTAAACGTGTGCAATGTCAGACAGGTCAAGCTGGCAGAGGCAAAGTAATTGAAAGCATCTCATAATAATGACACTTTGTTGCAGTGAATTGAAATGGTGTTCACCTCATGAGCCTGGGAGTTTTTCCTTTTAAATGTTATAATTAGTTGTGAAACAAGAACATGTAGTCTTCATCAAGGTTTCTATTATCTTGTTGGGTATCTGTTGCAGGGTGTTAAGAACAGGTACAGTATTTTGTAATCAATATGTCGGTGTTAATGTCCATATCATGTAGCACAGTAAATATGTCTATGGCTCACATAATAAGCCCCTGAGAAACTAAAACCACCAGTGTATTATTAGGATTACCTCTCACTAATACTTTGTAAACTGCACAACCATAATAGGCTTTTTTAATTCTCAATGTTGATTTTGTTGTATAAACAGTGTCTGATAAATAATTTCTTAGGCAGAGTAACGGCATCATGTGTCTGCATAACCCCCCCCCCCTTATGTAGTGTTCATTATTTCTATATATTTGCTGCTCGAATGAGATAGTTGCATGACACTTTAAACATTTAAAAATTTGCAGTAATTGTTACTAGGATGTGGTTTGATGTGAATACTCACAAAGGGTTGCACTTTGCCATAGCTAAATTGTACTGCCATTTTATTACATATAAAATAATACTGCTTTTAAGATACTGCTCGTGATGGAGCATATCTCCTTACGCAAATGTGAATTTCTTATTTTTTTTGATATGGGAAGTGTGTTCATTCTGAGAAGAAACTAAGACTTAACCTAGTTAAAACTTCTGATGGGAAAAAAACTTTGAGTAATCTCTGCATCACATAAGCAAATGCTCTATGCTGTAAAGTAACATAGTAATTGAGGTTGGATAAAGACATCCATTCATCTAATCCAACCATTACACCCTACTCTTTAACCCTACCTACCAGTTGATCCAGAGGAAGAAAAAAAAAAAAAACAGTTAAAAATGTGTGTGTGTGTGTGGGGGGGGGGGGGGGGGATGATTCCTGACTCCAAATGGCAATGGGAAAGTATCCCTGGATCAACAAAAACTACAGTATATCCAGCCTGTTTTTAAAGCTATTCAATGAACGTTCTATTACCACATCTATGGTGCATTAATATATTTGCATTAAGTGATCATATCCCCTCCCAAACGCCACGTCTCCAATAAAAACAGCCTTAACTTGTCTAATCTGCCTGCATAGTCAAGCCCCTCCATTCCCCCTATTATTTTAGTTGCCTGGGAGGATCAGGATGAAGACGAACAGAATTTTGTTGAAACGTTGATAATAAAGTCACGTGTTTTGAAATCAGTGTGCCCGGTTACTTACTTCTAATCTATTTAAAGTACTTTATATTTAAGTACTTCCATTTGTTTAATCTGATGTTAAAAATCAGATTATCAGGAAAGTTGGTAATTAAATCAGCCATAATTAAAAATATAAAATTGCAGTCTATGTTTGACAAGCCTTACAGTGTCAAAACAGTTAACATAGTTACATAGTTATTCTGAGTTAAAACAAAAAGATAAAAGTCCAGCAAGTTTAGCCCTACATGCAAAACCCAGCATCTCCAACCCAACAGCTTTCTTCACATATGCCTCCCAGTCCTCCAAACTGAACAAGGACACACAAAAAATCATACACGGATACAGTGACCAGCTGTAATCCTGGGTTTACTGACTGCCCTGGAAGACCTCATTTGAATTGTGAAAGTGAGATTCAACCAACACAACAATTTCAAGAAATGCATTCCAAAATCTAACTGTCCTCCGTGTGAAGAATCATTTACAATGCTGAAGTTTAAAGTGTTTTCACCAGTGTGTAAGGGTGACCTCTTGTCTTTTGATTACCCTGACGAACACCACTAACAGTGCTGGTAAAACTGGAAAATGTTCCATTCGTAATACTTATCTAACCTTTACACAGTTGTCAATCCTAAGACAAAGGGTATGTTTAAGGAACCATTGCACCTAAGTTTTACATGCTAGCTTCTATGATGTACCATATCAAATATGTATGCAGAATCCAAATAAACCCCATCCACTGACACCCCCCATGTTTAAATGACCACCTACCTCTTTATAGAAGGAAACCATATTGGTATGGTAGGATTGTAGGATGACTATGCATAAGTATTATCTACTTATAATATTGGTATCTAAAATTATTTATTTTAAAATCATTCCTACCACATGGATGGGTCTATAATACCTATTCCTTATTGCACCGCATTAGCATTTCAACAATCACTTGAAACAAGACCATATATTAAGATATCAAGGTGTGGGATGAGTACAAATGACTTTTGTTTATTTTTAGGAGGTCTAATTTGCAGTAGGTGAAGAGACTATGAAAAAAACTCTGGCATGTGGCACAAAAAAAAAACAGTTTAACAGAAAATTATAAATATATGCTATAAAACCTGATTCATACTCAATATAATTTGATATCACAAGCAAGCAATCTGGAACTGCAAATAAATACAGTATTTGTTGTATTCAGTTAGACAAACTGGACTTGCTGTTTGGTCTCCCCCACATACAAATCAGAGCACTTTTCAATGCACTGCACTGCGTATATGATGTCGCTTCACTTGTGTTTTGGAACTAGGTCTTTCGGATGTACCAATTGCTGCCTCGGTGTGTTTATAGATAAAGCAGACTGAGATACTGTCTCCTTTTCTCAATCTGATTTTATAATACGTTTATATTTTTCCTTTTTAATAACACTCCCTTCTGTTTTTATGTACACCACACTTCATACAAGTTGTCTTCACATTTAAAAGTAAATTATACAGTTAAAGGGTAATTGAGGTCTCCAAGTTTAAATGAAAGGCCAGTTTCCTACCTTTAAAACAAGCCACAAACCACCTCTCTACATGCTCCACAGCCCAATATATAAATAAATGACTGACCAGAAAGTTAATGGGTGGGAGGCTGACATGTGACATTCCTTCTCCTGCACAGTGCCGCCGGCGAGCACAGCCTCAGACTCCCTCAGTGTGTGAGGGAGACAGGAAGTCCCTACCCTCCCTGCTGTGTGAAGGACCTGCAGCTGCAGAGAAGGTAAGGGAATCTACAGCCCTTCTCTCCCACTATGAGAATACAGCCTTTTCAGGCAGAGTTCTCACTGTGCCTGAAAAGGCTGTTTCTGCAGAGTTTTCAGGGGGGGGGGGGGGTTAGGAAAGGTGTCAGAGTGGCCCACAGCACCTGTGAGCGGGCAGGGCCACAGCACCCACAAATGGGCAGGGCCATGGCACCCGCAAATGGGCGGGGCCACATAGGGCTGTAAGGGAATGGGCCAAGGGGGGCCTGCAACTAGAGGGACCATGGGGTCCATGAGTGGGAGGGACCAGGGGGGCTGCAAAGGGGAGGAGACACAGGGCAGATTGACTGACAGGTTTCAGAGCAGGAAGCAGTAAGTGCAGGAGACCTGGTGATTCTGCTGCCATATCACCCACAAAAATGTAAATATCTTCAAAACTATGTAAAATAAACAATGAAAATAAATAGCAAAAATTATCAGGAGAGCAATTCCTATCAATTTACCTAAAGTAATTTTTGGACCACAGTTCCCCTGACTTCTCATGGGTTTCTCCCCAAGTAATATTTACTTGACACTTTCCCCATCTTTGACATAGACAGGTATACCACGATTATGCACCTTTAAAAACATCAGATCTGCCGCTGGAGCGGGTAGGGGGTGTGATGGGGGTGGAAGAGGGGCCTGGCAAGAAACAGGTAATTTGCTTTTACACAAGATGGCAACATTTTGTTAGGTTGGGCAAACAAGTAAATTTGCAGTAAACACTGGTCCATCCCCACTGACAACTGATATGTTTTTTCAGTTGTGTAATTTTTAATATATTTGGTTAATTCTATTTAATTCCATGATGGAAAGACAATAATAAAATACTCTTGCAATTACATTTGTATAATTACTTATAACGATTAGGATTAACTTCAATTAATTAACAAAAAACATAGAGGAACTAATTAGAAAGTCACAAAAGTGAAACTGAAGAGTCACGAGTCGTAAAATATCTCTACTAATGCTTGTGAAGTGAGCTGGGACATCAACGCTGGATCTCTACATTAATTCCTAAATATTTAATGATGATTTATTAAATTTTCATGATAAGTGAAGATGTGGATGGCATGTATTTTGACTGTAAATATAGCACTTTTATATATTGCATTACCAATTAAGAAGGGAAAATAGAGCTTAAAAGAGCATGAGTGATATTTTTAAATCAGAACATTCATATCAGTTCTACCGCAAATGAATTCCACCACTGATGGGATTTTTTTAAATGAAAAGCTTTCTAGTCTAGGAACCTTGAAAAAAAAACCCAGCACAATGGAATAAGGGGGGAATTATAATATATCATAGAGGCTAGGTATTGTCCAGAATAGAATTAAGGAGCAAAATAAGATAACCCCCCATCTAAAATAAATAAATAAAAACTTGTCATGACCAAGAACATGAATGGGTATAATTCTGATTCTAAATAGCTAGGAAAGTATACAACTGGAATAAGTCCAAACACTTGGGCATTGTCTAAAGAAAATAAAATGGAAATAACCTATATATGTTGCTACTTTGATTAAAAAAATAAGGGTTATCGATGCTAGATTCATTATATTTTCCTCTGTGAAACTAGTACCCAACCTCAAGATCCTCCAATCTCTGATTGACTTCATTAAAATGTTTAGCATTAGCATTTCCACACTGTGGTATTAAGCAAAGGACTGCACTAATCTTCTATTTGGAATACCTTATTTTCTTCCTTAACTCTGATTCACAGAAGCACTGAAGAACTAATGCAAAGCTTTCATAGTAGAAGCCTTACATCTTGTGACAATACAAAGCACCTCCAGGATACTAATACATCATGGAGCTTTAAGCTTTATGCATTTTGCAAATATGACCTAAAAGCAGCATTTTATTTTACTGAGGAATAAGTACTCCTTTTCTGCAGCTCACTAGATGTGTGAAGAAAATATCTAAAAATAAAATTTTATTTATGGTTAAGAAAAAACCCCAACAATATTAACAAACAAATGCTCCTAACCTCTGCCACAAACCTCATGCAGAAAGTTGTTTTTGACTTATTATACATTTCCATTTTCATCTAAGTCTTTGTGTGTGTTTCTCACAGCTTGAAAACACTATTCTTGCAAACGTTTCAGACAAGGGGCCATATTTATAAAGGCAAGGTATCATCATTTTTAAAGATCTCTGTGACAATTGTTAAACCGATCGTTATTTTCCAATCAGTTTAGCAATTGTAACGATAGTAAATTACTGAAAACAATCATAAATCTATGATAACGTGATTGGAGATTTACGATCCCCATAGAATACCATTGTGGTGGAATTCATGGAGTTCAAATAAACTGATGAATCAGACATCTCCAGCATTCTTATGAACCTCTCATATAATGAATACTGAAATGCACTCTACACAGGCCTCTCAAAAAAGGACCATCATAGCCTACAGCTAGTGAAGGATGCCACTGCCAGACTGCTAACAAACCAGCTGCACCACTGCTACATAACACCGATTCTGCACTCCCTTCATTGGCTACCCATAAAGTCAAGGATACTGTTCAAAATTGACCTACTTGCATATAAATCATTGCATAATTTAGGCCCTGGATACATGAAAGAGTTGTTGTAACTACATTGCTCTTCCCGCAACCTCAGATTAGCAGGTTTAAATAACCTAGTCATACCCAGAGTCCACCTTAAATCTTTTGATCTCAGAGCCTTCTGTCATGCAACACACACTCTATGGAACTCATACATTAAAAGTAACCCTAATCTCTAAGCCACCAATTCAAATAAAGTCAAGTCTATTTAAAGCACCTACTTAGTATGTTCGAAGGGTCGGGTGGAAAAAACCCTGTCCCTAGACGGCATAATTCAACGGTTAAATGTTTCATATATGTAAATGAAATGTCTGCTTACTCGTTTGCATAGGTGAATGGGACAAGTCTTCAACCTTGTGCAAAATATTCCTTGTGGCAAATTGTGGCAAAATTGGCATCAGAAACCTCTCCCTGACACGTTTCATGACGGTTCTCACTTCATCAGAGGGATAAAGAGATCCCACCAATTACTCCATCTTAAGTAGCATATTAAAGGTTATGTATCACATTAAAGGTGATGTGTTAGAACACATGGTGACTAATTTAAAGAAACAGTGTTGGTTATTCCTTGCCCTATGTACATAATAAGTGTATCTAAAAACTATAATAACTATAATAAATATGACCCAAAATATGTGAACAGTGATAATTACACCTTGTAGTACATAAATACAATAAACAGTATACAACAGTATTACACTTATATACTTATTATACTTGTATACTAAAAAGCATAAATATAGATTAAGTATACAAAACATAAAATGGCCACACTGCAACGCACAGGAATCGTGCACCAAATCGCGAGCGTTATCGCACGCGATTGTGTGTGCGATTCTTGTGCGTTTAACGTTCGCGTTTTTTCGCATGCGTTACCAAAACGTGAACGGACGCGCTGTCGCATGCGCATTGGAAATCGCGTGAATTTTCGCATTCCCGCGATTTCCATTTTAGCAAAAATCATGGACGCAAACGTGAATGCGAAACACGTGCACAAACGCGCTAAAAACGCGCTAGTGTGGCCTAGCCCTTAATGTTAGTTAGTGTTAGTATTAGTAAATTTAACTGTTAGTTAATGTTAGTAAATGTTAGTACACACGAAAAATATAACATATTACATTATTTTTATTATTATATTTTTTTATTATTATTTTAATTAAAATTTACTTTTTTAATATATAAATTTGCCAGATGAGGAATCGATTTCTGCTAGTGATGCAGAGGAGGAGGGTCACCTCCACCGCACCCCCACCAAGGCCACAGGTGCAGCCTCCAGTTTCCTCCTTCCCTTCCCCCACCACCCACCACCACCGCCAGCACCATATACCAGAGGGAAGCACCGCCAGCACCAGCACCAGCATGCCAGCAGGGACCAGCATGCCAGCGCCGGCTGGAAAATATAGAGAGGCATCTGTGAGCAGACAGTGTGCATGGTGAGCAGCAGAGGCGCATGAGGGGCGCTTGCTCTCCATGCACAAAGACATTCTGCGCATTAAGCGCAAACTTTTTAAAATAAATAGGTGCTGTTTTTTAGCACCATGTTGCACCGTGTTTGTTTGTTTGTTTTGTTATTATTATTGTTTTTTAATTATATTTTTTTTATTATTTTATTATTTATTTTTTATTATTATTATTATTATTATTATTAATATATAAGCACCTAAAAACAGGTGCTTATGTTTACTAAAAAAGTTACTAAACAAATCTCTGTGTTTTATTTTTACAAATGACATTGGCTACAAACATAATTATTTAGGCTTTTCCCATTCCCATTGGCTTCTCTCTCTCCCTCAGTGTATGCTTGTGCAAGGGAAAGCGGGAAGGGGATACGCTTTGTAGGAACAGCACCATTGAGTAGCTGTAGATTCACTTCAGTTTGACAACATTATTGCGAAGCCAGGCAGGCTTGGCCCCTCCGGACAGACCCCATTGGCTTCTCTCCCTCGATTAATGCTTCGTGCAAGGGAAAGCAGGGAAGGAGATAGGGTTTGTAGGAACAGCACCATTGAGTAGCTGTAGATTCACTTCAGTTTGACAACATTATTGCGAAGCCAGGCAGGCTTGGCCCCTCCGGACAGACCCCATACCCCATTGGCTTCTCTCCCTCAGAGTATGCTTCGTGCAAGGGAAAGCGGGGAAGGGGATACGCTTTGTAGGAACAGCACCATTGAGTGGCAGTAGATTCACTTCAGTTTGAAAACATTATTGCGGAGCCAGGCAGGCTTGGCCCCTCCGGACAGACCCCATACCCCAGCGCCGCTCCTACCATGACGCAACTTGAAAAAGTTGCTCATGGCGGCATTGTACACTGTCTGTGGTTTTTTGAAAAAAAAAGGCGGCATTTTCCCCCGGCCGCGAGGTTGCGAGTGGCGCTGGAAGTTTGGGTAAGCGCCGGAAGCAATCGGGACTCGGACTCAGCAGCAGCGCCGGGGTTCGGTGGGTGAGTGGGTGTGTGTCTCTGTCACTCAGCAGCACCGGGGTTCGGGGGGTGGGTGTGTGTCTGTCTACCCTCCTTGCCATGGTGTCCCTTATCTGTCTCATCCACTAGGGCCGAGGACAGGAGCCGGAAGTTGGGTACAGTACAGTACAGTAAGGAAAACTTTTTGAAAAAATTAAGTTGCCGGCTACATTGTTTTAGGACTGCTGAAACTCCTTCCTGGCAGCAGGGTCGGACTGGCCTGCTGCCTACGGGGGGGACCCCATTGGCTTCTCTCCCTCAGAGTATGCTTCGTGCAAGGGAAAGTGGGGAAGGAGATACGGTTTGTAGGAACAGCACCATTAAGTAGCAGTAGATTCACTTCAGTTTGACAACAATATTGCGGAGCCAGGCAGGCACACAAATGACAGCAAACAACAAGCAAACAGCAACAACTGACGCAACTGACAGCAAACAGCAGATCAGACAGAAAAAGCTGCTGATTGCTGCTGAATACAGCACTGTCAGTTACACAAACACACAGACACGGACACACAGATACAGAAACAAACAAAAAAACAGGACACCTAGACCTCTAAAAGGTCTAACACAAAAATTGTCCAAAGGACTTATAGGGGGGTTAGTCCTTAAAAGGACTTTTGGGTCTTACAAGGAAGGGTATTCCTTAAAAGGACTGTTGGGGTCTCACAAGACTGAAATCCACACACAGAAAGCTCAAAAAGCGCAAAAATCTCTCTCCAACTCCTAAACTGTCAGGTCTCTACTAAACACACTGACTAAATGGCACTGGTCGCATTGCCTTTTATACCCAGGGGGCTGGCAATGTTTAAATTAGCTGCCATTGGGTGATTTTGGACATGTGGGCAATTTTTATTTTAAATTCGGTGATTTTCGAATGTTTGACCGTTCGAACGTTCGAACATTCGATAAATCATCGAAAGTCCAGGAAATATCGAAAGTCCGCGTCCTGGATAGTTCGAGAAGTCCGGGTCCGTCCGGAACTCGAAAGTTCGGCTCGAGTTCTATGCCATCCCTAGTTATGAGCTCATTTCAAACAAAAGAAGAGCAGCAGTGAGGGGAGAAGCAGCAGAGCGGCAAAGAGGTAAGTAAAATCGAATTGGGGTTTGGGGGGGTTTCCTGTAGCTGTACGTAAAATTTAGATTTATGGGTTGACATGGGAAAATAGTTGTCTCTATATAAATTGCCTTGAATGTGTTTCAGCTTGAACTTCTATATTAACACATTTTACCGCTAAATATTTCTCCTTGACATGTAATACAGGCGGTATCAGGACTAATGTCAAGTTAAGTCCATTTTAAAAAAAACATCCCAGTTAAGTAAATCGTCTTAGTTATTTTGACCACCACCTGCACTTAACAACTGGCCACTGGCAACAACACTATTTGTCTCAGTTTGCACATGGCAGGTTGATTTGTAATCATTAGCACTCTGGTATAAAAACATAAATAAGGAATCTGCTGACAAGAATAAATCATTTCTTAAAAGGTATCCATCTGTTATCTGCACTCCCGCTTACTCCCTGGGGACCCAATACATATCACTTGATGTCCATACGGACACAATGCATTCATTTTACTATGCTAAAAATGATAGATCGAGGAGCACCATTTATCAAACAGAAATATACATGCAGATTTCCTGACCATCAACAGGCCTCATTTGGCAACGTTGCTATAATTAGAGGGATTTGTTTATTCTAAACATGACACCACCTGCTGACCTGGATCCAGATTAGATATTGTTTCCTATGAATGTTTTTCTCTGCTTTGCTATATTTTTAAAAACCCTTTTGATACCAGTAAAATAAATGAAGAAATGATCCATGACTCAAGTATAAGTGCTATATAGGTTTAATGTGAGAGGCATGACTTTAATGCCCGGTACACACGTGCCTGTTAGAGATGAACAAAACCGGCAAATTTCGTTCTGATATTGGCTCTGTAGAACTTATTGAAGATGTGAAAATCCGCACCAAACCCAATTGAGTCAGAATTTTCAATTGCACTTTACGAATTTTTGATTTTCAAACACAACTTTTCCTAATATAATTTTCATATTTTCGAACACAGTTTTTCCCAATCTATAATATTAAATTTTTCGATTGTAAGTTCTGAGTTTTAAAATGTAGAAAAAAAAACAAAAATTCTGTCAGATCCATAGATTTTTGAAACCAGCAGTTCGGAATTAAAAGTAGGTTTGTTTAGAAACTGGAACTAATCGCTAGAGATTGGATGCAGGTCCGACATGGAAGCCCTCAGTTCTGAAAAACATGCAAATCGTTTCGGACTTCGAAATGCATTTTTTCGAGGGTTACCAAATGTACAAGGTTATTCTGGTAACTTCTGCACACAAGTTCTCTGTCCAGTTGCTGCCACAGCATGCTAAGGAGGTGAGGAATCTTAATTCACTTAGTTTAATGTACTGCTGTCTGTCTCTGCTCTGTATTGGGGGTGTTATTATTGCCTGTATAAACTGCAGCTGCCATCCACTGAAGTAAAACCTCAGTATTCAGGCAATAAATAAGTGGGTTTTGGGTTGCAGGTCTGTTTTCAGGTCTTTGGGTTTTTCCCGAAATCCGTAAACAGAATGAAACTTACAAGTTTCATCCATCTCTACTTATTGTTAGTTTTATTGACCTTTATACTGATCGGCATTATGTTTTGTATATTATTCTAATATGTATAATTACATACCCACCAACTGCACCAGTATCCCAAAACTCACAGCTTTGCACTGCGAGGGGGCAGAGCTTGGAGATTCTGTATTGTGGCTGGGGGATCAGCAGAGCTTGGAGATTCTGTATTGTGGCTGGGGGATCAGAAACGAGTAATCAGGGGTGGGAGTAGGTGGAGCTTCAATAGGCCTGCCCAACGCCAAACTACTGTGTGCCATTGTTGGGAGGTTTGAGACCAGATACAATTTACCGATGTGACTGGTTGTTAACACAACAAAAAAAAAGTCGAAAACAGTCGGTTGTTTATGAAATCACAGGTGATCACCTGGCCAGTTTTTTCGACATTTCTAATTTTTTTCATGTGGAAAGTCATATAAGTGTTGTAAGATCTTTCATACATGATCTGACGATCATATGATAACGGTATATTCTATTTATTTCAACTATGTATGAAAAATTGTTGTGTGTATGGCCCCAATAGGAGAGTTTAGTACATAGTTTACTTTTTAATGTTCGTGAAGTTTAGGTTTTATTTTTCTGTCCCCGTAGCGTGGGTTGTAGAAATAGTGAAAGTTATTTTAAAACGTTTAATTTGATGAGCCTAATCTCTGTGTCAGTTTTAAGGTTACTCATTTTTATCAGTGTCAGGTTAGCGATAAAAGGAAACATGCAGAGACAAATATCTTGTTTGATGTAATTAAGGCAAAAACAGATTCCATGTGCTCAAGGAGCAGCTTTTAATATAAATATCACACAAGCTCAGAAAAATGACTTTTATTCTATAATATCCTCCTTATTTACACCCCTGTAACTGCACATTCAGATTCTAAATTATCATTTGTAAACTAAAATCTAATGGCTAATTCCTGTCTAATCTCATTCAGGTTAATTTACAGAAACCTGCAAAGCAGAAATTCTTTTTAAAGTCACAGTAACCTATTTACCATGCCTCAGCGGGCAGAATTATCTGTAGTGTTTTTCTTTTTTGTAAAAAATGTTCTTGTCTAGGAATAATATAAAATGACAAAGGATACAATTTTAATCATCAGTTTCTGGGATATAAGATTTACTTTAAAGTACATCCTTGTTTCTGAGTAATGGAGGCTTCTGTTGCCTTTTACTGTTGACAGAATTAGGAAGTAAGCAGCAGTGGTTACTATTTTCAGATCTTTATTGCCTTAATCTTAAGGTGCCCATACATCTATAAGATTTTACTTACCCGACCGAGCGCTCACCCGATGTTCCTTCGATCCTGCCGGAACCGCTTCTCCCGATCTTACATTCGACCGACATGCGATCGCAAAATGAATGGGTGAGCGCTCGGTCGGGTAAGTAAAATCTTATAGATGTATGGGCACCTTTAAGATTATGAATGTAATCACAGGGCCAATGTGCCATTATGCTGGCCGTACAATATTTAAGGGCATGTCCACCCGCACTACTTAAAGTAGAACTAAACTTACATTTTTAAAACCCCAATGTGAATGTTTTTCTCCCCAGAACACCTATACATTGTAAGATTCTTCTCTAGTAAGTTGCATTTAGTACATGTGAGAAATAGATTCTGTAACAAAGGAGGCTTCCATGTTGTTGCCATTACATCTCATATCACATGGATGTACAAATATCCCTGAAGAAGCCCCGCCCATTCACACACGGGGTGAAACTCATGTTGGGTTATGTTGTGATCTGGATACATGTGGCCTATTGGAGCTACAATTCCCTAAGACCAGGGTATGCGGAGGTAAGAGAGCTTCCACTCCTGCTAGGTGTTTGACTGGGTGAAGAGAATTGGAGCCGGTCTATGCGACGTTACCCGAGGACGCTGAGAGTGAATCGTGCGGCAGGAGTCAGTAGCATGTGAGATGCTGGGGAAGAGGTCCACCCACAAGGAATTCGGTGGGGAGACAGGTGATAACCTGTGTAAGTCCCAGTTGTATCCGATTATAGGAGTGGGGTTCACACTGCCGATGGTGCTCTGGTAAGAGAGCTTCTTTGCATTAACAACTTTATTGAAAGCAGAACGGTCTGGTATACTACGAGGAAGAGCGTACAAATGTGCATTGGACTAGATCGGACTTATAAGATAATCTCCACATGTATGATTTTTGTTTTTAACGTGCTCTAAAGTTTGATATTAAGTCACTTGGTGTAAATTGAAGTTTGATGTTATTAGGTATTTAATCTGGGCAATTGTACAATAAAAATTATACAATACAATTATATGTAGCAGCTCTGTTTTTTATTTACCAACCAGTGTGAATTGCTCACAGCATTCCTGGAGCAATATAAAATAGTGAACTGATTTTACTGAAATGTACTTCATTGATTGGTATCTGCAGTGGTGGCACACTGCTAAAGTGCTGGTTTTGGAAACAAACTCATCATTAGGACACGGGTTTCATTCACCAATTTTTTTGTTTCTAATATGTTTCTAGCAAAAGATAGTTTTGCTACACATACTCATATCACACCTATTAGTCCTTGTGGCATACAGGTGGAGATCTTTATTTTTAGAAAGAGTATAGAAAGTTGCAGATTTGATTCCCTATACTTTGGGAAATGTATAATTGTTATTGCTATTTTTATAAATCAGCATGCACAGCAAAGGGAGAGGTGAGACACAGCTTTTTGTATCTTTGTGAATCTTCTTGTTCTTTTGGGGCAATGTTGTCTGGAGACCTTAGTTCCCCTTAAATCTTAATATCAGCTTAAGTCCTTAAGTTTTCACTATACTTACCTTTACAAAAAAACGCACAGACGATTTCTCACCATGTCTCAACTTTCTCCTCTGCAGCTTCCGGGTCTCACAGTCATTCAAAACCGTAATGCTTACATGATGGCCAATAGCCGACTGCCAAATCCAAAGAGTATATACCTCCCGATATGCAGCACATAGATTACATCTACAGCAACATAGGAGGCATTGTTAGAAGTATTTTAGTATTTTAGGTAAGTATAGTGAAAGGTGTATTGGTGTAGTTTTCTCAGAAAATAAGTTCGTTTTTTCATTAATTGAAGAAAGGTAGGTTAAAGAGCCATGTCTTATCTCCCATACTTTAATTAATGTAACAAAAGTCGGGACTGAAGGGGGGAAACTCCGGCCAGTTACGACTGTTTCCAGTCTGAACTAAAGCTGGTCATAGGAGCCAGTGGTGGATTGCATTCCTTTACAAGCATTCCTTTAGGGGATGCTGGGAGTTTTAGTTCTCAGAACTCTGGAGAGCTACTGGTTGCCTGGCCCTGCTTTAAGCTGATATTAAATTAAGTGGTAAGGGGGGACATGTCCTTTAAGACGTTGACGTTCCCATGACATTCCCATCTGCCCCATTCATTCTGCAATCAACTTGCAATTTGATTTTTTTTTTTTTAAAAAGCCGGGTGGTTCGGGAGAGAATTGTGGGAATGTCAGAGGGTGAATAATTCTATTGATTGTATTTAGGAATTCTGCAATAGAGAACAAAAGAAGATTCACACCAAAGATAATTATTTGTTTGCTTTACACTGCATCACTATAGCACCTTCATGATTTTAGTCTAATTTAAATGTGACAAAATAAACACCACTCTCGAAGGTAATGAAAGTATCAATATTTATATTGGGTGTAAAGAAAGCTGATCACATGTCTCTTTTACATTTTGTGGCATTTCATTTATTCATGAATTTAATGCTACTTTAAAAAAAAACTAACATAAATCCATCCATGGGCAGTATGCAAACGGATAGATTTGTTAGGGGATATCACATCAGTCTGACAGCCAACAATTACTCAAAGTCTTCAATGACAAATACATTAAGCATTTCACATTCAGCACAGTCTTGCTGGAATATCTAACACTAAAAAGAACCCTAAAGGCTTTCAAGACCTCAACCAAAATATCTATTAAAATAGATTCAATCTTGAGCACAGTAATTGCATTGCATTTAAAGGTTAATTTTGAAAACGAACTATTAGCTCCATGCTGCAGTGTGAAAGAAAGACAGACAGCTTATTATTAGAGTAATGTGGGTGTAATAGATGTAATGTGGGTTGGAACAGAACCCTGTTTTAAATCGAATCTGAGGGTTTTGAAGTCCCAACAAAACTTTCAGAACTCTCAGATTTCACGAATTTTAAAAAATAGAGGTTTATCGAAAATCGAAAATAGACGTTTATTGAAAAAAGACATTATCGAAATTGAAAATCGATTTTGGTAACTCTCAAAAATGGAATGCGAAAGCTCGAAAACAGCCGGATTGTGAGGAAATATGGTTTTAAACTAAGTTTTGGTTATATTTACTGGTTCCCCAGACCATTCCCCAGGTCTCTGTGTCACTTCCGTGTTAAACGTTAAATGTTCTTGGATTCCTCAAATTGGTAGTTGCGAAGTTGGAAGGACGCTGCTGGACTGATTCGTTTACCAAATATATGTTATTGGATCCCAAGTTGCTCAGTGAGCCACGGACCTGGCTTAGTCTGGGGGACCAGCGAGGAAGGACTGCTTACACCCCAACTACTACCAGACCGACGGTGCAGTATAATCTGTCTATATTTTCCAGCTCCACCTATTCTGATTATGTATTGAATCAATGTGTGCACACATACGGGACGTTTTACTAATCTACCTCATTTGCTGTTAGGAGTGAATATCCTTTGGAGAAGAGACACTGGCTATATATATTACCTTCAAAACTTTTTATCAGCATATGGTTATAAGATATATCTTGTCTGAGATTTTAGCAGTTTTGATGTGGGATACGTGCATAATATTTTATTCTGTTTGCTAACTATCTGTGTTTATTATATTTATTGTGGCTGGCCAGCCCTATAGTTGTTTATATGTGGATTATCTTTACATATTATCTTCCCACTTTTGACTTGTGATATTTGGGATATTTTATATTAAATATATTTGGTATATTGTTGATTATTTTTAGTTGTGTGTGTCACTAGCACAGTACCGCTCCTTTTTTACTGTTATTAGGCTGTACCCCTTTGGGGTCCTCCCTTTCTTATCTGAGTAGGGGGACTCAGAGGTACCTGTGTGTTTTGTGTCTACCCAGTACTTTCTTGTGTAATAAGAATACATATGTCCCTGTGTCTGTACTGGTGTTTATAAGGGGTTATCTTTGGGGCAGATGACAGAAGATTACATTTGAGAAATTGTGATCCAATATTGGAAAGAGGGAGTTGGAGATTTCTAGAAGAAGCAAGTGAAGACCAGATCGAGTGTTTGCCCATCACAATGAGTCTGTACTGAGGAGGGAGAGAAGTTTAGTGGCAGAAGAGTTGGTAGCATCTATTATAAAATCCCATAAGATAATAGAATGGATACCTGTGTAAAAGGAAGTGGGATTACCAAGCTGAGAGGTGGTTTGTAGGGGTGTGGGAGAGTAAATATAAACAGAGTGGCACCCAAAAAACTGGAGAGGGATGGTAAGTGGGTGTGATGAAACTGCAGTGCACAGAAAGAAAAATACCAACTCCACCACCATGTCTGAGTGTTGTAGTGTGGTGTAGGCCTACATAGGAGACCGCAGTAGGTTGTGTATATAGGTTGTGTATGTAAGCAAGTTTATTACGAACAAAAGTCCCCAGATATAGAAGCATGGGTAAGGGAAAGAAGAGTTACATTTGTGATGGTATGTGGGCTTTAGTTACTAATACATGAGGGAGCATAACAAGCAGTAGGCATCAGGGTGGGGATGGGTTCATTGTGCAAGTGCAGTATGGGAGAGGGGTTAGGATTAAAATACAATAAACAATACAAAAACATTTCTATAGCACTTTTCTCTTGTGGGATGGGGAGATACTGTATACCAGATGCTAGTAGGAGAAGACAGAGCGAGAGTATGTGATTTAAATGGGCCATGTGTTTGCCTTATAGTGGAGGAAGCTGAAGAGGAAATGGAGGGTTCAATCTAAATAGACTTACCAACAGTGGGATGGAGATGACAGAATTGATGACAGAATAGGAGAGATGATGAGAAAGTTTTGTTGGAAAATGGTGATAATGGAGTAGTAAGCCAATCAAGGTTTGCAAAGGGTTACGTGGTATTTTCAAGGTTAGCAAAGTTCTGTGTCAGGAAACTTCAGGTTACTTTTATTTAATTTATTAGTATTAGTTATTTGTCCAAATGGTTGAAATGTGTACACTATCAGCATTCCTGTTTATGTTAAGTCATGAAACAAAGAGGATTCTAATAAAATGAGAGATTTTGCATTTTTGGGGATTTTTCCAAACAGCAGAACTGTTTTTGAAATTTTGAATTTTAAAATCAAGCAGTATCAAGTAGAACAGATTACAGTGAACTCACCATCTCTATTGAAAATGCAGATATGTGAATAGCCCCTTTAGGTAGAGCAGAATGCAAGGCTTTACATTGGCATAATTTACAATAAAATGGTCTTTATGCTTTGTATTTTTTTTTTTTATAATTGATAAATCTAAAAACGAACAAACAAAAATTATTTTTATTGTCTGTAATTACTTGCCATCTAATTAATATCTATTCTAAAGACTGGAGATATGATTCATCTATAATTCATCATGGAACATTCAAAAACAATTAAGATATTTTGTTGAACCTCACTTGTATTCTGTAGAATAACAGATAGCATTGGCTTGGGGTAGGGATCCTTGGAAAACTAAAAACCAGTTAATTCTAATTACATTGTAGAAACTTAAGCAATAACCAAGTCATATTCTGTTATGGAAACCTAAAAGGAATGGTCATTTGTAGGTGTCATTGTCACTTTAATAGTTAAAGGTATAGTGCATGGAGTAATGTTAGAGCATTCAGAAACTATATGTCACACAACTGTTATATCATAGATAGAGCTGGGAATTGTCAGATTTCCCAACAACCTTGTAATTTATCACTCATTAGAATATTTATATAAAACAGATTTTCTATAAGAGTTGTATTGTTATAGATTTAAAAAAAATAACAAGATAATACTGAGGATTTTAATTTGCTTTCTTTTCCCCTTAGCACAGTATATGAAATACAAGAGACATAGAATAAATTAACAGTTTCATGTTGTAGATTAGAAATAGGAAATTCAGTTTCACAATGCCAAGCATTCTAACAGCATATCATTGTTTTTATTGAAGAGAATGAAAGATAATGATAAATGTTTTTAATTAGGATGATTTTCATTAAAAATTAAACAATAAGAAAGCAATAGAGAAACAGTCTTTATTTCCCTTGAACTCTTGGTTAAATGTCATTAGGTTTAATGAAAAAACATGTCAGCCCAGGTGACATTCCACCTTGAAAAAATGATGTATAATAATACTAATGTATGAATTTAAAGGCTTTTTAAGTTCAATGATATAACCAGAGCAGTGCACCTCTTGTATATTCCTTACCACGATGCAGTAATCACAAATAAAACCTATTACCCATAATCCCAGCCTAACATGTCATCCAGAGGAAAGGGTGAAACACTTCCAAATTGCAATCAAAAGAATCCTTAAATTTAGAACCTTTTATTGCCCTCTCAAAATTATCATGTGAACCTGCCATTACATCTAATGGAAGCCAGTTCCTTTTAAAGTTTACTGTTAAAAAAAACTCCTTCTGACCCTAAAGACAAAATTTATTTTCTTCGAATATGAACTAGGGATGGCTCGAACCCGAACCTGAGTTAAGGCTGAACTTTACAAGTTTGGCCGAACTCGAACTGTTCAAACTAGTTCGGGCTCAAACGACTGTAGTTCGTTTTCCAAACTTGTGGCTGTATTTTTGATAATTATCGAAAATTCAATGATTATCGAATTTATGAGCAATCCACTAACCCTAGACTATAGCGTTCGATTTTTAGTAACCCTCGAATGTATCGTTCGGTAAGCCTCGAATGTAGTTGTTGATTTCAGTAACCCTCGAATTTAGCATTCGTTTTCGGCAACACTCAAATTTAGCTGCCTGTTTCCGGAACCCTCAAATGCAGCTTGTGGAAAACCCGACAATTGCCCGATCGTGGGGAAGGAAGTGTTTAAACCACTTTTAGCGACAGGTGCATATTCCCCAGACCAGTGACAAAAATAACCTTGAACGTTCGGTAACCCTCAAAAATACGTCCCGAAGTCCCGAAATCTCGATAGATCCGCCCAGTTTTCAGATGGAACATTCGGATTTTGGAACCGAGGGGTTCCGAGTCCAATCTGGGTCGGACCCGGATCCCATCTATAGTTACTTGTACTCATGTTAAACTAACAATGATCTATTGTCTGTATTTACTTTAGAGTGAATGTTAAATAAACACCAGCCAGTAAAGATACCATTGGCGGACCATAGAACAGCCCATAGCTCTGGGCCCCTCTGAAGCACTTCTGCAGACTGGAGCCTTAAGTCTGAGTTGCAATTATTATAATATTGCACTGTAAAGTACATGCACACATATACATTTATTTATGCGTACAATATATTTTTAAATAATGTAAATGGTAAAAGTATTTTTTTGCTATTTTTTTCCCCAGATAATGTGCTCCATGTTTAGCTTTCTGTGATATTAATAAATTATGACAATGTAATATATTATTAGTGCTTATTTTGTGGGAAATACACAGAGTAGCTCATCTAGAAGTATTTGAAAAAAGCCAGAATAATGAGCCTTTGCTTATGGATAATGTAAATGTCATAGTTATCTAGTAAAGAATTCTTATCGTTACATTTAAAGTTTCCCAGTAAATCCTTTTTTGGAATTAATTTAATCTTGGGAAATTTGGAGTGACAGGCAATACATTCCAGTATATTAATACAAGATGTTTTTTTTGTTTTGCTTTTAAAAAGTGCAACGTAGCTTTCCAGGTCACTTGTAAACCAGCAGCAATAAGAGAATAACAGTTAAATGTACTGAAAATTTAAGTCAAATCTTCAGAGACTTGTATAATATTTTATTCTCTGCTTGTAACTTACAATACAATTATTCTGTATGTAAATGAAATGTTGTTTCATGAATTCAAACCTTTGCTGTAGAAGATCTTTATCTGCCAGTTTCAGTAAGTTCCAAATGTTATTTTCTTCTATATTTTTTTAGCATGTATGAAATGAGGCATAGGGTGTTGTAGGAAACGAACACCCTAGATAGTAGCACAGTGGCTCAGTGGTTAGTACTGACGCTTGCAGCGCTGTCCTGAGTCCTTAGTTAGAATCCAACCTTGGAAGCATCTACAAGGAGTTTATATGTTCTCCCCGTGCTTGCACTCGGTTTCCTCCACAATCATTAAGACATAGTGATAGGTTGTATGTGTCATATAAATGCGCTTAGATTGTAAACTCTTCGGGGCAGGGCCTGATATGAATGTATACATGTAATTGTAAAGCACTACGGAAGATGTTGGTGCAATATAAATCCACAATAATAATAAAATAATAATAAGTGGCATGCAGATAAAGATGTTATAGGGCTCCACCTACCTACCATGCTTGGTACATTGCTGATGTTGCCTCACTTCACCACCAGCAGCTTCCCCTTCCTTCAAAACAACATGGCCTTGCTTAAAAAGTACATAACCACCATTCAGATAACAGTCCAGTAGGCAGAGAAAGATCAAAGGAAGATAGAAGAAAAGGATGGATTTGTGTGTGTGTCTAGGGGGGTAGGGGTATGTGTGTGTGTCTAGGGGGGTAGGAGTATGTGTGTGTTTAGGGGCTATGACATTGTATGGGGCCTAGGAATGTGCATTGAATATCTTTTCTATGTTTGTATAAATGTTTAACCACTTCAGCAAAATGTAGTTGTAATTTAGCCTAATTGGAGAATTGGAGTGCTTCCACAATCCTTGTATTGTGTGTGTGTGTGTGTGTGTGTGTGTGTGTTCTAAATTATGTATGAAATTGTATTTCATTTTTATTTATCTGTATAATTGCTTACACTTATCCCCTTGTTTGTATACTCTGTATTTTATAATAAACAGTGCTGCGTACCCAAGTGGTGCTTTATAAATAAAATGATACATACATACATACATACACATTGATATTAGAAATCACATCAGAATTTTAAGAGATAAAATTTTTTTTATATGGTTGCAGAACACCTTAGTGACCTCTTATACCTTTATAATTTACAGTACATTATCCTCTCTATATTAATAATTTAAAAATGTCACAGATCGTGTGACTATTGCCAGACAAAGCTTTCAAACTGCCGAATGAAATAATTATACAGCAGAATTATATGAACACCACAGAACCAAAGATAGACTGCAGAATCGCCATTAAAACTATTGATAAAATTAGACACAAAACTAGTGAAATTTCATCATTGAAACTAATTTTCCAACAAGATTCCTGTTTTTGTGAAATTTTTACAAAGTTTAACAATATTTTGCAACCTGCCGGTGAAATGAGAAGTCCAATTGGAATTCTATAAAAGTCTCTTAGCCATCTTACCTTTTTATGGTTATGAAACTCATCGGTGACATCTAACATCCTTATATTGCACAATAGGTGGTATAGTAGCCTTTATATTATGCATTTCATTGCATTATAAGGGGTAGAGGAGCAGAGGACATTCAGTGGGGGGGAGGATCCTTATTTCGTTATTTACATCACACATACTTAAGTGTCATACATATTCTCTACATTTTTAAAAAGTCAATTTTTTTGTTTTGATTTTATTCCCTTTACCATAATGGACTTTTAGGGGTCCTGCATAAGGATGCCCATACAACATGTTTCGGACTCTAAATATCACACAAAGGACCATGTAGAGTCCGAAACATGTTGTGTGGCACTGACCAATAAATTGCTGCTAACATTGCAATTCCTATGTGGTTGCCTTTGTTACATCAGGTACCTCATTCTTCATTTATATTTACCTCGGTTATGAGGTGTTTAAAAGGAACAGCACAGCGAGGTATCCCTGAGCAATGCTATTAGGATTTCTGAATACCAACATTTGCTTGTTAGTTGGAAGCATTTATTTATGCACAGAGAAATTGCTGGATGGGCATATTAAGGCTAGTAGAATAATCAATGTTGGTTTACAACTGCTTGAACAACTTTATTCGAAAGAACACACATTAACAGGTCATTGCATTTTGCCTAGCTTAAAAAATTATTTTAAAGAACACTGCCATCTAGTGACAGAACTTTTAATACTGATATACAGCATAACAATCATAGTTTGCTTATAAAATACAAACATGCATTTTAATGAGAAAATTCTCTTTTCTTGAAAGCATATGTAACTCCACGTTCAATACCCCATTACTACAAACAATACTGCAGGCTTTGTACACATTGCATAATAGTTTCCAAATCTATTATTCAATGATTATAATAATGTAAGGTGTTGCCTGCATTATAAATAGTGGCTGTTTTCATTTAATGAGAGGGTTGAATTTCAGATGCTAAAAAAACACTGATATTATTACAATAATATAATGATCTGCAAAAAAATGCTGTGATTGGTCTACGTCGACCAATTACACATTACAAAATGGGCCAATGGTGAGGGTGAAATCACATGATAGCATATACCGCCTCTTTGTACATAGGAGATTTTCAGTTAACGTCTGATTAAGACCATCATTGTGGTGGCGTTACAAACGCTCTAAAATATCATGTTATAGTCACGCATTAATGGTTTTAAAATTTGGTACATTACTTGCGTTGTCCAGACACGCAAAGTTAACGAGAATAAAGCACGCATTGGAACTTACGCTTAAAAATCATGTTTAGTGTTGATAAATCCCCATTAACACATTAACGGAACTTTAAGACACAATTTTGCAATAGCGGCTCTTGGTAAATAGCCCTGTTAGTGTTTTGTGCTGTAATATGATCTGTGCCTAAGAGAAGCAGGTCTCTGTGCTGTGACATGATTCCTTGTTTTGATCTGCTGTACACTAGAGAGCATTTCCATAAGTGTGCAGCATAAATACTCACGTCTGATAGTGTGTACAAGGCTCGATGCCCAAGCAGGAAATGGGTGGACATTCTGCCAGATAATCACATGTGTGCTTGTATTCAGTTGGGCATTATTTGTTAATCCCCCAGACAGAATGCAAACACATTGTCCGAAACAGCTGTTCATATCATCATACGTGTGTACAAGACTCCTAGGGGGAGATGCAATAAATGTCAGTATTGCAACTGACCTGCACTTGTTCCTGCGATGTAGTAACCACTCTGCGACTGTTATTGCATCGTGTGAATGCGAGAGGTAAGTTGCAACCTTTTGCAGGGCTTTAAAGCCACAATTGAAAAGGCTTTAATTTTGGTGCAAAAAACGTGTGCAATTATCATCTCTAAATTTATTGCATCGCTTGCACTAAGCTATTATATAAGAGTAAGTAATAAAAAAAGGATTTTATATTACATCAATTAACATGGGTTTTCCACAGGATATTGCATCTCCCTGGTAGACTCCTTTAAAGTACGTAAAGATGTTAGATACTGTTAATGACATCTAACAGTCTAACATAGGGATTCCAGATGTCCTCTTTTCCTGGATTCATCCCCTTTTTGAGGCACGTATCCAGGGTCAACCCGGCAGGATTTTCTGATTTTAACCCTCATGTCTGGTTTTTCCTTAGTAAATTTTTTTTGGGTTTTTTTTTTGGGGGGGGGTGTGGTTTACTTTCCCCTCGCTCTCTCTGCTGTGTGCGTGCACATCTGGGGGTGGGTGGTGTATTTGCGTATGCGCACCTGGTTAGGCTCTGTCTCTGCATCATCTGGATTAGCTGCTTGTTTGGAATTGCCCAGTGCCCAGCTGCAGCCAGTGTCTGTTCCTGGTTTTAAGGGAAGGAGGAGGGCTGGGCTTTCTACATTGCTGTGTGTGTGGGGGGGGGGGGGATGGTACCACCCCTTTGTGACTTGTCCTTCTCAGTTCTCGGTCTGCCTGGCCTGAACCTGCCACTTCCCCTTGCACACTGCCTCAACTAAGAACAGGAGGGGACACTTCCTGTCCCTCTTAAAGGGTATACACAGGAGAAAATGTTGTTTTAAATTGCCCATTAGTGGAAACTATAATTCAGCCCAGCAATCACTGTACCTTTTTTTTGTTGATCTGCCACCTATTTGTTTAGATATGGTATCAAATCTGAAATATCTTACAGTTCAGCATTTCTGTAAGCTGTTTTGCTGTAGCTGGAATGGTTTGACAATTGATGTGCTGTATGTTGTATGCAGCTTTGACAGTATACATACACTTTAACCCTTACTCCCATTGCAGTATTGGGTCCATTGGCGCTCAGTCTTTGTATTTGCTTGTCTGTGTGAGTGCTTGTCTGTTTGCCTGTCTGTGTAAGTGTGTCTGTGTGAGTGTTTGCCTGTCTGTGTAAGTGTGTCTGTCTGTGTATTTGCCTGTCTGTGTAAGTGTTTGCTTGTCTGTGTCAGTGTATGTCTGACTGTGTTAGTGCATCTCTATCTGTCTGTGTGAGTGCATGTCTGTCAGTGTATTTGCCTGTGTGTGAGTGTCAGTCTGTTTGCCAGTCTGTGTGAGTGTCTGTCTGTTTAACTGTGTTTCTATGTGTTTGCCTGTCTGTGTAAGTTTTTGCCTGTCTGTGTTAGTGTCTGTCTGTCTGTCTGTGTGAGTGTCTGTCTGTCTGATTGCCTATCCATCTGCTTGTTTGCCTGTCTGTGTGTTTGACTGTCTGTGTGAATGCCTATGTGTTTGCTTGTCTGTGTCATCTGTGTGAGGGTCTATCCGTGTGTTTGCCTGTCTGTGTGAGTGTCTGTCTGTGAGTGCCTACCTGTGTGTTTGCCTGTCTGTGTGAGTGTCTGTCTGTCTGTGTGAGGGCCTATCTGTGTGTTTGCCTACCTCTGTGTGTGTGTGTCTGTGTGAGCCCCTGTCTGTCTGTGTGTTTGCCTGTCTGTGTAAGTGCCTGTCTGTTGGTTTGCTTGTCTATCAGTGTGTTTGCCTGTCTGTCTGTGTTTGTCTGTCTGTGTGAGTGTCTGTCCGTGTGTGTTTGTCTCTTTGTGAGAGTGAGTGTGTGTGTGTTTGTGTGTGAGAGAGTGCCTGTCTCTGTGTGTGAGTACCTGACAGAGTGTGATTGTTTGTTTTTGAGAGGGTGTGGGAGTACCAGTCTGTGTAGTCTGGGAATGAGGGCATCCTATATGCCCCAGTCTGTGTGGGCTGAACAGGAGGGTATTTTATATTTACAAGTCTGTGTAGGCAGGGCATCTTGTATTATAAATTTATGTGTAAAGTCAGCCCTCCAACTCACCAGTCAGTGTTAAGGGAAGTCAGCCCTCTAGTTCATTAGCCAGTGTTAGTCAGCTATCCATTTCATTCACCGGTGTAGTCAGCTCAACAATGTAAAATGGCAATAGTGGTCTTTAAAATGGGCATTTCCCCAAAGTGGGTTTGGTTTTGGAAAAGTGGACGTGACCAAATTTTTTCAATGCATGCACACTCACACACTTTATATTTGTCCTCTATTTTTGTATTTTAAAACGCTAGTGTAACGTGTACAATCTCACTTTTAGGGCTATGCACAGAGAGACAGAATTGCTCTCTATTGCCTCCTCTAGGCAATGCACTGAGCTGATAGTGGCTCTCAGTGCATCACAAATGGGGTTTTCCCATTTTGAATCGTAAACACCCGCTATTAGCGGGTGTTAAAAGATTCTGTCTTAAAGAGGCATTATCGGGTCGGTACATACCTTGTGGCGGTTGCGCAACACAGTTTTTGAGTACCACCACAAGTTATGACTTAAAGTCACGTTAACCTTTGGCGCATGGGTTAACGGGAATTTTAGACGGAAAACGCCATTTACGGCTCTCCATACATGAATGTCCAGGAGTTATCTTACTGTTGCGGAAGCTCTCTAAATTACTCCACCATATATATTTAAACAAAGCCGGCTGGTCGGTCACTGCTTAGAGATGAATAAAACTTATTGTTTAAGAGGATAAGTGAGCTGGCAAGGCAAAGTAAATTGATTTACTTAGTGTAAACAAAATAATAAGTTTATGGTGCATATTTACAGAACCACGCTATTTACCACAAAAAATATTACGCTGTGGGTAAATTCTATACTTTGTATCTGCCAATCAGTAAATTCTGGTGTTAATAGGCAGTGCCCTTCTGACTGTACTAACTGTAAGAAAATACCGATTGCAGTATTTACGGTTAGTTGTTAGTTAAAGCTAACATCGATATTTGCAATTTACAATAGGTTATACTCAGGGTTCTATACTGGGGCCGCTTCTTTTTTAACTATTTATAAATGACTTAGAAGGGGGCATGGAGAGCAAGGTCTCTGTGTTTGCTGATGACACTAAAATATGCAGAGCTAAGCAGACCTAGATAGATTATCAAAATGGGCAGCAGAATGGCAGATGAGATTCAATGTTGATAAATGTATGGTGATGCATTTGGGATTTAATAATCCCTGTGCCACCTACACCATAAATAACTCTGTGTTAAGTGCATCTTTAATGGAAAAAGGTTTGGGGGTTCTGGTAGATAACAGACTTAGCTGTAGCAAACAATGCCAGGTAGCAACGGCTAGAGCTAGCAAGATATTGTCTTGTATAAAGAGAGGAAAAGATTCAAGAGAGAAAAATAGTATTCTCCCTCTTTACAAGGCACTGGTAAGGCCTTATTTGGAATATGCTGTGCAGTTTTGGAATCCAATATACAAAAGGGACATCTTGGAAATGGAAGCAGTTCAGAGAATGGCAACTAAATTAATAAGGGGAATGGAGGGGCTTAAATATTCAGGCAGATTAGACAAGTTAGGGCTGTTTACGTACATTGGAGAAGCGATATTTGTGTGGGGATATGATCACCTTATGCAAATATATTAATGGGCCATACAATAAACTCTCTGGTGCATTGTTCACAAATAGGTCATATCAGAGGACTCGTGGAAATCCTTTAAGGTTGGAAGAAAAGAAGTTTCATCTTCAGGTTAGGAAAGGTTTCTTTACAGTGAGAACGGTGAAACTGTCTTCCAGCAGATGTGGTAATGGCAAGTTCATTGAATAGCTTTAAAAATGGCCTGGATAAGTTTCTTAAACTAAAAAATATTGCAAAATTACTGGTATTAATTCATATACTATAGATCTGGTTGGTTCAGGGATATTATATAATATTGAGAATTACTGGTATTAATACATATACTGTAGATCTGGTTGATCCAGGGATACTTTCCTATTGCTGTTTGGAGTCAGGAGGGAATTTCCCCCTCTTTTTTATCAGGGTTTTTTGCCTTCCTCTGGATCAATTGTTAGGAAGGGTTTAAAAAAAAAAGTGAATAGGTTGGACTTGATGGACGAATGTCTTTATTCAACCTCAATTACTATGTTACTATGTTACCAATATAAGAGCAGATGTGAATTATAGATCTTATTAAGGTATCAATAAGTAAAGATTAACAAAACAGGCGTGTTTAATTCCGGTTGCGGTTTTGTGGAATCTTTTAAAGTTTGTGAAAATCCAATTGAGTCCGAAATTTTCAAATTTGATAGCCTTTTCAAATTTTTAAAGGGTATGTCCACCCCTAAAAAATTTTTTCCAGCAAAGATTCCCCCTCTCCCCCCAGCCCCAACCGCTATGTTAATATTATTAGAAAATGCCCCAAACTTTACTTACCTTCCCTCTTGCCTCCGCCGCGCTGCCAGGCCCTCTGCTTGCGAGTAAATGCAAGCCGAGGGGCGGGACTGGCAGTCGCGTCTGTGATTGGCTGATCGGCAGCCAATCACGGACGCGGCTACTGGGAGTTCAGTGCGGTGGAGGCAAGAGGGAAGGTAAGTAATGTTTTGGGCATTTTCTAATAATATTAACAAAGCGGTTGGGGCTGGGAGCACAGGGGGAATCTTTGATGACAAGGGATTTACACTAGGGGGAGGGAATCCTAATCGGGAGGGAGAGGGAGGGGGAGAAGGGCTGCAGTACGCATGCCAAACTTCTCCCGGAGGCCAGATAGGAGGCAGAGTCCTATATGGTCTCTGCTGTCCTCCTGGTGGGCAGTTTTTGGGACTTTGGGGGGGGACTACAGGAGAACCTTATGGAGCTGGAATGTGAGGTAAGTATTTAACTACACTACACAGGGGGGCCAGAGTAGGGGGGGGGATTATCGTTTAGGGGGTGGACATGCCCTTTAAAACCAAATTTCTTAATTATCAAATGGAATTTTAGATTTTATTTGCATTTTCCCATTTTTGATCATAAGTTATGAGTTTCGAAAATGTCAAAAAGATTTGTAGGATCTGCAGATTTTCTAAACCGGCAGATCTAAATCTAAACCAGGTTTGTTTAGAAACCGGGATTCATCACTAATCTTAAAGGGCATGTCCACCCTAAAATGCAATTTTTAATATAAGATTCCCCATGGGCTCACAGCCCCAACCGCTATATTTTTTTTTTTAAAAAGCCCCCCAAACTCTACTTACCTCCCCTCTTTCCTCCGCCGCACCCCCGGCCCTCTGCTTGCGAGAAAATGCAAGCAGAGGGGCGGGACCGGCAGCCGCGTCTCTGATTGGCTGAGCAGCAGCCAATCACGGACGCTGCTGCCGGTCATTCAGTGCAGCGGAGGAAAGAGGAGAGGTAGGTAAGAGTTTGGGGAGCTTTATAAAGATAAAAATATTAGCGGTTGGGGCTGAGAGCCCAGGGGGAATCTTATCTTTTATGGATTTCACGCTAGGGGGAGGGAATCGGGAGAGGGAGGGAGAGGGAGGGAGAGGGAGGGGGAGAAGGGCTGCAGTACGCATGCCAAACTTCTCCCGGAGGCCAGGTAGCAGGCAGAGTCCTATATGGACTCTGCTAGCCTCCTGGTGGGCATTTTTTTTTACTTTGGGGGGGGACTACAGGAGAACCCTATGGAGCTGGGATGTGAGGTAAGGATTAAACTACACTACATGGTGGGGCCAGTAGTTGGGGGGATTATAGTTTTGGGGGTGGACATGCCCTTTAAGGAAACCATGCCTAGCAGTTAGTTCGACATTAGACACTTGTCCTTTAAAGAATAAATCTCTACAACAGTATTATGCTTTAACACATTGGCGTTTCATCAGCTAATGTATATTTCTAGACACTATTGTATATATTATAGGCAACAGTTCAAATTTTACCTCTGCTTGCCAGAATAGATGCAGCTTTGAAAGCTATTAGGGCTTTTTTCTCACATTAACCCGAATTTCCAGGGTTACTTCAATAACAGCAGCTGCTATATTCAATATTTAAGCAGTTCACATTTAAATAAAGAGTGAAAAAAAATCCTGAAATCTCCATCCTCGTAAAAATTGGATTTTTAACTTTTTCCTTGTGTTATCATTCATTTTCTTTCTGAAAATTGGTATCAGTGATTGATAGGGACAAAGGGCCACGAAGACCATATCTTATTTAAAAGATAATGACTTTCTGCACTGAAGTCTTCAATTCTCTTTTATAGTAAAGCAAAAGGGGAAGCCATTTTTTTTTCTTCGCCTGCTGCATTTAAGAAAAAAGTACAGGCAAACTGTTAAACCTGTTTTGTATGAGAGATCTGGTGTTGTAGCTAATTTTGTCCTGCTGTCAATTCCAATCAATATAGGCTGTCACTTAATCACTTAATCTATGGGAAATAACTCATGGTCAGCCAGCTATGATACAAGATATCCATGATATTGGTAAATGGAACATGGATCCATTTTTCTACCCTTGGTGGTACAATTTAGGGTGCTGTGCCAGGACTGTACATGAAGAGTAAAGAAATAGTCTCCTGTCATAGTTGTACTCATTCGTCATCCACTAATGCTTTCTTTTGATGTCACTGGATTTGTTTATAACACACTATAACACACTAATGACTACTATTTAAAAAAGTTTACATTTAGTTGAGGTATTAGTTGCAATTAGCAAACCCTTTAAACCCAACAGGTGACAGTGGTATAGATAATATTAAAGGAGATGTCCACTCTAAAACTATAAACTTAACATGTACACTATCACTTGTCCTTCTTTCATCCTTGGTGAGTCACACTGACTATGCCTGACATCAATAACTAGGGGTAGGGGCAGTAACTGCAGTGCCCTCTATAATAAAATATTTTAGCAGGGATTACATAGAAAGTCAATTGATATAATGTCCACAAAAATTGTCAGTTACCTGCCACCAACCCCAACTGATATATTTTAAACCTTATTACCTTCATAGCTAACCTGATATTTATGGATTATTATTGTCTTCCTTCTGGCCAAGTAAGCTGGCTCCTTCCCCCATGCAGTCAATCAAGGCTGTGACAACTGACATCTCAGCCAATGATTGCTTTTACCCTGCTGCCTCCTCTGCAAATGCTTATGTTTATAAAAAGCTAATTGAGCCAGAAAGGAATCTAACGTTTTATTAAATATCTGGTTACAAATACATGTAATAAACTGGTTAAAAAAATGGGGTTGTGGGCAGATACAAATCTCCAGGCTTTTTTTGATTTGTTTTTGTTTTAAGCGTGGACATGCCCTTCAAATCAGTTGTTTCTGTGCTATAAATCACCAAAAATGTATTTTTAGGCTAAAGCTTTGTTTTAAACATGAAACGGTACAAAGAATATTTACAACTAAAAGAAGTTTAAGGAAAGGTCCCTCTGCACCATGTAATCAATTTTGTGCTGCATCTTGCTTTAAAAACCCAGTGGACACCACAGTATAGAAATCATGGTGTCCATGTTACATTATGTAATGCATGTGACCACCATTTGTGGGAAAACCAACCACATTTCCACCACATGGAAAAATTGCGTAAATGTGTTAGAGAGGGGTCATTATTGGTCAATGTGATAGAGAGGGATCACTATTGGTAAAATAGTCCTATAAAGAACCCAGACTATCCTGTCAAGTTTCAATCTTATTACATTTTATCAGTACAGGATACAGGTTCATGGCTTCTATGCGGTCTATTGCTTAAATAATGTTATAAAACATTAACAAACTCACTTCATTGTCTCAGAGAAATGGGCATGGAAATGTTTTCCTTTCCATCCCCCTTTCATATATAGCAGGGATAAGCAACCAGTAGATCTCCAGATGTTTGAAAACTACAACTCGCAGCATTCCTCTTCAAGCGCTCTGTAGTTAGGGAATTCTGGGAGTTGTAGTTTCCAAACATCTGGTGATCTACTGGTTGCCTATCCCTGATCTATAGATATCTCTCACTATCCAGCAAACAGCAGCTCTCCTTTTTGTCTATTTAGAGGGGAGGGGTGGCGTGGAGTTATGTGAGAGTGAGAAGAATGTTTTTACTAAGACTGTCACATGTTTCACAAAGTAAGTGATATCTAAGTCTTGCAACTTCCTACTAACTTCCTACTTGCCTACTAACACTCACAAAATGTTTTGATTCGCTAACACTGCTGTCAATCTAATATTAAGCACATTGGATACAACACTAAAAGGGAAGTGATAAATATGTTCCATTGTAAGCTTCCATTGCCTCACTGTAAAACTTCCTGGGGTGTGGCTTAACACTCCATTTTGAAGACATCAATAACAAAACAGGAGTGGGGACTACAAAGTACTTTTATTTATTTATATATTTTGCTTTATTTACATTTCTATATACTTTAATGTCATTACTACATATGTGTTAATAAAGATATAACTATT
This sequence comes from Hymenochirus boettgeri, assembly GCA_019447015.1. Classification (NCBI taxonomy): domain Eukaryota; kingdom Metazoa; phylum Chordata; class Amphibia; order Anura; family Pipidae; genus Hymenochirus; species Hymenochirus boettgeri. The sequence continues at coordinate 141,854,882 of CM033474.1, forward strand.
TATTTAGTGCTTAAATAACACATAAACACTGTCCCTATGTATATTACTTTTACCCAACCCCACCAACATAGTAACTCCGAAAAACCTGATGTATTCCCCATGAAATGGGAGCCGTCATCAGGAACAAACACACCCATTACACACCCCCTTTAAATACCCAACCCACGTGCCACCCCCAATTACTCAACACCCACACCTAAACACCATATAAAAAATGCATTAAAACACACTGGATCCATATAACAGGCTCTCTCACTTCCCCCCCAACCCTTTGGCGTTTTAAAATGAGGGAAGAGGCCATCCAGTGCTTTATATTAAAGGCATAGGACCTCCCATAAAAGGGCATGTTGGGGGTGCTATTACCACATGGAGGCTTGACCATTTGACCTTTAATATAAAGCACTGGATGGCCTCTTCCCTTATTTTAAAACAAACTGTATACTAGCCTTTAGAACATTAAACAAAGAGATTCAATTAGAAAACATGCATAAAGGTAGAGCCTATGGTAAGTGGAATTAAGCAAATGGCAAGAAATTTGAACATTTTTCCTGACGTCCAGACACATATGACCTATGATATTACTTTAGTCATTGGTTTGTTCTTTCTGTCTGATCAATGGATTCTGAATGGAAACCTGAAAAAAAGACAGTGGAAATTGTTTCTGGAATTGTTTTTAAGTGTTTAGCAAGTTTGTTGATAGTTGTGGGAGTGAGAGTTCCAATGACACAATTGGAATAAAAGAGTCAGAAATTATTTTGCAGTGGTTCATTGATTTAAGATTGTTACAATAAAAGTTCTCTGCCTAAAGCTGGGTACACACATTAACGATTAAGCCCCGATACCGTCGGATCCGACGGTATCGAGGCTTAATCGTTACGTGTGTACGTTCGTTTCCCGAACGAGCGCGCGGCCGCCAAACGATCGGGTCGGCCGAACGCTCGTTCGGGAAAGGCCGAAAATTTCCATCGGCCGCGCTAGACTCCCTATAGAGGAGTCTAGCGTGGCCGATGGAAATACACAGTCCCGAGCGTTCTCACATAGGAGAACGCTCGGGACTGTGTGTATGCAGATCTTTGAAAGATGGCAGACAGGATCTTACAGATCCTGTCTGTCATCTTTCAGAAATCTGTACAGTGTGTACCTAGCTTTAGTTACCCTCCAAGCGATGTTATATGCCGAAAGTATTATATTGGACCACTTGCCAAAATAGTTGAAGCAACTTCAAGTTACCGTGTATTGGAGTGAAGCGAGTGGCATGTGTGCCTTGCGCTAGGCGACTAATGCATAAGCTAAGGCCTATTGGGCTGGTGCTGCACATTTGGACATGGATAGATAGGATGCTGAGAGTAGTTGTTAATGGGACTTCATTAATATGGACTAAAGTTATAAGTGCGGTTCCACAGGGTTCTTTTTTGGGGCCACTTCTATTTAATCTGTTTATTAATGATTTGGAAGTGAGTATTGTCAGCAAGGTTTCTGTGTTTGCTGGCAACACAAAACTTTGTAGACCATATATTTGCAATTGTTGCAGGTGGCTCTAGATCGATTGTCACAACGTAATTAGACCTTAGATTTCAGACTTAAAAATGATTTTGAAGTTTTGGTGGATAACAAACGTAAAGGTAGCAAGCAGTGCCAGGCAGCAACATCTAGAGCCAGCAAGATATTTTCTTGTATAAAGAGAGGTATGGATTTAATCTCCCTCTTTACAAAGCATTGGTAAGGTCTTATTTGGAATATACAGTGCAATTTTGGAATCCTGTGTACAAAAAGGAAATAGAAAGGGTTCAGAGAAGGGCAATCAAAATAATAAATGGAATGGGGGAGCTTGAATATGAATACAGATTGAATAAGTTACAATTATGTACACTAGAGAAAAGGCGCTTGCATGGGGATATGATTACTGTGTATAAATACATTAACAGGCCATACAATAAACTATCTGGGGCATTGTTCACCAATAGAACATGTCAGAAGATTTTACATTTTACATATCCACTAAGATTTTAAGTTTAGTTTTCAAGCTTGGAAAAGTTTTTTTACTGTAAGAAAAGTAAAACTATGGAACTGTCTTCCATTGGACATTGTGGCAGGTTCATTGGATAGTTAAAACAAAAAAGCTGGATGAGTTTCTGAAAACAAGGAATGTTGCAAGTTATTGGTATTTATAAATAAAGTAGAGTTGATCCAGGGATATTTCCGATTGTCTGGTGATTTTTTTTTTTTTTTGAGGAGAGCATTCCTGTGAGTCATAATTAACTCGCTGCTCGCTCCTCCTTATATGCACAGTAATTCATTCAGTCAGTGAAACGAGCCGGAGCTAGACCGAGTGAGAGCCAATGTTTAGTCTCTTCTTTTAGTTTGAAGTACAAAAGGCAGTTAACTATTTGTATTTACAAAAACAGGCTTCTTATCTACATCACTAATAAAAGAAGGGGGACACGGAGAGTTTGTGCTGGATTTTTATTTCTTTTTTTTTTTTAACTTATGTATTATATGGAATAATATGCTACCTACAGAATAATATATGAATATTACTTCACCTCGGAGTTTCCTGACCTCTGAGGTGCTTTTAAATGCTTTTCAAATGGCCTGGTGCTTTTAAATGGTCAGAAATCTCCTTGTGGCATAATTTCCTTATATTACATTGTAGGTAGTGTATTAATAATGATTAATTGTAATTATGCACAGGAAATCCAATATCTATTATTCTATTCTATTAGTATTTCTCTGTCAATGTACTAGGTGTGCTTGCTATGCCTTGAGGAGAAATATCTAGATCCAAATATGATTTATTTCATCCAGAAGTACGTTGCCTCCATATTTCAGAGGTGCAAAAATTTGTCCATGCTGTTAATTTGCAGCAAGCAATCAGAATTTATCTTTTACTGGTCTACAATATTTAGACAACATTTGATAAAATCTGATTGGTTGCGGCAGATTACCATTCACCAACATAGGTAAAACAATACACATCTTGTAAAAAAAAAAACTTTAGTCTTTGCCTTTACTTAGTGTAATACTGTTATCCTCCTTTGCACTACAGGATGGGTGTAATGTCAAATTCCTGGGAGAGTACTGCAAAGTCTCTGTTCCACCAAACTTTGATAGGTTCACTAGAATTAACTTTGTCAGGACTGGGCTCCCTCCTCTCAACAGTTAACCCCAGAATAAAGAGAAATAGTATAGTAATAATAGTTTATTACTTAAAAAATGCAATATATAAAACCCTATACATAAAACAATATATTAAAAAGATAAAAAGACATTTGCATTTTCTCATTATGTGTCCTTTATTTCAAGTGAAAGACAAACAGGGAGATTCAATTAAAGTTCTTATTGTTAAAAATGGTGCTAATTTTGCCCGAAACAATCAGATCTTATTTAACATTTGAAAGCTAACATCTTATTGGTTAGGTCAAATTTAGCACCATTTTAAACAATAAGAACTTTTATTGAATAACCCTGAAAGTGCCTAAAAATGCTAAACAGTGCAAAATAAAATCCAATAAAATATATGCTTCACTGGAGCAATTAGTCCCAAAGTAGCATCCAGAGTTTCAGAGGCTTCTACAGAAGAAATAAATATAAGTCAGTTTTTCTTTTAAATCAAAACTGGGACAAGTTTATTATAAGGTCCCAATGCATTTTGCCACTGTGCAGTTTTTTCAAGGATTTTATGGTGTATCTGAGTGTTTGTATGCTTTTTATACTCATCTGCCAGTTCTTCTGGGTTCTGCGTCCGGGCGTGGTGGCGTAATGACGTCATACGTTCCATCTGGCTCCTATACAGCTATCTTTAAAAATGATAGTAGATTGGGTTACTTCCGTGCTATGGTGTGGTAGGGAATGTCTCCTTAAGTAGGGTGGCTGCACTGCAAGTTGTCCACTGAAATGTTTATAAAATCTTTAAAAGTATCTTGCTTGCGCTTGGGGGTATGGGTAGGGGAAGGGTTAAAACAAGAAGTAAAAAATAAATAGGTTAAGATCAAGATCTCTGTAAACAAACCAGTTTAAAATGACACTTCCATATATTAAAATTATATGTGTCTATCCACCACTAGGGGTAATGCAGGCTTCACTCTGTGCTGTTCTGATGCTTGCTTGGTCTGTATAGTTCCCAAAAACCTCTGCACACAGGAATAAGGTTGCCAACAAACTTTATTATAGTAATTAAAAACAATAAAAAGCACTAAAAAACCTTGCAAAAAACGTCCATTAGCAGTTTTTGAAGTTGCACCTCTCTGCTATGGTGTGGCCCCTTTAAGTAGTGGCTTGTGAGGTAGTTCCTACGTGTTTCGCTGTTTTAATCCTTACAGCTTCATCAGGGATAAAATTTGAAGTATCTTTAATTTGAAGTATCTTTAATTTGAAGTATCTTTAAAAATGGTCTTACCTGTTTCAGTCAATCGCATCTTCTGCAATGCCTAGGAACAAGCGTTTTTTTGCTCCTGGGCTCTTAGGATGTATCTCTCTATCCATCTATATGTCAGACTTAAAAGGCATGTCCACCCTCCCGGTCCTTCCATTCGTCTATAGCCCTCTTTGCTACCAGGTGCCCTACCGGTTAAACCTCTTAAGATATGGTACATCACCCTATCCCACCCACAACCGGCAAGTCCATTTGTTTAAAAAAGCTGCATCTATCATCTACTTATGACCCTGGTGTTCTGTATTGTGGCTGCCGTGTCTTTGATTGGCTGCATCTCAATGCCAGCAAGCAGAGGGCCAAGGGCAGAGCGTCGGGGGATCGAAGCATTGTATGTAGATTTCTGAAGCTTTTTTAGACAATCGAACTTAGCGGTTGGGGTGGGGTGGGGGCGCCCTACCATATGTTAAAAAAAAAATTCACAGGTGGACATGCTCGTTAGGGGGGAAAAGGTTAAATGCTTGTTTTTTTTGTTTGTTTTGTTTTACAAGTTTTTAACATCCCCCCCCCCCCAAAAAAAAACTTTTAGAATATTTAGAATGTTGGTATTGATATTACATTATAAATTAAACAATGTTTAGTTCGATATTTCAACTTCTATAAACTTCAATAGGGTTGAACTAATAGTTTTAAAGTTCTGTTAACGTAAAAGTGAACCAAATGTTGAAGCATGAAATGACAGGCACTTTTTGGTGGTGTTTATTGCATTCTAGAACATCTGAGACAGAGGAATAAAATGAGTCCTTTTTATATCAGCACTCCAATTTAATAGTGGTGGAAAATGTTCAATAACTTCCTTTGCCGATGGGAAATAATTTCCTTGCTTGGTTTAATAATGTTCTGAACATCTTTTTTATCATCTGCAAATCAGCATGTTTAAGAAAAGGATAGTTTGGGCAGTTCAGAAACATTCCCTTAATTTACATACAAAATTAGATCCTGTTGCTTAAAGAAAAACAAGGACATTTTATGAGGAGGGCAAGCATTTAAATAATAAAAGCTCCGATTAAGTGAAATTCTGAAAAATGTGAAAAGTTATAACAATCATATGTTCTCTTCAATACATTCTATTCAGTGAATATGTAAGTGGCCTTGAATCATTTATGCCTACATGCAGGAAACGGATAAATTTTGAACAAATTTAATTGAAATCACCCCTGGAGTGAGTTTGAAGGAAGGATTAAATTTAATGGTCTCACAGAGTGCCATAGCACATGACTACTGGCTTCTGAGGTCTATTTTCTCTTTCAGATAAACGCTAAACCCTAACAAAGTCACAAATGTGAGTTTAATCACATTGCTCAAAATGAAAATCACTTTACAATGTAATGAGACCTAAAGAAGATGTTTAACTACTCAAGTCATAAAGTTAAGTTTCACCTTAGCAGTGTGATCAAGTCATATTTCATCCACATTATCATTTAGATTAATAATGCATTCCAGGAAAGCATTCTTGTATAATACAAATGGGTGTTTGTGTCCTATGAATCAGTAATGTATGAAAAATAAAGGGAAATTAACATATGCTAAAGCATTTTGTACTGAGATAAATCAAAATTACAGCTTCCCATATTATCTATAATGTGACACAATGACTGAAGGCACTATTAGTTCCACAAAGCACCACTAAATATTGTCTATATTGTCATACATAATATCAGCATGAATAACACAGGTAGAATATTTGAAACATGTGGGGCTGGTGCAATAAGAGGTGCAAAAGCCTGTGAATTTTCATCAACCAATCAGTGTTGACTAGAGATGTACTGTGGGTTCTAATAGAACCCAGTTTCGAATTGAATCCGAGGGTTTCGAAGTGCCGACGAAACTTTCAGAACTCCCGGAATTTACGAAACCCGAATTTTACGAGTTTTTGACTTTTATGGAAAATTCGATAATTATCGAAATAGAAAGTAAATGATTATCGAAATTGAAAGTAGATGATTATCGAAAGTAGAAAGTAGTCCTGTGAAACCAGAAGTCCTTTTATGGACTAACCCATCCTTTTAAGTCCTTTGGACAATTTTCTGTTAGTCCTTTTAGAGGTCTTGGTGTTTTATTTCTTTCTGTCTGTATTAGTGTATACAGTATATATATACAGATATATAGGGAGAGTTAAATATCAGACAGGGCAAGAGGATGAGGCAGAGGAAGAAGTGCCTCTGCACATGATGTTATAGGCAGAGGTGGGCCCATGCAGTCTGCTGCTGCTGGGCAGGAGCCCCCTGGCCCTTCCCAGGGCAGGGCAACAGTGCCCAATATGTTCTGGGGTATCCAGGCTAGGTCTATCAATCCTGATCAAGTAAGGCAGGTTGTCGACTGGATTACTCAGCCTTCCCTTCCACCTCCTCACAGGCACAGGACAACCGAGCTGCCACCACTGATAATGTGCCTGCCCCTCCCTCCCCGGTGGCTTCTACTGTGGGCATGGACCCTGATCCTATCTATGAGGAGTTTATTGACCACATGGTCCAAACTTTCAGGGATCCGGAGGAGGAGTCACAGGAGAAGTTTTCCCGTACTATGTGTGGCGCTAGTGTGCTCGAGGAGGAGCTTTGCACTGATGCACAGTCCTTCCTGACGCATGTGGCAGAGGAAGAAAGTGTTCAGTGCACAGGGGGACAGGAGGCTGTGCTTATCATGCAGCAATCCAGAGACAGCAGAGGTTCCAGCTGCTGCTGCTCATGTTAGTGACACAGCCTCCAGTGATGAGGAGGTGCTCATGAACGATGATGTCATGGATCGTTCATGGTGCCACAAGTGGGAGAGGAGGAGCAGGATAGTGTATCTGAGGGAGAGCGCTCAGAGCATGAGCACGAGCCTGAACCCAGAGAGACAGCCTTTGGCCCCAGCAGGCAGTGTTAAGAGGCGCCTTGACACTGCTGCTGGTTCGTCCACTAAAAGGCAGGTCTCTCTTCCCCAGTTATTGGAGCTGAGACAGAAGCTGTCCCCCAGTCACCCCCAAGCACAGCGTCTCACTGCCGGCTTAGTCAAACATCTGGCGGTGCAGCTGCCACCATTCAGCCTGGTAGACAGTGCAGCGTTCAGGGAGTTTGTGGCTATTGGCACACAACAGTGGCAAGTCCCTGGCCGTAATTACTTTGCCAAGAAGGCAGTACCAGCCCTGCACGACCATCTGCAGGGCAATATAGCTGCTTCGCTGGACCACAGTGTGGGCAAGCGTGTTCACCTTACTATGGACTCGTGGTCCAGCAAGTATGGCCAGGGGCGGTATCTGTCTTTTACAGCACAGTGGGTCGCGCTGCTAGCCGGCAGAGATGCAGCACAGGGCACAAGTGAGGAGATGGTGGTACCACCACATATTGCTCATATGCAGGTCTCCACCACCCCCTCCTCATCTGGTGAGTCCTCCTCTCGGAGCCTATTCTTGGTGCCAGGAGAGACAGTGCCATTCAGTTTTGCAGCTTCTGTGCCTTGGTGATAGGAGCCACACTGGGCCACAGTTGCTGGCAGCACTGCAAGGGCAAGCTGAGAGGTGGCTGACCCCCCGCCAACTCTCAATAGGCAAGGTCATGTGTGACAATGCCACTAATATCATCTCTGCCCTTCGCTTGGGCAAAGTCACACACGTTCCTTGCCTGGACCATGCTCTCAACCTGGTTGTCCAGCGGTTCCTTAGCAAGTACCCTAGCCTGCAGGATGTCATACATGGCCACAGCTCGTCTGTCCGAGTTCCAGCAGCAGCACCCTCTGCCACAGAACCGCTTGATATGCGACACCCCCACCCGCTGGAACTCTAGTCTCATGATGATGCTGAGGCTGCTCCAGCAAAGACGAGCCATAATGGACTATTTGTACCATTACTGTACAAGATCAGGCTCTGGGGACCTGGGTTTCCTGTTACCCAGGCAGTGGCGGCTGCTTAGGGATGCTTGACTTGTGCTTGCGCCATTTGAGGAGGAAACCAGGATGGGAAGCCGTGATGATGCCACCATCTCGGATACCACCACTCTGGTGTTCCTCCTCAAGCACACGCTACACGGCATCCTTGACAGGGCACTAGCCGCAGAGCAGCAGCTACGTGAAGAGGAGGATGACAATACCGTGGCTCTTTCTGAGCCCAGGGATCAGCCGTCTGATGAGGAGGAGGAGGAATTTGTTGACCTGGAAGCAGTGAAAAAAGGGGTGTTCTTCTAGGGGGGCACTTCAACCCTCCCAAGTACCACATGTCATCCGTGGTTGGGGAGAAGTTGAATCCGACACTGTAGTCCTCAGTAACACCGAGGACATGGGGTCCTCTGAGGTAGGCAATTTGCAGCAGAAATGCTCCTTTATGTTGCAATGCCTGTGCAAGGACCCCAGGATTAAGGCCATCAAGGAGAAGGAGCAATACTGGGTGGCCACCCTTGTAGATCCCCGCTACAAGGGTAAAATGTCTGAGTTCATCCCCGCATCTCAGGGGGAAGGGAGAAAGCAGAACTATGAGGTTTTGCAGTTGTGTCCCCTCTGTTCTGCCTTCCCAAGTGCTAGCAGGCCGACACCACCTGATGTTGGGGATGCACAGGGCTCATGTCCCCCTGTGCCTGAGAGGAGGAGCAGTACTGGAGCCTCACGGCCTACTTCAGACTATGTTTCCAGCCGTAGTTGCCAGAACCATCTACTGGCAGCTCCAACAGGCAATACCTCAGTCGCCAGGTCACTGACAACATCGGATCCTGGGCTGGTGTAGACTCATCAGAGACTAAGGGTGGTGAGGTCCCGCTGGCCTGAGTTGGCACAGCATGCCATTGAAGTCCTGTCCTGACCGGCATCCAGTGTCCTTTTGTAGACGACCTTCAGAGCAGCAGGGGGAGAGGAGGACTCATCTTTTTACTGAGAATGTGAATCGTCTGACATTCATTAAGATGAATGAGGCATGGATCCCATCTCAGTACAGCATCCCTGTTGATGATGTTTGTGACTGAAGGCCTGTTGCCCCTTGCCACCCATACTGCTCCTTCCCACTGGCTTAGTGTTCATCTTGAGGCCTAGCTAATGCCAGCTCAGCTGGCAAGTGGCTAATTTTTCTATTTGATAGGGTCATGCATGGTCCTACCTCTCTCTACCTCATTTAAGCTGTGTAACGGCTGTGTCACCTGTTCGGACCATTTTGTACAGCTGCACCAGCTACTCTGTGGCTAATGTTTCTTACCTGTGGGTCAATCCTGCCTGGCCCATGCCAAATGTTTACACCCTTGTGGTGTCACCTGTTCTGACTATTTTGTACAGCTGCACCAGCTACTCTGTGGCTAATGTTTCTTAACTGTGGGTCAATCCTGCCTGGCCCATGCCAAATGTTTACACCCAGCTACTCTGTGGCTAATGTTTCTACCTGTGGGTCAATCTTGCCTGGCCCATGCCAAATGTTTACACCCTTGTGGTGTCACCTGTTCTGACCATTTTGAACAGCTGCACCTGCTACTCTGTGGTTAATGTTTCTTACCTGTGGGTCAATCCTGCCTGGCCCATGCCAAATGTTTACACCCTTTTCAGGCTTTTCATTCATGTGATCATAGTAATGTATACTAAAACCCCTATGTTTATAAAGTATGTCAGTGTGCAGATAATATGATATTGTATGGGGCCTAGGAATATGCATTGCTTCCACAATCCTTGTATTGTATATATATATATATATATATATATATATATATATATATATATACATTGCCCTCATGGCCCTCTCCATCCTTGCCAGGGGATCCTCAGTGGGTGGTGCTGGGGTTGGAGGCGGTACAGTGGGGGCCTCTTCCACTTTGTAAGATCATATAAAAAATAAAATACATTAATATGATGGTAGCGACAGCTTTACTGCACTTTTTAACACGCCACTAGTTACATTAACTAACACATTAACATTAATAGGTAATAAGAAGTGCTTTACACAAATTTAAGCTATAAAACAGAAACTTTCTTTGACAATTAATTATGTAAATAAAAGTGATAATATTTTATATAACCATTTTATATAACAATCGAGGCTAGGCTGCATTAACACATAAAACATTAAACATTTGCATCTGCAATTTTAAATATTGTGGAAATCACGGGAATGCAAAAATTCCTGCGATTGCACATGCGATCACCTTTTTTTGTGCGCAATCGCATGTGGAAGTGGAAATTATCAACATCACATCAATAATACGAGACAGTGCACCGTAACTGAGTGCACGCTTCGGTGCGTTGCAGTGTGGCCTCAGCCTCAAGGTCGAAAAAATAGCTAAAACCGTGATACTTGCCTTGTGGTGGTGCCGGAGGCAGAGGCAGAGAAGGGGGAGGAGGTAGGGGAAGAGGAGGAGGAGAAGGAGAGGATGGGCAGAGTCCTCTGTCTCTGTATCTTCCTCTTATGTAAGATTATATAAAAAATAAAATCAATTAATATGATGGTAGTGACAGCTTTTTGGGCTTTTTAACGCCCCACCTGTTTATTCACTAAGACTAACTAACATTAATAAGGTCCTGCAAATGTTAGTGGCGGTTTGCGGTTATCAGTAATAAGGAGTGTTTTACACAAATATAAACTTGTAAAAAAAACAAAAGTTTCTCTGACAATTATTTATGTGGTTTACAAAAAAGTACAAATAAATGAGATAATATTTTATATAAACATTTTATATAACAATCAAAGCAGAAATAAATGGCTAAAACAGTGATACTTGCCTTGCGCTCTGTTCGCTATGTCAGCGATATAGCTGGCCCTCTGCCTCTTCAGGTCAGACCACCTGCGCTGTAGCTGGAAGGTGTTCTGACTGATGTCAAATTTTGTTTGCAGCTTCCGCTGCAAACTACGGATAATTTGCAACTTGCGCCTTTTAATTTGTGGGGTGCCAGCCGGCATCCCATCGTAATCGTAATCACTTCTGGCCAGGTAGGCCACTATGAATCACTGCCACTCCATGCTAGGCATCCTGAGGCTCTAATTCAGATGTGGGACAGAACAAGAAGAAACTGCCGAAAACCGGAAGTAGTTTCTGAATGCAGAACTGCCGATTTCGGTAACCCTAGAAAACACAAGCCGATTAGGGATGGCCGGTTCGCGGATCCAAACCCGGATCCGCCGAAAATTTTTTCGAAAATTCAGGAAACTCGTAATTTTGAAAATTTTCGAAAATACGAGGATGTCTCTTATTTTCGTAAATACGTATTTTCGAAAATTTTCGAAATTACGAAGATTGCTCGTATTTTTTTGAAAAATACGTTTTCGTAAATTTTCGAAATTACGAGTTTCTTGTATTTTCTAAAGTTTTGAAGCCCCATATGAGGTTGTTAAACCACGACAAGCCTTTTTTGACTTTGGCATCTTTTCCAATTCTGACTTAATTTTTCGCCAGTCTCGCACCTGTCTTTCATCAACGCCAAATTCCTGGCCTGCAACAGAATTATTGCTTTCCTCTGCTCTTGACACAACTCTTAGTTTAAAGCCAGCGTCGTATGATCTGCACAATTTTTTTACGCGACCAACCGTTTCTAACAGATTAAAAAAACACAGAAGAACCAGTAAGAAAAATTTCCCAGCAACCACATTAAAATTACAAACGAGGCACTGATTACTGCTTTTATATCAAGGTATTCTGCCTTCTGATTCAAGATTGTTCTGAGGCTTTAGTTGCCCTTTAAATTGACTTATAATAAGTAAAACAGCTACGGTATAATAAACAATAACAAGCATACGGTAATAAATGTAAAAAGAGCCTATTGGCCTAGTACCGTAATAATAATCTACGGTATTAACCATTGCAATTCAGATGTTTGTAAACTACAACTCCCAGCATGCTTTGTGTGGCAAGTGCTGGAATGCTTTAAATAACTTTAATAAATTACTGTACTGGTACTGTAAATGTGGTAATAATTCATTTATAATGCCACCCAGCAGCCATTCCCACTGCAAGGAATGGGGGGGGTGCACTACTAGCCTGATCCACTCCAGCAATGCATTGTGGGAGTGTGGTCATGTAAGTTTTATGGAGGAGCAATATTTTATCACTCTGCATATGTCACAAATTGACCTTTATTGCATCGCTCTATTAGAAACTAGGAGAGATCTACATGATCATTGTAAACATCAATGGGCAGATTGAATAAAAGGTGTAAAATTTTGTCTTTGCAATTATTCTGTATAAATTAATATGATGTTATTTAACTGCAATAACTCAGTTAAATAGCTAATATCTGGTCGGTTGCAATAATTTAAATCAAAACATATCATATGTTTGGTTAACTTTTGAACCTCTTATTGCATCAGCCCTTAAGTATATAAATCTAAAAGTAGCCCTTCTCAAAGGGTTTTTAAAAATCTTTATATTCTGTTTCCATACCATTCATAGCATGCAGTCCACAGACTTTTCTGTGTGTAGTTACCGTATGCTTTAACTGGTACAGCACACTGAGAGATTCCTAAATGTAGGAGAAAAATTAAAATGTTCAAACGTAAATGAAATAGAAAACATTAAAAATTAAATTACAAACAGAATTACACATTTTAAAATATAAAATACTAATAAAAAATGCAGGGGTAATAACCTTGACTTTATTCTGATGTTCTATTAATCTTCATGAACCAATTAAATGTTTTTTTTATAGTAAGTAGGTAACAGCAAAATAATGATTCTGTACAAATGGACTTTAATTGTTATAATTACTGTTACACTTGTCAGTTGCAAGAAAATAAAGATGAGGAAATCAATTCAAATAAATGTCTACTCAGTCCAAATTATGGTGATTAGTAGCTGACTGGCATTGATTCACACCTTAGCTTAATCTGAACTGATGTGAATGATATGATTCATATTGATTGTGGGAATGTATTCAAAACTTCTGTAGAGATACAACCATCAATGTGGCTTGTAATCAATAACCTTGAGCAGCCTTTTCATGCAACAATATTAAACCCCTTGCGAATCATTACACCTTTACATGCATTGACATCATTTGTCCAATTTCTTTTGTTTGCCCAACAATGTACCTACTTGCAATAACCTACATCTTGTGTAGACTCCTAAAAATAATGGAGTTGCTCAACTTTAAAGGGACACTAAACTGGAAAATGAATTACTTTTAATAGGTAATAGTAATTAATAGTAATAAGTTGCCTTTTTCCTTTTCTATATTTTTAGTGCTGTCAGGAACTTTATCCCTTTTTGCTCTCAGTGCTCCCTGTCACTAGATCTCCCCGTGACCTGTTTAGTTCACTCCTAGTTAGTATGCATGTCTCCTCTCTATGGAGATGGTCTATGGAGGTGGTCTGTGCCCCACTACAGCCAATAACACCCAGTGATTATGTATTATAGTGAAAGTGAAAGTTAAACTGCCTTGCAATAGGAAGGTATGTGTGTGTGTGTGTGTGTGTGTATAGTGGTGGGTGGGGGGGGCTTTGTAATTGATTTATTTAGGTACAGTGCTACATTGGGACTTAACTAACACAGACAGCAGCTAACTGCAGGACTGGGCGTTATCTGCACAGAAAGAGCACAGAGAAACAGATAATGCTTATTCCTTTTCCAGATCTTAATACTGAATAAATTAGCTGTGAAGTGATAGAAAAACAAGCTTTACTTATATAGATTGGATAGTTTCTACATGTAGTGTGCCAGGGGGAGGGCGCTGGGTGATTGACAGTTCTTTACTGACTAGCTGTGCCAGCCTTTTTTCAAAAGTAAAAGTCCCAGATAGGATAGAATTGTCAGAGGGATAGGATTGTCAGAGGGATAGGATTGTCAGAGAAGAAAAAAAAACAGATGTAAGATTAGTGGTAATTACTCTTAATTACTGTATGATTAGTTAAAAAACGATTTGCCCCAGTTTACATGTCCTTTAAGTTCTGTTGTTGGCTCCCCAACTTAAAATAACATTTTTGTGATAGTATTCCAGATGACAAAAAGCTGAGTTATAGGGCTGATACTTACAAATTAGTAAAATGTTGCATGTGTTATTAATCTGTAACACCCAATCTGATCTAACTTCAGTCTCCCAGTGAAAAGCTTACATACAATTGGTTGCTGCAAATTATTAGCACAGGCAAACTTTTGTACATCTTATTGCATCATAGTCTTTTCTGTAGCATGCACAAATACAGTTTCAGCAATGAGAATAATATAGCAATGCTGCCTATGAGTTGGTATGAATTATTTTTAACTTCACATGTATGAAACAATTAAAGTTTAAAGGACATGTCCATCCCCCCAACTAAAATTTGCCCCACTGTGTAGTGTTAAAAGATCCCTACTTTTCTCTTCTGCTCCTTATGTTTGTCCTGCAGTGCCTGTTGAAATTCCAAACAAATAAAGAGTAGGAGCCTCTATGTGTGTAATCCGTACCTTCCACTTTCTGGTCTTCTGAGAGGAGTGAAGAGACCTTTTAAAGGACAATTATACTCACCTTAACCCTGCTTCTCTTCTACTCCATGTCCATGAACTCAGGGTGAGGACCTATGGCGCTAGGTCCTGTGTTTAACCTCTATAATAGTAATAAGACTTTAAAAAATTGCTTTATGCTGTTCAGTCCTGCAGCCTGACCAATAGGAAGATGCACTGTGTAAGATGCGTATCTTCCTATTGGTGGTCCTCACTCTTCTACTTTTATTTGGAAGAGATGAGGGAAAAATGCAATATTTTATGGCACACATTTATGCTTTTAACTATTCCAATTAATTACAATAGTTACCGTAGTAATTCACTGTAGCTAGGTCTCTATAATGTACAGCATTAATAATGTAGTTTTAGTAAATACTGTAAAACGTGTATGCTTAGGCAGGCAAAATAATATCAAATATTAACTATATATATATATACATCAAATAGGACTGGGGGAAAAACACAATTCAATTGTTTGCATTTATATACAAATATGGGTTACTTTAAGTACTGAAAGTTGAAAAATTGCAGTGCTCATTTGTTTGTACGTAGTCTGTGTTATATAGGAAAATATTTTGGACAGGAATCAGTTGAGCATCATGAAGACAGATCAGCAAGTTTTGTACTTCATTGAATGTTTAAATACCGATCAAGAATATGGCTCTGTTTTCTGAACAGAGAAGTCAAAGTCACAATGTATAACCTGGATATGATATAGTACTTTATGACAAGGGACACAGCTGTTTTACTCATACAACAACTGTGTCACAAAAGGAAACAGCATGTTATTTATTTCACTTTGTTGTTTTGGCTGATTTTAATAATTCCATACACATAAAGGACCAAATATATTATTTTGCCCATCTCTTCATATGACCTGCAGTGTCAAATATTTGTTGACAAAGAAAATGTAAATTAACATAAACAAAGGGAAACTGGACAAAATGCATGGCTTTTCTTATTACTGGCTTTGATCAGACCTACAGAGTTGTAATTTTCTAATGTTTTGCATAGGCTTTTTTACTTGCTTGTCTGCTTTGTGTAGGCTTTTCTACTTGCTTGTCCACTTTGTAGTGACTAAACTGTAGAGACCTCAGGTGCTGGTGATGTCACAGTTCATAGTGCTTGCAGGAAACACTACCCTTTATACTGCTATAGTTTTGGATAGATTGCAGCTAGAAGCATGTGCTTGTGAAGGTTCTCATTCATTCAGGTCGTGGTAAATCTGTTGTATTCAGTTAGATCAACTGAACTTAAAGTTTAGTTTTTGAAGGCGTTTTGCTAGTCATCTGACTGGCTTTCTCAATTCTGAATTAAGAAAGCCAGTCATATGACTAGGGAAACGTCTTCAAGAACAAAACTTTTAAGTACAGTTGATCTAACTGAATACAACAGATATAGCTAGAAGCATGATTCCGGAGTCATTTTAAAAGTAGGAATGTGCTCTTTTTAATAAATTTCACTTGTTTAGAAATCACAGTTACCCTTTAATTTAAACAAAAGGTTTTCTTGGAGATATGGAAATGTTAATATGGCAAAGAAAAATTGTTAGGTTTATTTTGCAAGAATAATAAAAACCTTCAATTCAAAGATGGTAAGTAAAAGTAGCCAGTCATACTGTATAAACAGATCTTTTTTCCTGTTTATATTCTTGCAGTAATCATATGTAACAAATTTGTGATCCCCTAACATTTAGACTTCTACAGTGCAATTATGACTGTCATGCAGATTCCTCAAAAGTCATTCCACACTGCGAAGCAGGGCCATTTCTAGCCATTTCCGTGCCCTAGGCGCCCTCCAAACTTCACCCCCCCCAAAAAAAAAAACCCCTCTTGTCCTGTCAAATTACAGCTGAGTTTCCTCCTCCTGCTTCTGACACTATCTACTGCGACTGTTCTTTATAGTGGAACCGCTTTACTAGTTGGTAAGAGGCACACGATGTACCAGGTGAGACGGGCGTGGATACATACTTTTGTATGAATGCAGTGACACTGGCTACAAATGAAATACTGATTGGAAGGACAGGATAGGTTTCAGTGGATGTGCGGTATGTGGCACCAGTGTTCTCCCCAGAAATTGTTTCGGGTAGGGCAGAACAGGGAAATTTGGTGAGATCTGAGATGTTTTACTCTTTCAGTGCTTTTCCAAGAATATTGGCATTAATACTTTCAGAAGAACATTACCATTAACCCTTTAGTGCCAGCAGACTTTACTATTAATACTTTCAGTGCCAGCACCTTTCCAGAGAATTGCTATTAACCCTTCAGTGCCAGCAGATTTCCCAATAGTATTGCCATTAACACTTTCAGTGCCAGAAGAGTATTACCATGAACCATTCAATTCCAGCAGACTTTCCTATTAACACTTTCAGTGCCAGCAGTGTATTACCTTTAACTCTTTCAGCTGGCAGCATTGACATGATATACAGTATGTACCTGCTTTCCATGTCTCCCCCATTGAATTGTTCAATCCTCACCCACTCTAAGTTCTAATTGGATAGTTGGGTGGAAGTAAGAGACAGGATAAGGATCTCATGGCTGCTAGTCACAGGGGACACTGTTATAAAGTCTGCAACAGCTTTTACCTGGCATTTTAGAATTGTTCCCCTCAGTACTATTATCTGAGCTCATCCTCCCCCCTCCTTCCTTCACCTTCAGTTCATTTTGCAAATTGCAACATTTGTTGCTATGTGGAGTGTGTGGAGTTTAGGCTCTGTACTACATACAATGTTGCAGCTGAACAAGGAGAGCAGATCTAACTCAGCAAATAACAGCTGACATGGAGATGCTAGGGAGAAGAATTGGCACCCTGGATCAACATAGACGCCCTATAGGGGTGCTCCCTTTTATTGTGGTGTGTCTGCACAATAAAATGGAGCACCCCTATCAGAATGCTAAAAAGTCATTCTCTGGTCATTAGCAAAGCACTCAAAAAATGCACCTGCCCAATAATAATAGAAAAAAAAGATATATTTGAGAAGGAAAATAATTTTGATTAGGGAAAAGTTAACAGATGCAGATTATCTCCACCTATCGCCCTCATGTGATGTTTATATCAAATAAACTCTATCAATCTATCTTCAATATATTTATATCCCCCTGATTTTTTCCTTTTTGGGGTTGGATTCAGAGTCGATGTGCCTCAAGTTATTGAATAACTATCCTTGGCAGTTGTTCAGAGAACTACCTTTCCAATCACCGTCCTGTAATCCTTTAGTTTGGTATCAAAGAAAACCTAGTCAGTTGAAAGAAAAGTACCTTAGGGAATGTATGACAAATGCTATAATTTTTTAATTTAGGCTCTTATTAATCCACCAACATATTAAATAGGCTATAATTTAAAGAAAATGGATAAAAAGATTGTTATGTATAAAATCAAATTATTTACTTGAAAGCATTAAATGAATACTTTAATCAAAGCTTAAAACAAGGTTTTCTAATTATTACCTTTTAAACAAACATAAGATTTTTGTGGGGAAGATTTGTCTTTTCAATGTGTAATATAAAATAAAATATGTTAATAGTTTAAAACTACATAAAAACCTTTGATCTGAATTTAAAACAACTCACATAATTGTAATTTTCACAAGATGCTTCATCCTAAAAGTGAAAGAAAATGCAAAATATAATGCTTATCCTATGAAATTTTACATGTTTGTACCTTTATATCTAGGCAAGAATCTTTGATCTAAAATAAAAACTCCAGATGTGAGGAACTAGTAGTGCAGATTTTTATTTATTTTTTTTAAATTACTGTAAATAATAAGTCAGATATAGCTTGATATTAAGTTGCAACCAATGCAGCACTTTGCTCAACAACATCTGTATGCACAGTAGGAAGATAATACATTTGATGAATTTTCTCAAGTACAACATGGGCCCAAATATATCTCAAAGGATTCGAAGCTAAAAGACACTTCAAAATTATTGTAATTAAGTTCAATGAGAATTAAACGAAATCCAATGAGCCTAAAAATATAAATTTTTCGATTTAAATAGCTAATTTATATAGATTATAATATATAACATTCCAATATGCTTTCTATTTATGATATAAACCAGCTGTCTTGCATATTTATAAAAAAATCTATAATAAAATTCTTTTGATTCTTAACTTAAGTTAAATATGGGCTATTATGACAAATAAATATGCTGTTTAATTTAGCTTCACCTGTGTAACACATAGAGAAAAAGTTTTTAAAAAAAGACTTTCTCACTTTAGAATCGCTTGTTTAAGTCATTCTCAATTAAGAAACCAAACTTCAAGTCCAATTGATCAAACTAAATACAAAAGATATACCATTAACTGGATGAATAACTACCTTCACAAGTAAGTTCATCATATAAATCAATAAAAATGTGTAAATAGTTTATAATACTACTATAATAATAATACTCGGTGGAACACACCCTAGAGGGTTCATGCATCTTTATTTGTGTCAGCTCTTTGTCTGGCATTAAAAACAACAAAACTACTCCAATTGCAATATTGCGATGAAACTCCCACAGCCACAGCAAGCTATTTACCAGTCACCTTACGAGATTCACCAGATAAACCTCATGTAGGGTTACCCAGATTTACCCAGATCTGCACTGGTAAATCTCGTAAGGGAGATCTTCCCAGAGCAGCTGCAAATCATTTAGCGAATTTTAGCGAGATAAGAAGTGTTGTGGATCTCTTCTAATATCCTCAGAACCATTTTAAAAGAACAGTAAAAGATAATATAATAAGACACATTAAAGGGCATGTCCACCCTCAAAACTAAAATGTGATCCTCTGCTGGTCCCACTGTGTAGTTTAAAAATTCCTTACCTTACAGCTCTTTATGGTTCTCCGGCAGTGCTTCTCCAAAGTCCAGGAAACTAAAGAGTAGAGTAAGAGTAGAGATGCCTTCCTGTGAAAAGGTTTCTGCCTCTTCCTTGTCCTCCATGAGGTACTGTGGCATGCCCAGGGGAGCCCATCCCCCCTCCCTCCAACCCTCTGGATTCCTCCATGTCTGTCTCACCCCCTACCTTTAAATGTTTTTTCTGTAGTGTAGGCCACCCCTGCCCACCCCCAACCTCCAAGGTAGATTAGTGAAAAAAGCAGCAGAAACATACTTATAATGCTTCGTTCCCCTGGCGCTCTGCATTGTTGGAAGCCATGTCTGTGATTGGCTTCCAGGCGGACATAATATAAACATAACACAATAATAAACACCTAGAACTATGAATTAGAAATAACTATTTGAATAAACCATACTGACTTTATGGTCATGCTTTCCATCATGCCATGGTTCAATATTGATGAATAAAGTTTATTATAGTTAAATATCTGTTTGTAATCAACTTATCTGCAAATGGGTTTATTACTATCTAATATCTAATAATATTTGTGTTGTACTTTAGATGTCTTTCTGCTGTCAATGGCAAATCTCCAATGCAATATTTTAGTATTGAACCAAACCTGCACAAATCGCTCATCCACATTAATCCTCCTACACGTCACTCTAACATTTGTAAAAAAAAAAAATAAATAAACTCTCCGTATGTGAGGCAGTAGAGAGGAAGTGTCTCCGTTGTTCTGGAGATACTTGCTACATAAGTAGTGGGAGGAGGTGAGTTAGGAGAGACACAAGTCCTGCCTTATCACTTCAGCCCAATCTCCCTTTGACAGGCAATAAATTGGTGAAAACTTGAAAGCTTCCCTTTACATTTGTTTTTAACGCCGTATATGCCAAGCATTTTAGTGCGTAGGAAGGAGTCATTGGGAGACTTCCTGTCAAACTTGTGTAAACCTACACACTACATTGGCAAGCTGTTAGGGGATTTGATTGACAGCTCAAGCAGGAGTGGTGTATTAAAATCTTGACTTCTTTTAACTTGAATATCTTGGGACAGAGGAGGAAACTGATGAAAATAAAGGTACTCTGGGGGTTGGGGGGAATTATAGAACACATGGGGGGGGGGGGGATTACATTTTGCCACTATAGAAGCCCTTTAAAGTCTCAAACATATATACTAATGAATTGTGTTTCTTAGTACAGGATTATGTGCAGCAGCATACCTACAGTGACCCATTCCCCCTTGATACATTTTTATAGTGGCCCTCCCCTCCACCCGCACTCCCCTTCTCACAATAAACCATAAAAAGATGTTTAAAGAAGCTGATCCCAGTTTTTAAAATATCTGAGTGTGTTATCAGCTAGAAGATAATGGTTAAGAAAAAAGTAGTGACTAAAAATAAGATTTTTATTTCTCAATAATTTCAAACAAGGCAAAAAACATGTGAAAAACCTCCACATTAATATTAAATACAATGTGTGATAAATTATTTTGTTTCAAATTTTAATGTGGTTGATAGTTGGATCTCCGAGGTCTATTTGTGTGCCTTAAGTACCGAATTCTTAGAACAACGTTGGAAAATATAATTAAGAACTATGTTAATGTTGGGGAAAATACTCTCATATCATGATATATCCCTACACTCTAATAACCCCAACATTTGTAGACTGCCATTTGTTTTTTTACCCACATTATTAACCAAGAGCTCCAGCTTTTTTCTCACTGTTACTATATTTACTTTCATTGCTCCTTCATAGATGTATGCTTCATTGAGTCTTTAGGACATATCTTACCAATATAGTAATTTAAAGTGCCATCTTAATTTTGCACTGCAGTCAAAATTACAAATTATCCCTCTTTTTTTTTTTTTTTTTTTTATCCCTGCCGCAGATTTCCACAATCTGCGAATCACAGATCCATCAGATTTTGCGGAACTCCACTTTGCAGATTTTTTCCAGCTGCATGCAACAATTTTTAAAAATTCGAGAAATTACGAAAATTCAAATTTTCAAGGAATTTTCAACAAATTTTGTAAGAATTATACAGTAACTTACTCTAAATTGCTCTGGGATCTGGGAAATGGTCTGAGGTACAGACAATCAGATTGTTTCTGAAAGAATCTGATTGTAACCAATTCTGATTAGATATAATCAGATTATTTCAGAAAGAATCTGATTGGTATACTAACCAATCAGGCTATTTTCCAATCAGAATTGGTTACAATCAGATTATTTCAGTAAGAATCAGATTATCTGTTCCCCAGACCATTTTCCAGGTCCCAGACACATTTACAGTAAATTACTGTATAATTTTTACCAAATTTTAGAAAAATCCAGAATTTTCAAATTTTTTTTAACGCGGCTCAAAAATAGAATGCGGAAGCTCAAAAACAGTGTAATCATGAGGAAAGTTATTTTATTTTAAAGTTCTGGATATATGTATGTGTTCCCTAAACCATTTCCCAAGTCCAAGCGCCATTTACAGTAAGTTACCATTAATATTTTTGAGAAAAAACTAAGGAGGGGATCTAAGATGGACCCCAATGAAGACCCCTTTAAAACAAACCTACTTGTGTCCGTCACTTGGCTCGATTCACATCTATAGTGAGCTTTAGTTAGATAAAATGTTAAAAACTAAACTCTAAAGTGCAAGTGCTGTAAAGTGTAAAAATCAATAATCAATAAACTTCACATTCATCATAAATTCAGTCAGGTGTCCCTAACTGCAAGCAAGGAAAGTTCAAGCTGTAGAACTCTGACCCCTGTCGCCACTTTCCCCCAAAATTCCCAAAAGTTTCCATGCAGGACCACAACATCCAAAAGCCAAAATGCTGCTCTGGACAAAGTCAATAAGTCATATATGTGTCCAGGGCTGTTAACAACAGAGTATATCAAGTTTGTGTGCTAGACAGATGCGACCATGGGTAGGTAAGTGTCACAGATATTATGGATTGTCGGTTAAGACAGTTTCATGAAAAAGGACACTTTCGTACCAACTGAATTAGGAAACCGGGACTTTTTAAATTTGAATAGATTTGGCATGCTATACTTTTTAATTATACATCATATTAACAGGGAGAGATAGTAAAAAAAATTTTTACATCTTACCTGGCCGTGATCCCACGATGCTTTAGATCCTCATGAGACTTACTGCATCATGGGATACCGGTCAGGTAAGATTTAACTTTTTCTTGGTTCTGCATCAACCCGTACACTGCAGTAGTAAAGATTTTAAGATTAACTCAAAATTGTTGTGCTTGTATAGAATCCACCACGCACACCAGTCTTAACAAAATGTGTTGTTTATTGAACATGTGACGTTTCGGTACCAATATGGTACCTTCTTCAGACAGATACTATCTAAAGAGGGTACCATGTTCAATAAATGTTCAATAAACAACACATTTTGTTAAGAACGGTGTGTGCGGTGGATTCTATATTTGTTTCTGGAGCAGATACCACTGGTAGTGGCACCCCAGCAGCATTCGGCAGAAATTATACTTACCTTGAAGGGAAGGTGTGCAACTACCAAAGATTAAATTAGTGCAAAACCCAAACTAACCCAATAGTACCCGATAGAGCATCAGCTCATAACTGTTTAGGAGGATTTCTTTTAAACAGCATCTGTCTCTTTAATGCAAACATACTACTGCCACGGAGACTGTTGCAATGAGACTATTCTATTCTCTCTGGCTCCTACCTCAGAGTTGACAACACTTCTTTTATTCTCCTATTCTCTGACATTGGCAAGCATATGTTAATGAATGTGAGACCGATTGGGGTAGAGGCCACAGAGCTCTCAGTTACTGCATGACTATCTGCCAGTTACTGCACAAGTAAAGTGTTCCTGTAATATTATATACCTTCATACTTATGACTCAATATGTCAGTAAAAGTATTAAATGTATCTTAAGATTTCTGGTGTACTTAGTCTCAAACAAACTATGAAGAACAAATATATACAAAATATGAATCCTATTTTGTCAGCTGTTAGATTTCTAACTTTTTTATTCATTTGGGTAGATTTTAAAGGCCTAATAAATCATATATCTACATTGGAATTTAACCTCTAGCTCAAGGTTATAAAAAAAAAAGACACCAGTATACACCTTCCAATTTTCATGCATGTCTTTGCAGATTTTCACACCCTTTATTTTCACAGTTGATTAGCAAACAACAACTATAAAAACATTATCATGTTTAACTGTCATGTCCTCTCCTCTTTGGTTCCAGCATTTGGTTGAAAGTACAAATAAATTCCTTTGGTCATGTCAATGCGCTTTGGTTCATCGAGCCAAAAAGTAAGGATCAATACAACCACTTGAAAATGTGTAAATTGCACAGCACCTCTTTTTATGTCTATATATATATAAATAATTTTAAAGGATAGTGCAGACTTTAAATCCATTATTTGTGTTAGTTTTAGCAACAACTGTTCTAAGAATATATTGAGTGAGACAGCTATTAGACACACTGGATCAGTAAAATGAGGTAGGTAAGAACCATCTTGCAGCACTTACTTTGTAAAACTTCAACAGTACATGCACCTAGAGTTCTGTACTAATCCTTTGGGATAAATGCCCTTTTACATCAACTGCAGGACTTTGCCAAGGGTTTCAAGTTTGCTGACCTGATCAAATGGAAACTTGTTTCAAGGATAATTCTTGAGCTAAGCATTTGCTGTAACTCTGCTTTGACACAAACTGCATTTTGAGAAAATTCTTATAATTAAATGGGGTATCCTATATATAAGTGAAATAACATTTTAGATTTTGAAAGGGTATATTATGCCTCATGCCTTTAAAAAGTAAGCGCTGTTGAGAGTCTTGATCATATGCATACATATAGAAGACTGTAGGGGACTAGCCTATAAATATGAGCTTGTGAATGCTGGTGGACAACTTAAGGAACATGGACATTTACTGCCCAGCTTGCATTGTAAATTTGGACAGGTACATAAAGGATTAGATTTGAGAGTTGAGAGGTTATACTTACTGGTGTGCATATCGTATGCCTCGTACATATCATTATTAACTGATGTAAGAAATGGCATGGTATAACTATTCTACTGTGTGTACAGGTTAGCTCTAGACTAGATCCAATAAAAGTTCTTATCATTTAAAATGGTGCTAATTTTTCCCCAACCAATCAGATTTTAGCTTTCAAATGTTAAATAACATCTGATTGGTTGGGGCAAAGTTAGCACCATTTTTAACAGTAAGAACTTTTATTACATCTCCCTATAAGAGTTCAAATAGGTCAAACAAACAAGTAAAGTAGAAATATATCAGGTCAACCAAAGTAGCAATATTTGTTGGATGGGTGGCTATGCATTAGCAGGCTTTAATCATATAGATAGTTTTCTCAGACATGATTACTAGGTGATTCACATATCTATAATTTTTGCTATACTTACTGGGAGTTTTTACAATGTGACTAGTCAAGTAGATAGTGTTCTCAGACTTGTTTACCAGATGATTAATTAAAATCAAATTGAAATCTATCTATCTATCTATCTATCTATCTTTCTCTATATCTTTTTTTATGCAAATTATTATTATTATTATTGTTTTACTCTCAAGTCATCAAGGACCTCAAGGTTGAAAAAGTAGTAATTTAGGAATTATGAGGAAGATCAGTCACAAGAGGATGACCCAGATCACTAATTTTCTTCTAGAGATGTCTACAGTTAACCACAAAGAAGATATTGCATTTGCAGTGTTCAGCTTTCCAACCATTTACAGGATATGTACATCAATGATTGGAATGTCTACGCTCTGCATGGGCACCTCTTCATGCATTAATAATCCAGGTACTCAATAAAAACCTCATCTGCTTTCAGCTGACAATTGTTTAACTTTTCTTAACACAGAGGCTCATGTTCTTTTTGCGGTATGACAAAGCTTAATGGAGGTTGTTGTGAAATGTTTTAATTGAAGGCCTGCTTTAATTATGAATGTACTGTGTGACAAGTTCTACTTTAGCATATGTTTCTACACTTAGAGTACACAGTTTAAATCAATGATAAAAAGCAAAGTTCAGAAAAATATTGTTCTAATGTGTTAAAGCTCTTTGTCAGAAAAAAAAATGCATTTATCTGGTCTAAGAACAATTAGTCAGTTATGGCTGTCATTTTTTATGGCATCTAGTAATGTTTTAAAATTGAAATGCAATTTAGTGAAGCTGCCTCTTCAAGATCCAAATGTTGCCAGTTTATGTTAGCTCTTATAATAATTTCATCAAGCATCAACTTAACATTGCATTAATTGTGTTTCCACAACTCCTCCAGATCTGTTTATGAAGTCGGAACTTTACAGATTTTTTTTATTATGCCTCTATGAATAAAATGCAGTTAGTGGCCCAAATCTCCCAAATCGTACAGACGTAAAACCTTTGAAATGTTGAAACAGGAGTTTTGCATTTGGTAAAATGGTTAAATTATGGAAGAATTTGTATTAAAAAGGAGCTTTTGGGGGTTAACTTTTTAAGATTTATGTGTTTACATATATAAAACGCTAGGGCAAATTTAGGTATTCCATTTGATTTGGTATACAACATTAACCGGAACATTTTTTTTGCTGTATTTTATACACTGAAACTGAAATTTTTAAATAAGTGCATTCTACACTGATGAAAACAGTAATTGTAGAATTTAGGGCAACATTTATAAGGAAATGTAATAGTAAAATAAATAGCATTCCTGTTCATTATTTTATGATAACGCCTGTGTAGTTTACCACCGACGTTATCGTAAAATAATGATTGGTAACCATCGGTAACCATTCCGGTAGGTGTCGTTTACCGCCAGCGTCATCATAAAATAACAAACTGTAACAATGGTTAATTTACTATAACAATCTTTTAGAAATGTTGCCCATACCAGTTCTTCATAGATAAATAATGTTTTCTTAGCCTCTCCAGGAACAAGATTAAGGACCATGTTCACCATGGTTGGTGAAAAGACCAGCTCTCGCAGTGTTTCTATATTTGATTTTTAATAAAAAGGAATTAAATGTTAATATCTATATTTTTTCATTTAAATTAACACTTACCAAAAAAAGTATGTGTTTGTAGATTCTCTTCTTATTTTTGACCCCACTTAGTCAGATGTACAATTTTATTACTTACAATCACTAGTTTAATTTATATTCCTCAAATAGCACTTACTCTAAATGGCAATTACAGAACATGACTGGTGTGGTCTTTATTTGTGCCCTCCAAACCAGACCTTATTTTACAGTATATTAAATATTTGTATGTATCATCTCTCAAGCAGTAAAAAAGATGGTTTTCATCAAGATGAGAATGGTGCACCAATGAATACAGTAAAAAAGTGATATGGTATAACTTTTTTTTTTAATCCTAGCAAGATTGTTTGAGCTTGGCTGTGCAATGACTGTATATTTCAAAGAGTATTGTTCAATAAATGAATGAAAAACCATTCAGCCTTTTATCGCCTTCAAAATCTGTTTGCTTTAATAGATCCTGAGATATCATACCAGACAACAGAGTATTTTCCGGCATGGCTCTGATTTCAGATCTCCATTAGTGAATATAAGCTGAGTGATTAATTATTAACATCTCTAATCACTATTTGCAATGTAAAAATATATGAGGGTATTGTGGTTCAAGGATAAATCCTACATTTCTTCAAATTATAATAATAAATAGAAATAAAAACATATTACACATTAAAATGTTTGCTTTAAGTAAAGCTTGATAAAGTTATTTTAAATTAAGCAAGTGGTTTTGATTTACTGAATATACAAAGCTAAATTAAAATATCTATGGGTAGAGCATAGTAAGGGTAAAAAATCTACAGAATTTTCTAAAATGTATTTAGAAGATGAAAACATTCTGTACTGCAATTACAGAGATGTTTCACTCGTTGATCACATTTAAAGTGCAATTGTTTATATAATATCACATCATGTCAAAATGCCCTCCAAATGCTTCCTTGGGGGGAAGAGGTGGATGGGGGGGGGGGGGATAGAAATAGTTAAATAGAAAAAAATCTTAATATGTTAAAATGATACATACATTAACAGAGCTGCATAGGCTGCATGGATTTTATTTTTGTATGTAGCTATTTCTAGGGTAGTTTTTAAAGTATGATTTATCCAGGGGTGGAGATATATATATATATAGGAGTTTTTTCTTCAGAAATTGTGTATAGGCAACCTAGGAAAGGTCCAAAACGTTACAGGGAACAGCATTGTTTCATCATCCCATTTGAACAAAACTTTCTTTTGAACTTGCTGTTCCGCAATATTATTATGTTGCAAAAACCTTCCGCATTTATTTCTGCAAATGCTCTGCAGAATATATAAATAAGGCTACATGTGCAATGCTTTTGAAGCAGATGTCTTTGTAAATCTAAGGGTTTTGGAAGTAATAATTTATTTAGCAACTACTATCTGAGGTTTAAACCTACCCCCCCACACACACATACACACACACACACACTTTACCTGAGGAAGAATAGACAGATATTTGACTTGACAAGTAGTTTTCATAGTTTCTGTATGTATAGCAATCAATAACACTTTACACCTAATCTTTATTCCAGCTTTTAGGCTTTTGAATGCATCATTTGTTCCCTTTTAACACAACAACAAAAAATAGAGAGGTGTCATAAAATAACAAAAGAAATCTTCTTTGAATTGCAGAGTTAGATCACACATTGAAAACATTTTAAGATTTATATTAGCCCAATGTCTGAATGCCAAATATCAAATTCTTACACAGTAAAGGTGAAAATGGCCAGATATGTTATTTCTATAGCCTAGAGTACTGCCATGCAATTTAAGCCAAATTAAGAGCACATGGGGACCTAGACAATTGGCACCTAGCAGCCCCCACTTCTGGACACTCTGTGCTACAAAACAAAAAGCAAACTCTCTCTCTCTGGGACTGACTGGCCAACTTACCTGCCAATTATTGCTCAGTTACAAGAGTGTTTGGAAAAAGCACTCTTTCAGCTGGGTCATAGAGCTGAGTACGTACCTGTATTGTATTACCATTAATCTGACTCTGCACTTTTCCCCCCAAGTGGAATTGGAAGTTTTCGGGTCAAGCTTTGAGTCAAAACTGTGACACACCCACAGTTCAGAACAACATACAGTTATGCATTTTCTTTCTATTTTCTTTAATTAATAAGTTACACATACATATCATGTGCAAATATTGTTTTTTCTTATTAATTAAAGGGGACTTAACAAATTGCAGCACAGGCAATTAAATACTAATAAGTCAACAGCAACAATGAACTCATACTGTTATCAACAGAAAGGGGACAGCAGAGTCCAATTAAGTGAAACAAACACCAACAGTTTAATATTAGCAGCTATATGTAAGGCAAAAAGGAATCCGAGGCTGTTGTTTTTAAAGAAAGCAGAGCCAATGTCTAATCAGCAATGAAATGTGTAGGTTTAAAAACATAACATGGACATAATAGTCTTTTAAAATGAATGGAAATAGAATTCACATTATGTAAAGATCATTTATACTTAGTTTTGATGTACACTTTTTGCTGTATTGAAATCAGAGCAGTCGGCAGTTTAAAGATTATACTAGAGATGGCTACAATTACACAGCTAGGAGAACATTCCCTTATGCTATCGATAATGATCTATTTGATGATGCACAAATTACAAATTATTACAATAAATTCAATTATTTTTTTATGCTAATGTAACACTCCTAATAGGCTTAGGGTGTAGTTTGTAGATTCACTGAGATGGACTACCAACAACCGGAATGGCTGTTTGTTGCATGTCAGCAGCAAAAATCACATGTGTAGGGAAAACATTTTAAGCTTGGATTTTTACTGACATTTGTTAAATTTCTAAATTCTGATTTGAAAATTTCCATTTAACGCTTTTCCCTAAATAATAGATATCATATTATACAATAGTATTTTGGGAGATTCTTGTTTTAACTTCTGAGCAGATTTGGAAAGATTTGTGAAGATTTTTCCGGCACCGTTGTGATATGTAATTGAAGCTACTATAGATATCTACACCTACTATGTCTACTTATCACCCCTAATATTGTTCAACCTAGCATATGAATGTTAACAGATAGTAAAATGTGTTTATACCCAAGAATGTTTTGCAAGAATTTAAAAATGTTATTGTCATCCTTTGCTTCAGTCAGGATAAAATGTACAATGCTAAGTTCTTCTTCCCTCACAACCCAACCTAATCTTCTGTTTTTGTGGCAACATAAAAGTTATTTTAATGTTCTGAATGCAAAAACACCCCCTAACACCACTCAAACACAGGTATATACACCTACCTACTGATACACCCTCACAACCAAACCTATTCTTCCATTTTCATGGCAACCATACCTAAATTATCAAATAAGTTTGGAAGGGGATATTGTCAACAAGGTTTCCGTGTTTGCTGACGACACAAAACTTTGTCGACCATTACAAAAATCGTGTGCAATCGTTGCAGGAGGATCTAGATAGATTGACACATTGGGCTGCTAAGTGGCAGATGAGATTCAATGTTGATAAATGTAAGGTGATGCATTTTGGACTAAAAAATCATTGTGCTACTTATACAATAAATGGCTCTGTGTAAAGTGAATCCCTGTTAGAAAGGGATCTTGGAGTTTTGGTGGATAACAAGCATAAAGGAAGCAAGCAGTGCCAGGTGGCAACAGCCAGAGCCAGCATGGTATTGTCTTGTATACAGAGAGGTATGGATTCAAGGGAGGAAAATGTTATTCTACCTCTTCACAAAGCATTGGTAAGGCCTCATTTGGAATATGCAGTGCAATTTTGCAATCCTGTGTACAAAAAGGACATCTTTGAAATGGAAAGGGTTCCGAGAAGGGCAAATAAATTAATAAGGGGATTGGGGGAGCTTCAATATGAAGAGAGACAAGTTTGCTTGCGTGGGGATATGATTACTGTGTATAAATACATTAATGGGCCATACAATAAACTATATGGGGCATTGTTCACCAATAGAGCATGTCAGAGGACACGTGGACATCCCTTAAGACTTAAAAATGTTTCTAAACGAAATCGTGATTTTCTATCTATAATCCATGCAAATTATATATACATTAAAAATAGCATTGGTTTTAAAACGAGTATTGGAAGCATTACTGTAGATATCTAATGGGGATCACAGAAACACATTAAAGTCTGGTGCATTCTGGCTAATATTCACATAAATATATAGTATCATCTCTTTATTTTAAAACTTAAAAAAGAAAACTACAAAGTCACAAGTGTTCTCTTGACTTAAGTATTAGGTAGCTTGTTACTACAATAGAAACAGCAAGATATACTTCTAAATACCTGAATTGTCATTAAACTTATTAAACACAATCCCTTTTTTATGTCTGGCATGACACTTTTAGAAAATTTTTCCTTTAAAGTGCACTTGAGTTTTCTTTAAAACTAAGTCTCCTTTAATCTCTTGAAAAGCATCTTGCTCAGAAATTAGGAGACATTTTTTCATTCCTTGCTAAGTGTCTCTGTTTGGTCTCTTTCGTACAGTTATTAGAAGACTAAAGAAAGTTCAGTAATGGGTTATGCAAACAGTGATTAACCCTGAAACCACTTGATGGCTCTAGTGATTATTGACTAAAGACGTCATGGTGGCTAGCATTAGAAATGTTTTGAAAAGTCTTTAAACTGAGAATAATTGAATCAACTAGAAATTCACTCCGACCTTAGATCTCTTCTGGTTACAGAAAACAATTTACAGAGTCAATGTAAATAATATAAATATGACATTCTTTATGAATTTAAGCTTTTTGTTTCATATCTAGTATGTTTTATGAACAGACTTTATTTATTTTATATCTCAAGATTTTGCATATTGTGTAATTAAGAAAAGTAAAGTGAAAAAAGACACTTTCTTAAATGTGTAAAACCTGTTGCTGATTTCTGAATGTAAATGCTGGGCCCAAATTGAACTAGTTTCAGCTGTTTACAGGATATCTATCCTGTGTATAAAGTTTTTTTTTTTTTTAAAGGAATAGTTCACACAAAAAGTGAACTATTCCTTTAAAGCAGTGATTGAAGACCGGGAGGTAAAGGACCTATTCCTTACCTTCCGTTCTTCAATCACTTCACCAGGATCCAGGGCCGAAGGTAAGTTTAATTACCTTGCACATGATCCACCGTGGCTCCATTGTCAATAGAGCCGCGGTGGATCGTGCACGAGGTAATTAAACTTCCCTACGGTCTTGGATCCTGGTGAAGTGATTGAAGAAAGGAAGGTAAGGAATAGGTCCTTTACCTCCCGGTCTTCAATCACTGCTTTAAAGGAATAGTTCACTTTTTGTGTGAACTATTCCTTTAAATACAGTTATAATGTACTTGGGACAGGTATATAGGTCTGGTAATTCTTACCTCCCAATATTGTTTCTGTGAGGAGCACCAGCCCAAAGAAAACTGATTTTGACAGTCTTCCTCCTGGCTTCAGCACTATCTTTGCTGTAGCTCCCCAAAAAATTACATTGTAAGGTAGAAATAACCAATCCCACTTTCCTGCCCCAAGTACTTTCCATTTTTAAAAAGTAACATTTTAGAGTATAGTTATCCTTTAAGCAAAAAGCATTGTTAGTGTACCAAAGGGAAGAAATTGATGGTATTTAGTCACAAGGAAAGTCTTAACGTAGTAGCTGGACATTACTTTTGCTTCCACATTAAAATCCATCATATGCTATAAAAACAAACCCCTAGAACTTGGCATGAGTGGGGTGCACAGCACAATTAGCCTTTTAGTGGTTTATAGGTAAAAATGCTGAACGCTGGGTAATGCTTTAGGTAAATGCCAGTATCTGCTATACTTACATTTTAATAATGTGCAGGCTGGCTTATCTAGCACTTCCCCTGTATAAATTATTAAAATCTAATATATATGTTTACAAATGCAAAATTCCTATCTGAAAAAAATGTTTTCAAGGACTGCAGCACCATGCTGAAAGGCCGCTGACGTGGAGCTCCGCTAATGGAAGGTGTAGATGAACACTCCCCTATTTTCTGTATAGGTTATGGAGCGCAAAAGTCGAGGAACATCAATTCAAAAGTTCAATAATTTTTTAAATTCAATAATCATTATAAGTTTGGAAGTTCAAAATCCGGAATAGTTCGGGTCCGATTAAACTATTAAAGCTCGGGTTCAAGTTTGGGTCTAATCCATCTCTAGTAAGAACTTCCTATTTTGGTTTTTCCACCCCCCCCCCCCCCCCCCATTTAAAAATTCTGTACTTGCCCCTGGGTTTAGTGCACTATAATGAAGGGGCTACATAGCACTGGCTGGCATGTCATTTTGGCATCCAGACCATTGGCTTGGCCCTCCAGAATTGGTTCGTTAATTAAGGAATGTTCAGCATAAATGTATGGCCGCGGGCCTACATTATCGTTAATGTGCGGTATTGCTAAATTGTGATACCGTCTGTTTTTAAATAGGCCCTTAGACCTCTATAAGGCCTAACACTAAATTTGTCCCAAAAATTTATATGGGGGGTTAGTCCTTAAAAGGACTTTTGGGTCCCACATTGTGTGAAAACAGGAGTGGTTAAAATTGCTAGTCCACCACAGTAAAATTCACACACAGAAAACTCAAAAATCAGAAAAAAAAATCCTCTCTCCAACTCCTACACTGTCAGGTCTCCATTAAACTCACTTTAACACACTGACAAAATAGTGCCTGTCTAGCTGCCTTTTATACCCAGGGGGTTGGAACAGATAATAGCTGCCATTGGTGAATTTCATTGATGAAAATCTTCCAAAGTTATAGAATTATCAAAAATTTTCAAACACAGTTTGGAAAAAATTTGGAAAGCGGAATTCCAGAAGATCCGGGAGATCTGTGATTCGCGGATCTCGGATATCTGCCGTGGATTTGGGTTCAGATCTGCGAACCAGCCATCTCTACTTATTAGTAGTAGTCAGCATGGATTTATGAGAAATAGATTGTGACAGACAAATTTACTTGGTTTTTATCTAGAAGTGAGTAAGATTTGGAATTTGCTGTGCCACTTAGGTGACACTAAACTATGCAGAGTTTTGGAAACTTCAAATGATCTGCAATTGCTGCAAGCAGACCTAGATAGATGATCAAAATGGGCTGCAGAGTGGCTGATGAGATTCAATGTTAATAAATGTAAGGTGATGCATTTGGGGGTTAACAATCCTTGTGGCACCTACACCATAAATAACTCTGTGTTAAATGAATCTCTAATGGAAAAAGATTTGGGGTTCTGGTAGATAACAGATATTGTCTATTATTAAGATGGGAATTGATTCAAGAGAGAAAAATAATTTTCTCCCTCTTTATAAGGCACTGGTAAGGACTCATTTGGAATATGCAGTGCAGTTTTGGAATCCCATATACAAAAGGGACATCTTGGAAACGAAAGTAGTTCAGAGAAGGGCAACTAAATTAATAAGGGAAATAGAGGGGCTTGACTATGCAGGAAGATTAGACAAGTTAGGGCTGTTTACAGAAGTGACGTTTGCGTGAGGATATGATCACTTTATACAAATATATCAATAGGCCATACAATAAACTCTCTGGTGCATTGTTCACCAACAGGTCATTTCAGAGGACACGTGGACATCATTTAGATTAGAAGGAAAGAAGTTTCCTCTTTAGGTTAGGGAAGCTTTATTTTTTACAGTGAGAACAGTGAAAATGTCTTCCAGCAGATGTGGTAAAGGAAAGTTCATGAAATAGCTTTAAAAGTGGTGTGAATAAGTTTCTAAAATTCAAAAATATTAAAAATGACTGGTATTAATATATCAAGTTTTGCTATGGTACTATGTTTATGTGAGTATGACATGCTGTCTTATTTGCTTTATGTGCCAATGTTTGGTGCTCCCAATGTATTATGTGCTGACA
This sequence comes from Hymenochirus boettgeri, assembly GCA_019447015.1. Lineage (NCBI taxonomy): Eukaryota > Metazoa > Chordata > Amphibia > Anura > Pipidae > Hymenochirus > Hymenochirus boettgeri. The sequence continues at coordinate 141,889,361 of CM033474.1, forward strand.
CATGGTTAATAAAATCAGGGTAGGAAGTTTTAAAAAAAATCCTGATCCTCATGGTTTTTTTAAACAAGGTGGTGGATCTTGTACCCAAAGGGAATGTGTTTTTTAGCAATCCACACGTATCACATCACAACATTTGGGATGAGATTACCCGAGGAAGAGGGAACATACTTCCCAAAACATTGTAATGTAATGTGTGGGTTGTGATAAGCACTTTCACCTTGGAGTGCCACTACCTTGTTAAGTGTACCTAGTATGTGGCTCCAAAGCTAAAAAGGCCTGGTCAAGTCATCATTCATTTCAGATAATCATTAATTTATTAAACCTGTGTACACACAGTACCGATAAATTTTCCAATCCCAACGAGAATTACCTTTTATCTGCCACATGTGTGTGGTGGAGAAACAAATGATGCCAAATACATGGTATAGAGAGAGCATCAGGAATGTGTAGGGGATTTTATAGCTTATGACAGACAGCTTCCAATGGAGTCTGTTTAATGTAAATAATAACTGTCTGTACCCATCAGAACAGAAAAAAATCTGTTCTAAGTTTATGATTGTTCCATTACCTAACACCTCTTGTTAAGTGACTGAAGTATATTTTCATTTGCTGGGATGTGTCAAAGAATGCTTTAGATTTAAATACAATTTAGGCATCTTAAAATCACTGTTAGGATATACTGATGAGCACTAGGGGTAGAGGAAGCGCACAAGAGAAGTATAAGGACTATGAGTCTCTTCATCATAATGGGTAAGAATCCAACTATATAAAAAGATAACCTCTATTTTGTAAAAAAGGAGTCACATGGATGATAGTGTTTACAATGTGCTAACAATAAAGATTGCTTCTTGAAAAGTATTTTAGAAAAGAGGGAAATGTGGGATGACTAAAGGTACGTGCAATTTCAACCAAATCTGCAGTGTGTATGCTCAAATATGCTTTAAATGAAGATCAAACATAAACTACTGCAGCAAGAAAGAAAAGCAGATACTAGTATTACTGGTAATATGTATTGTATACTTTTGCCGTTGTCATTCTCTAACTAAGAGGCTAAATGGATGGAGTCCCAGGGAAAATGTCCAGTCTGTCCCACTTCAAAATGATAAGGCACCAACATTAATAAGGAACTGAGAGATAAATGGTAGAAGAATTGCCTCAATACTAATAGTAATTGGAGCTCAGGGGAACTGTCTTTATGGAGTCATTCAATGACCTCTTCTGAAAAAAATGTTATCACAGTTAATCCAGGGATTATGTTGTTAGCAACTGTATCAACTATTTATGAAGCAGACCTGCAACTTATAAAGAGTGTGAGTGTAAAGAGTGTATAATGTTCTTGTGATTACCAAATTTAAAAAATAAGTTGTCTCCATTTCTTCACACATTAATTATTTTATTAAGCACATCTAAGCAAATTCATTTAACTCAAAAATCCTTTTTTGCCAAAAAGGTGTCTTTTAACTGGGTATGGGTCAAGGTTGGCACATTTAATTTATAGCAAACTTTACATATTCACCATTTTCTTTTTCATTTAACTTTCGTGTTAAGCAAGTTTTGCCCCAGTCCAATTTTTTCTTTACGTAATTGGATACTCCCCCCACTTAAAATATATGTGATTCCTTGTTCTTTTTTGTCATTCGACAACTTGATCCACCATTAGCAGCTAGTCTGTACTTTTCCATTTTCTTCTCTTCCTGCAAGTGTCCAGTCAAGCACACTTGCAGAATGTGTGAGATGCTTACACTATCTCTACAGGTATTGTGTGCGAAGAGAGGGCAGAATATGTGCCAGTGCCTTTCTCTATATCTTTTTTATTTCTATGGTTTGTGACAAATTTACTCATCCACCATTCACCCAACCAAGAAGACTTTATGAGTGTTCATACTGGTAAGACTTACCTCCCATAGATTCCTTCTCATGCACGAATGGTGAACTTTTTGTGGAACCAAACTCTAGGAACTTTATCCTTCCCATCAATAAGTAAACAATACAAAAGTTACCACAATTTAGTTTGGCTTAAATTCCTCTTTCTCGATATGCATTGCTCCAGTTACAAGAGAGAGTTTTAGGTGAATAAAGTAGTAACGTTGAAGGTTGAATTTTTTTGTATAATGCTATTAATGTGCATGATAAGGGTTTTTGCAAACATTTTGTCGGATATTAGTAAGTCAGCCCAAGATCATTTTCTTTAGAAACAACAGAATCTCTTTTATGGTTAGATTACAAAGTTGAAACCCACTAGCACTAATTCCACCTTTAATTTGACCTCAACATTTTGTCACTGAACTTAACCTAATTATAGGGCCTTTAGGTTCTGCTGATATACTATGTAATCTGATCCCAAATCACTAATTTGCCATTTAGCAGACTTCATCCCTAGTACTGTGGTGCAAGATAATTTAATGAGCATGTGCAACAATGTATAGGTAAAAATTGAAAAGCAAGAAATCTGTGAAATAAAAAAGTAACAGTAATATTGCTAGCTAGGTATTGTAAATTTCATTCAGACTTATTTATACAGTATTTTAGCATAACTTCTTATTTCTTTCCGTATATACAGTATATTTTTTTAAATGTGAATTGCCAGGTGTGTTTTGGAAACCACTGGTTTAGAGGTCAAAGACTTAGGGGCATATTAATAAAGATTTGTTAAATTTTCCGCCTCCGTTATCGCCATCTTTTCGCCAAATACCCAGGGGGGTGTTAGACTATTTTCCAAGTCAAATGGGGTCTATGGGACATATTTATAAAGGGCATTATTTTTTTTGCCACCAGTCTTCACCACAATTCAACTTTTCTTATAAAGTTATTAAAAAGGCAAATTTTCATCAAAGGCGAAAATTACAAAACAAATGTAGTGCATATGATGGTAAATAGATAATACTCCCTAGTGGATTTTTAATGTAGTATTAAATTGGTTAATACACACTGAATACCTATCTTTGTTATTTACAAACAGCCTAACACATGTGGTGTTTTGTCCAGCAAAAGATAAATACTGTAAAACGTACCCAGGCGATTTTATTAATAGGACACATTTATTAGTATATTTTAGTATTTTCAGCAAACTGCAGCTAATTATCAAACCAGTTCCATTAATATGGGAACATACCATAGTGCTGTGTAAGAAATAGTCATGTTAATGGAACATTCCAGTAAGTAATGATGTTTGGCGAAAATTCTGGTAAAACTGCAAAACATGCAACAAAAGGGAGAAAAGGTGAGAAAATGGTGAAATTTCACCTATTTATAAATAGCTTTAAATTAAAAAAATGACAAAAATAGCTCTTAACTTTCACCTTCTCTGGTCTGGTAATGGCCGACGCTAAAGAGCAATTTCTCTTTTCTCCACAATACCAGACTAAACGCAATGAATAAGGCGAAGTTGCAAGTGCAGATTACAGTCACACGTCGACGCAGCGATACTTTTCCGCAAAAGCAAAAACGAACGTTTTTATAAATACAACGAAAATCATTCTCTTTGTCGTTGCGATGTCCTGTGATAGGGAAATGGCAAAAATAGCGATCGTTTATAAATACGCCTCTAAGAGGCTCATTTATGCCACAATATTGTAGAATTTCTCCACTTCACTTGCATTACATAAACGGGGAGATTCAATAAAAGTTCTTATTGTTAAATATGATTTTGTTAATTGTTAATATACCAATCAGATCTTATTTAACATTTGAAAGCTAACATCTGATTGGTTGGTGCAAAATTAGAACCATATTTAACTATAAGAACTTTTATTGAATAACCCTGAAAGTTTTAACATTTACAGTCTCATTTACCCAGAGCTGCTACCGCTCCTTTTGCAATTCAATATTGCGCTTGCGAATGTGGGTAAATTCCCGCTAAGGGATTTTAATGCCAGCTATTAGCCTGCGTTAAAATCTAGCACTAAAACTAGATATTGAATTGTGAGTGTCGGATGCGCGGGTGATTTTTGTGTAACCTGCGCATCCAATGCTGATAAATTAAAGCCACGCTAACCGGTAGTGAACCGGTAGTTTAACTCCCTATATTTGCCCAGCGACTCTGGGTATATTGGCCCCTCTAACTGACACCTGTGTATCAAGAGACAGAAATTATTGGGATGCTTGTTGTTAAGAAATTAAAGGTTGACTTTTATTAGTAACCACACTTAAGAAACTATTAGGGTAATTCAATAAAAGTTCTTATAGTTTAAAATGGTGCTAATTTTGCCCTAACCAATCAGATGTTAGCTTCCAAATATTAAATAAGTTCTGATTGGTTGGGGCAAATTTAGCACCATTTTAAACGATTAGAACTTTTATTGAATCTCCTTGAATGTACTGTATTTCTGAATATGTGTATTCCAAAGTCTGCACCCAGCATTGGATAGAGTGCATAGGACTTTATGTTTTACCTGACCTGCACATATCCTCTCTGTAATCAAAACTGAGCAGTCAGGAAACCAATTGTTACCAGGGCTGCCTCACCCATGAGGTGAGAGACATTTTGCTCTGGTGGTACTCTTGCCTTTAAAGTGCATCTATAGTGGGAAAATTAACTTTTTTTTTCTTTCTTTCCATGAGTTCTATAATTCCCCCCAACCCCCAGAGTGTCATCACTTTGTTCAGATTCCCTCTGAAGTTAGAAGAATACCTGATTGCATTCCTGTACTCCTACTTGTACTGTCAATCAAATCCCTGTGACGTGATCCTCTTCCCTGCTCAAGACCCTCCCTCCTCCATACTCTGTAATAAACATAGAGATAAGAGCAATAGCAGGGGCAGAGAGGTAGCTTTGATGGCAGAGTTAAGGCTGCACTTGACCCCCTTCTTGATAGATTTCACTGATTGATGATGGGTCACAAAGAGAGATATCAGAACACGGAGAGATCCGCATCTCCAGGACAGCTTGCTTTCTATTGGCCACTGTGCGTGGGTGTGTTTTTCAGGATGTTGAACTTTTAACTCCTACTGCAAATGCCAGAGTTGAGACACGGAGGAGGTAACAGAGGGGAGGGGGAAGGGGGGAGTGCTGCACACAGATCTAAAACCATGGAAAAACACAGTCACTGACAGAGATAGGATAAAGGCAGCAGAGAGTACATGAATTTAACTTTGCAATGGACCAATGTGTTTTTTTCACTATAGATGCCCTTTAAAATTAGAGGCAGGAAAAAAAACTTGTGTGCGCACATGAGAGATCCTGCCCCAGACTCAGCCTGCCTGTCTGCCATCATTTGGCACAGAAAAAATGTTTATATGTATCAGTCACTGTGGGCAAACCTATATGTAGCAGTCACACTTACTATGGAAAATCGTATATGTGCCAGTCACATTCAATGTGGTCAAACATATATATAAATTTCATATATGTGCCAGTCACACACTGTGGGCAAGTCACACTATGTGGGCAAACTAGTATGCAGACATACCTCCCTGCCTACATTCTTCTGGGCAGGGTGGGTGAGGGGGCATGGTGAGGCGTGGCTATGCTGTGTGACATCATTGACTTCCCACAGTGGGCGGGGCATGCATGCTAGTGGTGGGGGAGGTGGGGTTGGGGCATGGTGTGGGCGGTCCAGGGGCATGGCAGGCATAAAGGGGGCATACCAGGGAGGAGATTCAGAACTCCTCTCCGTTGCGGGAGATCGGGGTGGTCTCGCGGGAGCGCGGGAAGGGAAGTGATAAAGTAGTAAAGACTAAGCAGTAATTTCCAGAATTACAGTTGATTTCTCCACAATGCTGATGGTTTTTAAAAAAGAAAGACAGCTATCTTCTGGATGGTTATTATGTAGCCTTTTAAGACTGATTTATTTATTAATGTTAATTTCCCATTAATATGTACATTGGTGCAGTCACACAGGCCCCACATCTTGCATAAAGAAAAATGAAATATAATCTATTTTAGATTATCACGTAAGCAATATGTGTATATTATTGCACTGGTATAAGGTTTATAAACTTCCCAGTTATTCTTAATCATGAATGGAAGTTTGGGAATGCAAGGTCTAGATTCACTCATTCGTAAATACCAAAGGTCTTGAACTCAAGGATCTGGGATATGATGCTTAAAAATACATTTTTTTTAAGTCTACAGTTTTATTAAAATAAATACGAAAGCTAAGAAAACAAACTTGTAATGTAAGGGCACAGGACAGAATTTAACTGGCAGCCATGGTGGTCTGGGAACGTCTTCATTTTAAACAAAACAACCCCCCACAGTTTGAGAAGTTCTCATACAGAGAATATAAAATAGTAAATGTGTGCTCAAAACCGCTTAACATTGGTTATAGTTTGTACTACTGCCTAGGTCCTTCTGGTCAAACTGTGCCATCCAACACCCAGCTGAGAAGTGGGCCCTCATTCCTGTGTATATCTGCAGAGTTGCTTAGCTAAACTTTCCTTCGCTCCTGGGGTCCGTTCCACCTCTCTCAGTTCTTTGGGTACTTTGCAAAGAGGAAAGTATAACCAGAACAGTCAAGGAATGTTTAGGTAAGTAACTCACTAAGCAGAACCCAGGGTTGGGGACCTACAGTATCAGTTAAGGTCCTCACCCTGGGTGCTATACATGGAAGGCTGAAGAGGTGGAGGGAAAAGGTGAGCATAATTATCCTATACGGCTTTGGTGCTCTGATCTGCCTGTTGGAAATATTTATTGCCTGTAATGGTACTGATTATTCCAGTATATTTATCTTTTCAAGATCATTCACTACCTGGAGGATTTATGGAGAGCTGCACACACTCTCCCACTTTTGATTTAATTTTGGGTTTGTGTGTAAATTCTGTCATTAACCCCTGCATGACTTTACCAGCTATTTAGATTGTATTTTAAACATCACGCTAAAATTCTGCAACCATAATATTAAAAAAATTGCAGTGGCTGTGTGTTTTTGAAACAAATCATGCAGTCGATATTAGTGATTTAATATTGCATTTTAGCTTCGGCTTTTTAAAGTCACACTAACCCTATTAAATTGTAAGATTGAAAATTTGTGCTTGCAGCACTCCATAAATGTGTGTATGCGCATGAATTTTTTTCTTAAAAATGCTTCATATTCTGCAGCTCTTTACATTTTATTTAATCCATTCCCATATGACCCTTTCCTGAAAAGCTTGCAATCTAAGCAATTTACCTCACATACAACCTGTGAAATTGTGAAGGAAACAGAAAAACAAGCTAGCACAGGGAAAGGAAACAAACTTCTTTCAGGTGTATCAAAGGGGGAATTAGAACCCAGGACTAGGGATGGCATAGAACTCGAACTCGAACCCGAGTTCGAGCCGAACTGTTCGAGTTTGAACGGACCCGGACTTCTCGAACTATCTCGGACGCGGACTTTCGATATTTCCCGGACTTTCGATGATTTAACGAATGTTCGAACGTTCGAATCCGCGAGTAAAATGTACATGGTATCTAGGCGCGAACATCGAATCTGCGAGTAAAGTCTCCATTACAGCCTATATGCGAGCATCGAACCTGCGAGTAAATGTCCATGTTACCTCGAACGTTCGAACGCGAAAGCTCGAAAGTAGCGCGTGTGAGAGTAAAATCGGTTTTACGAAAGTCCTGGATATTGGAACATGCTCCCCAGACCATTTCCCAGGTCCCACAGCCATTTACATTAAGTTACCATTAATATTTTAGTTGTATTTGACTCGACTTTTCAAACTATTTGCCTCCCATAGACTTTAATGGGTCCGTTTTCGAACTTTCGAACTTTCGAACTTTCGAACTTTTACAATAGTTCGAAAGTTCGAAAACGGACCGAACTTTCAATAGTTCGACCATCTCTACCCAGGACTTGCAATGCATCAGTGCTAATCACTAAGCAGTTTATTTCATGTTTCTCTTCCATGTATATTTTTCTATATTTTGCTATTAAAGGATATGTTTATCTCCTACAAAAACTTTTAAACATACACTTAGAGGCATATATATAAACAATCGCTATTGTCGCCATTTCACAATCACAGGACATTGCAATGCAAAAGAGCAATATTGTTGCATTTTTTTGCAGTTTTGCACGGCTACACTGCGCCGCACACGCAATTGCACACAGAATCGCTTGCGATTCTGTCGCGATTCCTGTGCGTTTGCGCATGCGATTTCATCTTTTAAGATACAAAATCACGTGCAATTGCGCATAAAAATGGTGATAGCATGCAATTGCATATCGCAAATGGATGCGCAATCGAATCACACCTGAAAACCTGCATTTTTGGTATGTTGCCAAGATTCCTATATTCAGAAAAAAACGCTTGCGCATTCGCAGAAAAATCGCGCAAGTGTGGCCTAGCCCTTACCAGAATTTTCTCTAAACATCATTAATTACTGGAATTTTCCTTTAACGTGACTATTTCTTACACAGAGCTATGGTCCCATATTAATGTAAATGGTTTGATAATTAGCTGCAGTTTGCTGAAAGTAAGCAATACTAACAAAAAATGTCCCATTAATAAAATAGAGAAAACCTGCCTGCGTGAGTTTTACACTATTATATTTTTTGCTGAAAAAAACACCACACGTGTTAGGCTGTTTGTAAATAACAAAGATAGATGTTCAGTGTGTAATAACCAATAACCTAAAAATAGAGATGGCCGAACTTCCGAAAGTTCGGTCCGTTTTCGAACTTTCGAACTATATGGAAAGTTCGAAAACGGACCCATTAAAGTAAATGGGAGTCAAATAGTTCGAAAAGTTCTAATGAAATACAAATAAAATATCAATGGAAAATTAATGTAAATGGCTGTGGGACCTGGGAATATCCAGGACATTCGAAAAATCTATTTTACTCTCACTGGCGCTATTTTCGAGCTCTCGCGTTCGAATATTCGATGTTCGCGCCTAAGTATCATGTACATTTTTCTTGTGGATTCGATGCTCACATATAGGTTTTAATGGACACTTTACTCGTGAATTCGATGTCTGCGCCTAGATACCATGTACATTTTACTTGCGGATTCAATGCTCGCGTATAGGTTTTAATGGACACTTTACTCGTGGATTCGATGTCCGCGCCTAGATACCATGGACATTTTACTCGCAGATTCGATGCTCGCATATAGGTTTTAATGGACACTTTACTTGCGGATTCGATGCTTGCGCCTAGATACCATGGACATTTTGCTCACGGATTCGATGCCTGGTAGAGATGATTTCAAAAATTTTTTAAAATATATTAAAAGTGTCTGCACAGAACTTCCCCTTTAATCTTTATTTTTGCAATATGCATCATATAGGGGAAAGCAGGCTACACATTATAGCATCAGCACCATTAAGTTAGAGTTAGCTCACTGCAGTTTGCCAGAATTGTTGAGTATTCAGGCAGGGTTGGTCCCTTTGGGCATACCCCCAAACCACATTGGCTTCTCACCCACACAGCTTGTATCATATAGGGGAAAGCAGGCAAAAGGGTAACACTTCACAGCAGCAGAACCATTGTGGTAGAGTAGACTGCAGTTTTCCACCATTGTTGAGGAGCCAGGCAGGCTTGGTGCCTCTGGACATACCAACACAAAATTAGCTTCTCTCTCTCAGATTATGCATGTGCAAGGGAAAGGAAAAGGGTAACACTTCACAGCAGCAGAACCATTGTGGTAGAGTAGACTGCAGTTTTCCACCATTGTTGAGGAGCCAGGCAGGCTTGGTGCCTCTGGACATACCCAACACAAAATTAGCTTCTCTCTCTCAGATTATGCATTGTGCAAGGGAAAGAGTGCAAAAGGGTAACACTTCACAGCAGCAGAACCATTGTGGTAGAGTAGACTGCAGTTTTCCACCATTGTTGAGGAGCCAGGCAGGCTTGGTGCCTCTGGACATACCCAACACAAAATTAGCTTCTCTCTCTCAGATTATGCATTGTGCAAGGGAAAGAGTGCAAAAGGGTAACACTTCACAAGTCACCAGTTGAGCTGCCTTTTATACCTAGGGGGTTGGCACGGCTAAAAATAGTTGTCATTATTGAATTTGGGACATGTGGCTGGATAGTTTCCCCAAATTCTATAAATTTAGAACATTCAGAAATCCTTGAAAGATCAAAAAGTTTGTTCAAACTCGTAAAATTTCGAAGTAGGGTTCAAGTTCAATTTCTAATCCATCTCTACAGCCTGGTATTTACACTGGGAAAGTGTAATGTATATCCCAGTGTATGTATCTTGTATTTTGGTTATACTTTTTCAGTTGTCACAAGATTGATTGGAATTCAAAATTTGCTTTATTCTTGACTAAAAGATAATTGTGTACTATGTATGTGTGTGAAAATGATTTCTGTGTTTACTTATTTGACCTGCAGCAGTAAGAATTACCTATTAACCTTCTTTTGTATTCATGTTGGTTTTGTTCTTTTATAATATGTGTACCAAAACACCGGAATTGTATTTGAATTATCTGTGCTTGGCCTAAGCGTATCCCCTATCACCAGCCCCTAGGGTCCTTTTTTATCTCTCTGACCCTTACTCTAGAAGCTTTCTGACCTGTGACACTCTTCAATTGTGGTTTAATGAATCCAGTTAAAATTAAAAAGATGTATTTTATTTACCTTAACACCGTCTCTTTCATCGTTTTCCTTGGTGACCTTTCAGTATTGAATTTCAGCTGTTAATAGCTTATAGCAAGGCAGATTGCTTTTTCTAATAAATAATGAAGGAAGTTCTAGGGAATATGAGTGCTGCACAAAGCTGGGGTTTTAACGGAAGAGTGCAGACAGCCCAGATAAATAATTCCATCTAAATAATTTCATCTTAAAATGAATTTTAAAAAATTTAAGTTTCTCAGGCTATCTGTTGTTTCCAGGAATATATAGCATTTTTTTTCTTGCTTCAAAAATTATTTTTCATTTTTAACCAACTGTGTAGATGAATTAATCCTAATCCATCAACAAAGCATGCATCCTACTTTTGGACATTGAAATAATTCGTATTATATTTTTTTTCAACAGTGTTCTGTAAAATTATCACTATTTGTCACAGACTGATTTGATGTATAAAATATGATGCACATTTAATAAATTATCAACCAAACCTTTGCTAGTATGCTGATGTATAGTATGCTGATTGCTTCTGCTGTAAAACCCTCACAAACAACAGTAGTGGACAAGGACAGGTCCTCTTCTTTAATGCAGACACAACTACTATAAATAAATAGCATTACTGTACATGAATTTGTTGCAATGCTCTGATTTTAACAGATTTCTTTTCAAATCCAGGACTTTTTGTTAGTCTACCATATGATATTTTCGAAAGAGCAATGTTTACAATTAGTATGTGTAAGTATGAATTGTACAATTTTTAACTAAAAAAATCCTCTGTAATTCTGCATATTTCTAGTATTTCCTGATTTCTGTTACCCTCCATCCTTGTGAGTTGTTATTGGTTTTCTCAAAGCTCATTCTTCATCTTCATTTTTTTGTGTGTTTTACTACTTACTGCTTGAATAAGGTGGTAGGAATTGTTTAAGTAAACTTAAACATTGGGTTTCTAAAATAAATACTTGTGTTCAACTGCATTGTTACCTGTAGCGTGGGGGCTGGTGAGAGACAAAAGAAGGGCATTTTTTTATTTTCTTCTGATTGGATGGGGGTGTAGTTAATTGGTTTGAATTGGCTGAGGACTGTTGAAACCTTGGTTTTGAACCTCACACAACCTCAACAGATTTTCTGTTTTGTCTGTGCGTTAAGAAACAAAAGTGTTTAGAACAAGAAAGGGTTTAAGAACAAGACTGCTTTTTCTCTTGTGTGTATTGCTGTTGCTGTGAATAGCTGTTTAGTATGGACAGTTTTGTTGGGGCCATGAAATGTGCATCCTGCCGCATGTATGGGATCTTGGAGAAGCCGCCCTAAGGAACCTATGTATGTGTCAGATGTGAGTGGGTTTCCCATTTGGAAACTGAGGTCCAGAATCTAAAGAGGAAACTTGCAGTATTGCAGGCCTTGAAAAATCTGGGGGAATTGCCGGTACTGTCAGGGGCCAGTAAACTGGAGGGTGGAAATGAGGCAGATAGGGTGGTAAACCCCATTTTGGGGTTGAACTTGCTTTGTTTGGCTTTTTCATTTTCTATTCTAGTTTGCTTTCTTGCACTCTTTATTACAGCTTTTATACTCCCAGTAAGACTGTTCTGTTCCCTCTGATTTGAAAATTTTAAAAGCCACTCCTGCATTAAGCCATGCAGGAGTCATTCTAATTTTATTACACTTGTTCCCTAAAGTTAAAAATTTAGAAAAGTAATAGTTTAATATAACTTTAAAAGTGGTCCACATCTGCTCAGTATCTTTACCTAGAAACAATTTCCCCCAGTCTATGAGCAGGAGTGATTCCTTTAACACCATAAAATTAGCTTTCCTAAAGTTAAAAGTTTTTGTTAACCCAGTGCACCCAGTGCATTCCATAAGATTCCCGTTACTCTTATTTTCAAAATGAGCTCAGGGTTATTAGATATCACCAGATCCAACAATGCATTCTGTCTAGTAGGAACTTCTACCATCTGTGATGAGGACTGAAAATGTGGGACCATTAAACAATGGAGCTGAGATAGTTGTAGAGGATGCCAAAATGGCTAATCTGCTAAACTATTTTTTATTTACATCAGTTTTCACTATAGAGAATCCCAGCAGGGATTGTAATAATACGCAGGGGAGAAATGAGGAGTATTCACATTGGCTGACGGAGGATATGGTACGGAAACAATTAGACAAAGTAAATATCAATAAAGCCCCAAGACCAGATGGATTGCATCCCTAGAATTTAAAAGAGCTTAGTTCAGTTCTATCTAGACCACTGTTTCTCATCTTTTCAGATTCACTTTGGTCTGGGGATGTGCAGCTGGATTGGAAAAATCTAATACCAATGTTTAAAAAAGGTAGTTGTTCACTGCCTGGTAACTATAGACCTGCAAGCCTAACATCAGTGGTAGGGAAGGTGCTGGAAACTTTGTTACAGGATCATATCCTTGAATTTGTCTCCAGAACTGATCTTATTAGTAGTAGTCAATATGGATTTATGAGAAATAGATCATGCCAGACAAATTTAATTAGGTTTTATGAAGAACTGAGTAAGAATTTATATTCAGGCACAGCAGTGGATGTGGTATACTTGGATTTTGCGAAAAGCGTTTAATACTGTGCCACATAGGCGACTAATGTATAAACTGAGGACTGTTGGCCTAGAAGAAAACATTTGTTCATGGATAGAGTATTGGTTATTGGATCGCAAACAGAGTGGTGGTAAATCAAGCTACATCTATGTGGGCTAAAGTTCTAAGCAGAGTGCCTCAGGGTTCTGTACTGGGGACGCTTCTTTTTAATCTGTTTATAAATGACTTAGAAGGGGGCATTGAGAGCAAAGTCTCTGTGTTTGCTGATGGCACTAAACTATGCAGAGCTTTGGAAACTTCAAATAATGTGCAAGTGCTGCAAGCAGACCTAGATAGATTATCGAAATTGGCAGCAGAATGGCAGATGAGATTCAATGTTGATAAATGTAAAGTGATGCATTTGGGATTTAATAAACCCTGTGACACCTACACCATAAATAACTCTGTGTTAAGTGAATCTGTAATGGAAAAAGATTTGGGGGCTCTGGTAGATAACAGACGTAGCAAACAATGCCAGACAGCCACGACTAGAGCTAACAAAATATTGTCTTGTATAAAGAGAGGAATAGATTCAAGAGTGAAAAATATTATTCTCCCTCTTTACAATATGCAGTTTTGGAATCCCATATACAAAAGGGACATCTTGGAAATGGAAGCAGTTCAGAGAAGGGCAACTAAATTAATAAGGGGGATGGAGGGGCTTAAATATGCAGGCAGATTAGACAAGTTAGGGCTGTTTACATTGGAGAAGTGATGTTTGCGTGGGGATATGATAACCTTATACAAATATATTAATGGGCCATACAATAAACTCTCTGGTGCATTGTTCATGAATAGGTCATATTGAAAGGACTCGTGGACATCCTTTAAGGTTGGAAGAAAAGAAGTTTCATCTTCAGGTTAGGAAAGGTTTCTTTACAGTGAGAACGGTGAAACTGTAGAACTGTCTTCCAGCAGATGTGGTAAAGGCAAGTTCATTGAATAGCTTTAAAAATAGCCTGGATACGTTTCTAAAACATATAGAGAGTTACTGGTATTAATACATATACTGTTGATATTGGGGATACTGGTTGATCCAGGGATACTTTCCGATTGCTGTTTGGAATAAAAATAATTTGATAGGGGGATACTTTTTCTCTTTTTCTTTATTAGTATATTTATATCCCCATTTATCCTTCCTACACACTTATAACTTAAACTGTGCATCATATCTTTAATATTTTGATTGCCGTTCGGAGTCAGGAAGGAATTCCCCCCCCCCCCTCCCCCCCTTTTTTTAGCTGTTTTTTTTCCTTCCTCTGGATCAACTGTTAGGAAGGGTTAAAAAAAAAGTGAATAGGTTGGACTTGATGGACGTATGTCTTTATTCAACCTCAATTACTATGTTACTATTACAAAAGCTCAGTCTTTATTACAGGAAGGTCGCATGCAGGTCACACAATAGTTTTTACAGGTTTTACAATTTTACAGGTTAAATTACGAATTCATAGTTTCTAAAATAAAGATGCCCATACATTAAAACTCACCACTCGACTGATCCCACGAAACTCAATCAATTCTTCCAGAACCGCCTTTACTGTCCCACCTGGCCCATTAATTTTGCAATTGTTTATCGGTTGCCAAGAAGAACGGGGAAGGCGGTTCTGGAAGAATTGATTTCATTTCAGGGGATCGGTTGGGATGTGATGTCTATTGTATGGGAACCTTAAAGTGCCCACGGACGCCATAAACAACTAACAATCGGGCGTCCGTGGGAGGGAGGAGGACCTATTTAAACTTTAGCGTGGGGCAGCGCAAATGCTTGGTGACGTCCCCATGCAGTTTGCGTGAGACACAAAAATGAGCATTTGCGTCACCTGTCCAGGAGCGCGCCCTAGCAGACCGACGTTGGGCAGGAAGAGCAGGTAAGTTCCTTACACTTAGTCTGTTCCACGAGCCTGTTGACAGTTTTAACCATGGTGGATTTCATGTATCCTTATTTAAAAACAAATCAAAAATGGTTTAGTTTAAACCATACCCAGATAGAATTGGTGTGCACACCTTCTAAACGTATATTTGGTTGAAGCACATTGGTCTCATCATTCTATGATACATTTTCCTCAAAGTTGTGGAAGACTGGATATACCTTTTTGCAAAGTTTAGCTTAGGTTGTTTGTGTAAACCCTAACCCGCAAAATCCTGCTGTACCTTTAATGTCAGCCTCTTTTGTGGCCTCCTGGACCAGTACTCAGTGGTACAGTAACAGCCACCATATTTTCTTCACTTGTTGGTGTCTGTATTTTCTGTGCCCCATAGAATTCTTTGCATATTTTTTTGTATTCCTACCCTGATTGATACCTTCAATGAACCTTTCATGCTTTGAAGGTTCTTTTGTGGACCATGGATTTTCAAGTATGAGGCCAATAGGAATAAATCTACAGGAAAAATCAAACTTTATCTGAGCTAAGTCATAATTGATGTCAGGTATACATAAGCAGATTTTTCAGGCAAATTGGCTTATAGTTCTGCATTTGTTGTTGTTGCTGGTGACCAATGTCAGACATGATGGAAAATCACTCTCAATCATGCAGTCTCCTATGGATACCCACAGTGATTGGTTCAAGCCGACCATTCACTAGTGGCGAACAGTTGGTTGGGATGAAAAATTTGTCCATGTTTATGCAGCCTTACTACTGTTTGAAATTATACTGAATGTGATTGATTCACAACTGCACACTAATGCAAAAAGTTTTGACAGCATATATCTTTGTTTTTTCTATTGTAAGTATGTTTGTAAAACTGTTGTTGGTATCAAACTTAAAATATGAAAAAAAATAGCTACAGGTATAAGGGAAAATAACCAACCTATTCTAATAGAAGGGACACAAACTATTAATAGATCATAAGGATGCAGAATAGTTAAATGAATATTTTATTTAACAGAGGTTTCTTTAACATCCAATGAATATTCAGCAGTTGGATCACAGATATGGAATAGTGTGCTATCATTTTAATTTGTTTGCAGTGAAAATGAAATTTAGATTGCTGGTCCATTAGCCTCAGCTGTAAAGTTTTTACATTAAACCAGAATACAAAATAGTGCATGTTGTTAGATATTCATTATGATTGGATAATGCGTTTATAAAGGTCTACTTATTCTGTATATACATTTTAAGTAAATGCAATTTGTTAGTGGTCCTATTGGCGACCTATAAACCAGAAAAGATTTAAAATAATTAGTGTAAAATTTTTCTTTCGACAGATTGCGTTATCGGAGTTTGGCTATAGGATTACTCAGGCAATTGAGCTCTGGTTTGTAGGACAGTGCTTTAATTGTCTATCCCCTTTACAAACTGTAGAGTTCTTAACTTATCAATATTATGACCCACCCATGGTGCTGGATTGCTGTCTTATCTTCTGTTATGTTTTATTTGTTAGCTTTAGTGCTCAGATACATTAATGTCCACTTAATTTGGTAGGGTCGCAGACCAATTCATGTGTGTTGGGGGAGGGGGCAAGTAGATTACCAACCCTCCATCTATATTTGTAGTCCCCCTTAAAGGGCATGTCCACCCCCAAAACTAAAATTTAACCCACTACTGGCCCCTCTCTGTAGTGTATAAAAATCCTTACCTTACATCCCAGCTCCAAATGGTTCTCCTGTAATGACCCTCCAAAGTTTAAAAAAACTGTCCACCAGGAGCCTGGCCAAATTGTTTCCGCCTCTGAGCTGTCCTCTCAGAGGTTTTTGGCTTGCTCAGAGCAGCCCTTCACTCCCTCCCTCTCTCACACGTTTTCCTCTCCCTCCCCCTAGTGTAAATCCCCTTGTACATATATTAGGGATAGTTCCCCCAGCCCCAACCGCAAAAAAATATTTATTAAGTTCCCCAACCTCTATATTGTATTTGTAAGAAAGTCCCCCATTCGTTACTTACCTTCCCTCCCTCCTCCGGCGTTCTGAACTGCAAGCAGAAGGCAGGGCATTGCGGCAGAGGAGAGAGGGAAGGTAAGTAACGAATGGGGGACTTTCTTACAAATATAATATAGAGGTTGGGGCTACAACCCTACAACATATACAAAAGTCCTACAACATATAAAAATTTGTAAAAGGGGGGGACATGCCCTTTAAAAAATCTTAGCAGTAACCAGTCGTAAAAGTGGTCAAAGGAATCCTAGTTTCGTTTTTTAAAAAAGTAGTTTATTTTAAAACTAACATTTATTTTCAAATGCTTATATATATACAATAATACAAAATAAAAATTGTATAGGGTATTACCTGGAAAATTGTATGGGGAATTTAAAAACAACATTTTTTATCTTTACTGTCTAATGCAAACAGTAGCGCAGCTCCCACTTATATTTTCAAATACAAATATCTAAAGAGAAGCAATGTTGGCTAATGGTCAGGATGACAACCAGACTATTGAAATTTAAACACTAGAGCACTATCAGTCTCAGCTTATGTCAGACATTAAATTGATGCTTGATCTGACACTTCCTTACCTTATAAACTTCCTGCAACGTTCCAGACCAGATAAGTCCTATCAAGCACTTTCACACTGGTGTGGAGACATCTGTATAGAAAATATGTACAAATAGACTGTGAATTGTTGGGCCATGGGGGCATGGCCAATTGGTGAACATAGACGTATAATAGATTGTAGATAGGCACACTCACACACCATTTAGTTTTCTCCAGTGTTGCTCCATTCAAACCCCATTCCAAAGGGCTAACTGTAGAGGAAAACTGAACCGGAACGCTACATAGATGAACAGGTGATGTAAGGGAATTAAAGGGACAGTTCAGTGGAAATTATCAATATTTGTTAAATTGTTAGTTTGTGTAATGCATACTTAGTTATTTTACATATTCTCTTGCATTTTGAAAAATCGGTTGATTTCATACCCTTTGCTGTTCCCTGCTGTTGACATTAGTGAGCTGACATTTCAGGTTCCAATGGTCCTTCTACTTCCCAGGATGCACCACATCCATGGAATGTTCCTAACAGTTATTTCTACTGATTGGCTGTTGGATGAGTCAAAGATGCTCAGATCTCTACTGAGCAACTGAATCAACCCAGGCGCTGGAACAAGGGCAAAACCATAACTGTCTCTACTAGAAGTCAGTATGTCGGTTGCATTTATTTATCCACAGACAAAATGCTGAATTGGCCGATTAAAGTCATTGGGGGGAAAAAATACTGCTAATTTTTCTGAAAAGTATATGTATTTGCACTGAACTTCCCCTTTAATCCCTTTAACTATATTCAGACAAAGAAGTCCAACGTTTCAGGGGAAGGGGGGGCGTATCCCTAAGGAAGGGTGGATATATCCCCTAAAACTTTGGACTGCTTTGTATCTGAATAAAGTAAAAGGGATTATTTCCCTTATATCTCCTGTTCATTCATGTAGCGTTCTGGTTCCATTTTGTTCTACAATAGGTGACCATGCCCACAAAGCTCTTTAAAGACTAAAGACTACATTGACTGTGAGTTGTACTGACAATAACATGGACACCTTTTAAGTTAAATAATCTACTTCTAAAAATATGTTTTGTTCTCCATTAAAGATAAATTATTCTAATAGCAATATGTACATATGTACAGGTAATGTGTGTATGTAATTTGGCAATAGTTATTATGGAAACGTATACAAATTGCTAACATAAATGTTGGCTGTACTGCTAATTGGAGAACCGGACATAGTGGACATAGTATCCTGTTAAAGTTGCAGAATACCAAACATTTAATTGTACTTGTGCACCCACTGTAATGTATGGGACATTATATGACAACATTACCAAAAATATTTAGATATTGACAGAGATGTTTGAAATTGTGTGAGGGGGGCTATTCTATCCTATCCTATTACAGTATCAAAACATTTTAAATCTAATTGCATGCCTTCTTTAAATGCATGAATTTTATTAAACTGTTATTAGTATATTTACCTAAGCATCCACTTCTCTATCCTGCTTCCTGCACTACCTTGATTTTTGATAAATTAAATTTCTCTTTTGGAAAAACTTTGTATGTATTGTAGTGTCCATGTGTATATTTAATACTTTTAAAGTAGGCGACACCTGGCTACTAGAGGGACATAGTGCCATCAACAAGTGATTTATGTGAATATAAAGATGTTGGGTTACTACTTCTGTAAATGCAGCTGATGAAAGGCCATGCAGGTCTGAATCATGTTGTGCTTTATCTCAAATATATCACTGCAAGCACTGCTATTTAGTTTATGTGTGGTATTAACATTTGGATTAATAAAGCCTGGAGAATTTGGCTTACTCTCTACACACAATCAAGCCTACTTAAGAGTAGGCTTAAGAATAAAAAACCTGCAGCCTGGGTATCTGTGTTTTATAGCTTTGAGGGCTAGGCCACACTGCTGCGTTTTTTTATGCGTTTGCGATTGTGTTTTTTAAAAATCATTGAAAACGCGGCAACGCAAAAAAACACGCGTTTTTCAGTGCGTTGCGATTGTGATTGCGTTCTGCATTTTTAATCGCAATCGCATGCGTTTTCCTATACTTATTGAAGAAATCGCAAGCGATTGCGTTAGCGTTTGCGTTTGCGTTGCAGTGTGGCCTTGCCCTAAAAGTGGGATGGATAAGTTTTTAAAATTCAAAAATATTGAAAGTTACTGGTATTAAAGAGGAACTGTGATCCAAATATGACTTTCAGTAAATTGATAGGAATTGCTCCCCTGAGAGTTTATGCAATTTATTCCCATTGTTTATTTTACAAAGTTTTGAAGATATTTATATTTTTGTGTGTGATATGGCAGATAATCACCAGGTCCCCTGCACTATCTGCTTCCTGCTTTGAAACCTGCCAGTCAATCTGCCCTGTGTCTCCTTTCCTTTGCGGCCCCCCTGCCCCCCCCTGGTCCCTCCCACTCAGCTGCAGGTCCTTCACACAGCAGAGAGGAGGAGGGACTTCCTGTCTCCCTCACACACTGAGGGAGTCTGAGGCTGTGCTCGCCAGTGGCACTGTGCAGGAGAAGCCTTAGGAATGTCACATGTCATCCTCCCACCCATTAACTTTCTGGTCAGTAATTACTTTATATCTTGGGCTGTGGAGCACATAGAGAGGTAGTTGATGGCTGGTTTTAAAGGTAGGAAACTGGCCTTTCATTTAAACTCAACTTGTTCGGAGACCACAGTTCCCTTTTAATACATATATTGGAAAAAAACTGTAGTGTCTTACCTTTACATAATCTCACGATTCAACAAGCAATTATGTCCATAGTATGTAACCAACATTTCCTTCGCTGAAGCTAAAATGGCACTTAAAATAATTACTATTACATATTCTATAAGCAGTAGGTAATTAACTTTTCCTTCCCTAAAACTAAAATGGCACTTAAACGGACAAAACCAAACTTTTTTTTCACAAGGGAATTTAAACAGAAACAAATGAAACAAAAATGTTGCCTTTAATCCCTACTGAAATCAAAAACTTGTACATCCCTGAAATTAAAACAGCTAGTTTTTGCAGAAATTCTTGGTGACTTCTAATATCCTTATAATTAAAAGTATGGAAGTAGAGGCTACATTTTCCACTATATAATCCACTGAATATTATAAATTTCGACAATGTCTAAAAACACGAGGGTTTTGTGTGTGTGTTTAAAGCCAGGGAACCAACCTATCCTATCATGTATCACAGTAGTATATTCTACAAAACCCTTTGTTTATAATGTATGCAATATCTGTTGTATTCAATTAGATCAACTGGACTTGAAGTTTAGTTCTTGAAGACGTTTCGCTAGTCATCCGACTGGCTTTTTCAATTCAGAATGAAGCCAGTTGGATTACTAGTGAAACGTCTTCAAGAACTAAACTTCAAGACCAGTTGATCTAATTGAATACAACAGATATACCATGACCTGGATGAATGAGAACCTTCACAAAAATAATGTATGCAAGTTTGTAGATAATATAATATTGTATGGGCACAAAAGGGGGGCTGTGGGAACACTCCTGTGGCAAAATTACTTTATAACAAATAGTGGAAGTGCTACTGATCTGACCAAAACATTAGAACAAACAAAAACAAAATAATTGCAATTAAGCCTTAAGGCTCCTACACACATGCGATCGCGGGTCCCGACCCCGGACGCACAATGTGTACGAACGTACGTTTTGGTAATTGGCCCACGTGTAGGCGCTTTATCGGGCGAAACGGTCGTTTATTTGAGGATCGTTGAACGACAAACTTAGCGAATCTCCGAACGAACGACTGTTTTGGGCGATAAATCGCCTACACACGGGCCGATTATCGTCCAAAACGTTTGTTTGGGACCCACGATCGCATTTTTGTACGAGCCTTAAGGAGTGCTCCCACTGTCCTTCTATTGTTTGTAAGTATCCCATGAAGGGGAAAAATATAGGTTAAGCATTTTAAGAGGTAATGCTGAAAAAATTGTATAAAAAGTTTTGGTTGCTTTATATATATATAATATATATATAATATATTATATTATATATATATATATATATTATTATATTATATATCTATTAATATATATATATATATATATATTATATCTCCATCTAGGTAGTATGGTAGATTCAACGCACTCTCAGGATTTGCAATCCTGAGAGTGCGTTGAATCTACATACTTACCTATGTGAATATTTGATCCATACACACACACCCAGGTGTGATATCAGAGGGTGGTGGAGAGAGTGCCTGTGACTATCACTATACTATATATATTATATATATATATATATATAATCAAAAAATAAAAAAGTTCCGAGCTTCCTTCTTCACACGAAAGTTTATTAACGTTTCGTTGCTTCACAAGCACCTTCATCAAACATCTGATGAAGGTGCTCTGTGAAGCACCGAAACGTAAATAAACTTTTCGTGTGAGAAGGAGTGCTCGGAACTTTTTATTTTTTTGATTTATTGTATGGACAGATTTGAGGCATCTGTGTTCCTTGAAGCACCCGTTACGTGTAATTAATATAAAGAAGGAAGACTGAGTGCAGACATCATTTTAATATATATATATATATATTATATATATAGATATCATATATATATATATATATATGCTAATAAAGTGGATTGCAACCAATTCTTCATTTAATACTAACTAAAGAATGATAGCAGAACAGGTAATCACTCTTAAGGCAAAAGAATGTGTTAAGAATGAGTAAAAATATCACCCATGTGACATTTGAGCACTAACTAATTCTCAATGTTTGGACACTAGTCTTATATGATACATGAAATGTATATAGTGTGATTATATGGCAGACAATTTGAGTCACAGTAGTTGTGAACAGACAGAGTAACGTGAAATTAGAGAACAATTCTGCATTCCTTCGGTAATCCATGCAGCCTGTCATGGTATCCACACAAGAAGACAGGTGAGTGTCATTGGCACTGGATAATGTATAATAATGACTCACATGCTAATTAACCCGTTGTTTACCATAAGAACCAAATGTTTGTATTTGTTTTTGTAGATTGCAGATTGTTTTTCTTGTTTATATTTGTTTTGTTTGATTTTTTTCATCAGAGTACATCTATATACCTGTGAGTTCATTTTGGCTTGTGTTCTCATCATAACATCTTATGAGTTTTATTGGAAGGTTTCTTTACAGTCAGAAATTAAGTAATTTTTGTGCCCTAGCGATGTTGTATAGATTCCTGTTTGGGCTGCAAACCATATACAGTATATGTTACACAGTCATTCAAAGACAACCAATCACAGGAAAAAAAAATCCCACTATATTACAGCTGCATTTATTTATTGCAGATCTCCTCAGCATACAATTATTCAGGATACAAACTCTTATTATCATACTAATTATTGATATTTGTCTCCCCTGCTTGTATTTAACAAAATCCTACATTGAACAATTGCTTTGACCGAAACAGAAAAGAACATATTTCAAAGTTACCATAAAATTAATGCATACATATATATATATAAATAGCAAAAACAATAAAAAAAAACGATTTAAAAAAAAAAAGAAAATCTATCTAAAACATTTTTTTTTTTGTAAATCTTGGGAAGCAGCAATCTACCAACTTGCCATATTGTACATTTTTAAAAATATGCTTTCATGAACTTTTCATGCAGTCTTTACCATTGAGCAAAAATGTTCCGCCAAATTTGTGGATTCAGTTTTTGGCTTGGCAAATCTCAAAGTGTTCAGGAGATTATATTAATCAATTGAGAGTTTTATTAGCATAAAGAGTTAACTAAAGAGAAAACTATTTTCACTTTATTTTTGACCTGGTGCTAAATTACTAGCCACCTTTATTTTAATGTAGTCATATCATTAGTACAGGGAAAGGTATGAATAAGTACAGCTTAAAATCACTCCATCATCCTGATTTAATTACAATGGCAGACTGACTGTTATTTTAGTGGCAGATGTGATTGACATCATTGTTTCCTTGTGTTAGCAATTGTTACCTCTTAACTTATGCAGACATTATCACACTGCATCAAAATGGCCTCACAATAACTTAAAGGTAAGAGGTTCAGATGCAGTGAAGAT
Source organism: Hymenochirus boettgeri (assembly GCA_019447015.1). NCBI lineage: Eukaryota > Metazoa > Chordata > Amphibia > Anura > Pipidae > Hymenochirus > Hymenochirus boettgeri. The sequence goes on from CM033474.1 coordinate 141,912,937, forward strand.
GGCTTTAGGATATCCAAGAGTGCCTAGCAAGTACCAGGACCATCTCCTCCTGAGGAGTCAGCTACAGAATCATGTTGATTCCAGTGCAGAGCTTGATCAATATCGACAGCAGGTAGGTGTAAGTACATCAGCCTTGTGCACAAAATGGCAGCAAAGAAGCCACCTCTTTCCAAGAAGAGCATCAAGGACAAACTGAAATTCTGCAGGAAGATCAAAGATTGGACAAAAGAAGACAGGTGTCTGTTTTATCTAATTTTTTTTTCCAATTCATATTATTAATGCCATCATGAAAAAGTAGCTTACATTGTGGTAAGATACCCTGTCTTATTAATAGTATACATGGCTATTGTTGCTTTTGTTCAGACATGTTATACACAGAGTAAACAAAGATTTTCCTGAGTAGGATGGATTTGTATCTATATAGAAAATAATCCTCAAGTGTTCCTAATAATAGGAGCTTGTTGAATTATCAATCCAATGTTATCGAAAAGGATGCATATATGTCTGGTGTAAAATATATAGCTGGATAATTCTATTACAACCCACCCCTCCCATTGATCCCTATTGAACCCGGCTGTAAATAATCTTGTTATAATCATAGCTTAGCGCACCATAGATAAATAAATGGGTGGGTCTGTGTGCATGAACAAGGAGGTGAGTAAATTAATTGTTGGTGTAAGTTATAAGCTACTAAGTGCCAGTGAGGATGTGGAAATGAATCTCCAGATGCAGTTGGCAAAGGCTGGTTATGAGGGATCTTTATTACCCTGACATAGATTGGAGTAAGGGAATTGCCAGCACCTCAAAAGGGATCAAGTACTTACATTTTCTATATGAGCATTTTCTTTAACAGATGGTAGAAGTTTCCTACTGCGTTGTTGGATCTGGTGATATCTAACAACCCTTAGCTCATTTTGGAGATGAAGGTAATTGGAAGATTAGAGAATAGTGATCATCATTTAATGTGTTTAATGGGCTAACAAAAACTTTTAACTAGGAAAGCTAATTTTATGTTGTTAAAGGAATCACTCCTGCTCATAGACTGGGGGAATATATTCCTAGGTAAAGATATTAAGCAGAAGTGGACTGTGTTTAAATTAGTTATTAAACTATTACATTTCTAAATGTATACCTTTAGAGAACAAGTGTAAAAACATTAGGTCCTCTCTTGTGGTCCTCTCATTAGGTCCTTATCCTTAATGCTCAGGTAAAAAGGAAAATTGAAAAAAAGAAAAAGGCTTTTAAATTTTTTAAATCAGAGGGAACAGAACAGGCTTACAGGGAGTATAAAAGCTGTAATAAGGAGTGAAACAAAGCAATTACACTAGCTAAATTAGCAAATGAAATAAATATAGCAGAGCAAAGCAAGTTTGACCCCAAAAGGATTTTTAAGTATATCAGTAGTAAAAAGATGAGGACAGAGAATGTAGGGCCATTAAATAATAGGTCAGAGATGGTACTAAACCGTTTTTTTCTCTGTATTCACTATAGAGAATCCTAGTTCTTATAGTAGAGACTGTAATAGTATGAAGGGTATATAAATGAGGAATATTTACTCTGGCTGCCAAAGGATAGGGTAGGGAAACAATTAAACAAAGTTAATATCAATAAAGGACTGGCAGGAATACATCCTCGGATCTTAAGAGAGCTTAGTCCAGTTTTATCTAGACCACTGTTTCTTATTTTTTCAGATTCACTTTTGTCTGGGGATGTGCCATTGAATTGAAATAAAGCCAATGTAATACCAGTATTCAAAAAAGGTATTCGTCCCCAGCCTGGTAACTATAGATCTGTAAGCCTAACATCAGTGGCAGGGAAGGTGCTGGAAACTTTGTTATGGGATCATATCCTTGACGGATTTATGAGAAATAGATTGTGACAGACAAATTTACTTGTTTTTTATGAAGAAGTGAGTAAGAATATAGACTTGGATTTTGCTAAAGCTTTTGATACTGTGCCACATAACCAACTAATGTATAAACTGATGATTTTTGGCCTAGAAAAAAACATTTGTGCATGGATAGAGAATTGATTATTGGATCACAAACAGAGATTGGTGGTCAATGGAGCTACATCTATGTGGGCTAAAGTTCTAAGTGGAGTGCCTCAGGGATCTGTACTAGGGCCACTTCTTTTTAATCTGTTTATAAATGATGAAGGGGGCATTGAGAGCAAGGTCTGTGTGTTTGCTGATGACCCTAAACTATGCAGCGCTTTGGAAACTTCAAATGATGTGCAATTGCTTCAAGTGAATCTCAAATGGAAAAGTATTTGGAGGTTCTGGTAGATAACAGACTTAGCTATAGCAAACAATGCGAGAAAGCAACGGCTAGAGCTGGAAAGATATTATCTTGTATATAGAGGGGAATAGATTAAAGATAGAAAAATATTATTCTCCCTCTTTACAAGGCACTGGTAAGGCCTCATTTGGAATATCAGTGCAGTTTTGGAATCCCATATACAAAAGGGACATCTTGGAAATAGAAGCAGTTCAGAGAATGGCAACTAAAATAATAAAGGGAATGGAGGGGCTTGACTGTGCAGATTAGACAAATTAGGGCTGTTTACATTGGAGAAGCAACATTTGCGTGGGGATACAATCGTTTTATACAAATATATTAATGGGCCATACAATAAACATGGTGCATTGTTCACTAATAGGTCATATCAGAGGACACGTGGACATCCTTTAATATTGGAAGAAAAGTTTTATCATTAGGTTAGGAAACGGCAAGGAATTTTCCCTCACCCACCATTTTTGGCTGTTTTTTTGCCTTCCTCTGGATCAACTGTTAGGTAGGGTTAAAAAGGAGGGTGAAAAGGTTGGACTTGATGGATGGATGTCTTTATTTAACCTCAATTACTATTTTACTATGCAACTTGAAGACATATACACTCCTCAAAGACAGGCACCCTGCAAAAATATCAGGGGTCCAAAAGTCCCAAACTTAGCACACCGACCATAACCTAGATAAATAAGACATAACTATAGCATATGTGAAATATACACAAAGTTTATTAAAACCCTCTATCAATCCTGTGCATCCCCACCCGCTACACCAAGAAATAACATAAAGTGCACAATAGTGCAGTCAAACACAAATAGCTAAACCAATAAAAGCAGGATATGAATAAAAGAGTCCATAAAAGTCTCTGCCTATTGAGGACGGAGATACCTAGAGACACTGGCAGCCTCACTCCATAATAATACATCCACTCACAGCTGTGTGAAACAATGATACTTAAAGTCCAGCAGCTAGTCACCTTGTAACAGTAAATGTTTCCACTGCGGTATTGTTGTAAATCATGCTTCTATCAAAGTCTGGGAACACTTGGTCACAATGGTTTTCTTCATCCGCGCACTCTGCAGGACTAACTCACGGACCGCTCCTCTCGAGACTGTTCACATGCATGCATCACCCCAGCATTTCTTTGACACTTGTAGCCTTGGTAAGTAAATCTGCACACTCAGGCAAACTGCCAGTAACTGTAGCCTTGGAAGGTAATAGCTGTAAACTTAGGCAGAATGCCAGTAACTCCGGCTCCTCTCAAACTCTGCAGATGTGCTCTTCTCTCCTTGTAGACATATTTTGGACGTATCTGCTTTTCTATGAAATGGCAGAAGTCAGTACTTTGCCCATTGGATATCCCCCATACCTCCCTTCAGATCTTGGTGATGATTCCTGAAGCAGCCTTGAAATTTTATGTCTTAAAGATAGTCCTAGTAAGAGCAATATTGCAAGTTTGGAAATCCCTTCCACTACCAACAATTGCTGTGAAGAAAATGCTTTAACACAGATTATACTACAAAACAACGTCTTTGGGCAGACATAATGCTGACAAAGTGTACAGAGTGACTGTTTGGATGTTATTTTTATCTGATAAAACCCTATCACTAAACCTGATAGGCAGAGTCAATCAAATAATCTTACCCAAACTTCTATATGTCATAAAGCATTTACTTTTACATTTACATTTTGTGGATTAAAATATGTCCCAATATTTTGCTGGTCACAGCTAGCAGATGGACAGAGCCTATTCTTTGACCTACCCTAGTGTGCCCCTTATTGAAATGGACATGCCCCCAGCACACCTAAAATCCATCCATTGTGGGACAAAGATTCATAGTACAGGACACTGGGGCTGGCCCCTAAAAACATGTTTGTTCCTGTCAAACAGGTACTGTTGGAGGGTATGGGTTTAAATATGTAGAAAAACTATACATTTCACATATGTATTTAGCATAAGGTAAATGAAGAGGCAGATGCCTAAATTGGGAGTGGTTGGAACCCAGAAATGCTAGACTTCATAAGTGGTCATATTATTATTTTTATTGTGGATTTATATAGTGCTTTACATTTACATGCATACATTCACATCATTGCCCAAAGAGCTTACAATCTAACACGTTTATTTGACCCATACAACCTATCAGTATGATTGTGGAGGAAACCGGAGTGCCCGGAGGAACTTCAGAGCTGCAAGGCATCAGTGCTAACCACTGAGCCACCATTAGGTGTTGTCTGTTTTTTCCTGTCTCATAAAGTCACATGTTTAATTAATTATATCACATAGCAGATGTGCATTCTATTTGTGGGCTTGTCTACAATGCCAAAACTATGCGAGAAATACAAAAATTGAACATCAATAGTGATGGAGTGTCAATTGGCGATACTGTAAAAAAAAAAAAATCCCAGGGAGATGTTTGAATTTTTTGCCAACCAATCAGATAAGGCTTTTAAATGGGATTTGATGGTTGAGGCAAAATTAGCACAATTTTTAACGCTAAGAAATTTTATTACATGTGCCTGCAAGAATTCCAAAGGTTAACTAAACTGGTAGGCCATAAACTGAGCATGGCACATTTTAATGCAAAAGTCCTTTGAAGCAAAAAATGATGGTAAAACTATACATAACTAATATAAAACAACTTCTAGCAGTTTGTAGATATACGGCTTCTACAAATTTTAAATTTTTTTCTGGGAGTCACTAACTTTGATGCGGTGTGTCTGAAAGAAAATTACTTTTTTCTTAGCTCTTTATCAGGGTTATCCAATAAAAGTTCTTATCGTTAAAAATTGTGCTAATTTTTCCCCAACCAATCAGATCTTATTTAACATTTGAAAACTAACATCCGATTTTTTCCCAACGAATCGGATGTTAGTTTTCAAATGTTAAATAAGATCTGATTGGTTGGGGCAAAATTAGCACTATTTTAAATGATAAGAACTTTTATTGAATCTCCCTGTATAAGCTTTAAAATATATAAAATTTTCTATTAAAGGTGAATCCTGATTACCAGCTTTTTATTTATAGACATAGAGAAAGATAATGAAGAAAAATGAAAAAATGAAATGGTTAGTGGAATAGGTAACAATGGGATAAAAGAAATAAAGAACAATGAATGGAAATAACACATCTCTAGTTATCATAATCCATTATATTGCCCTACAACCAGCTTATTATAGAACCAGGAACAAAGGAGGATCATCCATCTTAACCTCAGTACTTTTCTGTAGGTAGTTTTTAATGTCAAGTTTTAGAGGGCGCAAGTCAGATTTGCAATGGGTCATCTAAGCAATAAACGTAATTTAATGTTGATAAATATTATGCAATTAGCGATTAAACATGTTGAAGCTGCTTATATACATTACAGGTCTAAGTATAGTAAATCAGGGTTAGAGAAGGTTCTAGCTTTACTTGCAGATGGCTGCCTTATAGCTAAAATACAGCATCTATAGCCATTAACATCTGATAGAATATATCTTAATTTCTCTTTACTAAGCTATTGCAAGGCCCCAGTTCCAATGTTCAGAGCAGTTTTGGAATGTAGAATATAAGAAGTATGGGGGATCCAATGAAAAGTGATTACTTTTATGGGAGAATTAAGAAATGTAGCTATTAAATTTAACAAGCTACAGGCTTGTTAAATTGAATGTGTTGATATAAAAGCTGAAAAGCTCTAAAGCTTCAACAGGAAATAGTAGAAACGTGGTAATCTAGCATTACCCCCCCATTAGTTCTCTTTATACATATATGATCAAGGAATTGTTCTTTCTGTTAACCATAGTGACATCTGATAGACATTCTTTTCCTTCCTGAGCAACTAGAGTTTGGCTGAAGATTTTTTTTCTTTGCTCTCCTCTTCAATAACCCTTAAACTGGATAAGTGGTTTGAAAACCATGCCTTTTTTAAATTATCTTTACTGACTATGACTAAGTAGATTAAGTTTACTCATACACACAACAGTACACTGACACTCTCATTTGCACACGATGACTCACTTAAAAGAAGTTTGGCAATCAATCATGTAACACTGGATGATGTCAGGCAGGTAGGTAGTTTTACGAGTAACTTTTACAAAAGTTGTGATACAAAATCACACTGAATTGAACTTCACATGAAAATCACACGAAAAAATGAACAAAATAATGAACTATTAATTAAATTTGTGAATCACAATTTGAAAACATTTACAAACAGATATGTGCAGACATACTGTAAATACATGTGCATGCATACACATACATGAAGACTAACACACATCCATTTAAGAAGGAAATTAGGTTCACCTAAAAAATTATATTGTAGGTTTGTGTATGAGAACACTTTCTAGTATATTATTTAATCCCAGGGAATTCAGATTGCTGTCCAGAATAAACTTTTGAACATTAAACAGTATTGCAACATAATTTAAGATCACCATATGGTATTGTGTAATAAATACTAAAATAAAATAATGACTGAAAAAAACATGTGACCGTGGGCCAACGGATAGCGGTATATGCTAATTCGCTTGATAATATTCACTACAATAAAAAATTCCCTATGTCCAAAAAGACCCATTTTCATGGTCTACCGTATGTACTGGTGTTTGTCTCCCCTCGGTTTATACTCGGGTCTGGGCTGATCTGGATGCTTGAAGAAGCAGCTGGCCAAAAACATATAGCCCTGAGAAAACAAAAGCTGTACCCTGTAACACATAATTTTCTTGATATCAGTGGGTTAGGCAATTGTTGTCCTGCTCACCCATAGATCAGACCAAACCCGATGGAAGGGAAATAGAAAAAAAAAAACAGGAGAAGTAACAGGATTCAACTACTGTAACTTCTCTAAAGGAGGGATCTTCAATATTCAGGCTGCACAGAAAGGCATGCAGGGTGCATCTGTGTATGGGAATTTCTATGGGACTGTGTATGAAACTTTCTATGGGGCTGTGTATGGGACCTTCTATAGGGATGTGTATGGGACCTTCTATGGGGCTGTGTATGGGACATTCTATAGGGATGTGTATGGGACCTTCTATGGGGCTGTGTATGGGACCTTCTATGGGGTTGTGTATTGGACTTTCTATGGGGCTGTGTATGGGACTTTCTATGGGGCTGTGTATGGGACCTTTTATGGGGCTTTGTATGGGACCTTCTATGGGGCTGTGTATGGGACCTTCTATGGGGCTGTGTATGGGACCTTTTATGGGGCAGTTTATGAAGTTTGTGGAACTATCTATGGGGCTGTCTATCTGAGAAAGTCAACCCTCGGTTTATACTCAAGTCAAGCAATTTTCCTAGTTTACCAGTTAAAAATCGTTACCTCAGTTTATATTTGTGTACATACAGCACTTTTTTATTCTTTAAAAACAATACACAAAGTGATTATTGTACAATATTGATATTCTACAATAGTATCACTATGTGAATGGCTGCTTTAAAGTATTTAAAGCCTTTTTATTTTCAAGTATGTACATTTAAAAAAGTTTTTGTTATTATTCTTATCATAAACTGTATCCTATTTTGCCATCTAAAAACAAGCCAACATGTTAGTTTCTAAACTGGTTTAATGGATCTCAAGCTGTTATTCTCACTTGAACTGATCTATATAATCTATACTGAGACTTGTTTGCAAAATTGTCTTTGTAATTATTTGCCTTTTTAAGCAACTGTAATACCCTCTATTTTGAGTATGTCTTTCACTTCTTAATGTAAAAAATGATTCAGACAGTTCATTGCAGAACATGATCAAATGCTTAGGACAGCGGAAAAAGTGCAAGTTAAAAAAGTGAATTCTGTTAGGAAGAAATTTGTTGCTGCCTTGAGTAGATTAACCATGGTAATTGCCATAGCTTTTTTAACATATTGTGCAGAGCTTTCAGGCAGCAGTAATAAATAATGTGCACTTAGCTGCACAATTGGTCATTCTCAGTCCTATCACAGCAACCTCCCCCCATTCTAGGAAGATAAATGTGATTTAAATTAATAGCCAGTCCTAAATAACTCCTCAGCTGGTAAACGATGCATTTATCAGGCACAGACAGGCAGTGTCCTTTGATTCATGGTTCCCCCTTTACAATGTGAAGGGTGCATACAAAAATTGTTATTTCTTTTTAATAAAGTGTAGCAGACAGTCTTCAGTCATTTATCAGGGAGGATGGCAAACGGAAATATTGTAGCTGCAGATGAATGAGAAGGATAAAGCACACATTTCTCATAACAAAAAAAAAAAATAGTGCCCAAATAATCTCATAAAAGTAGGCTTTTAAAAGCCATGAAAGAAAATACGTCTAAGTGAAAGATACAGCCATGATTTTGTGTTTAACTAAGGGCAAAACTGAAGGAACTATTATAACGAGCAATATATCTTTTTGTACAAATAATCTCATACATTATTTGCTACTGTGAAAATCATATTTTGCTTTATTTTTGTCTTGCTTGATTTCCAAGTATATAGATTACTTATCATATTGAAGCAAAATCACTTTCTCCCTTTTAATCAATTCCCCCTAAATAAGAGGAAACACATTTAATGTAATTTTATGAACTTGGTTTGGATCAGAATGAAGATTTATGGCATCTTAATATTATGATTTTTTTTGTCTTCACAACATTCTTATTATTTATGAAAATTTAGAAAAATATTATCAATTCTTTTTTTACAAATGTACAAAAAAGGCAATAAAGACAAATATTTGAACAGTAATGTCCCTTGGAAATAATGTTAGGTTTTCCACACCTTTACCACAATGTGCCATGTTCCAAATGCGAAAGAGATACCAAATGCGTGCTTGCATCACAAGAATGCTGGAAAAAGCGCCCTGGCCTTACAATTAGAGATGTCTGAACTTCGCAAAATCCAGTCCGCTCGAGGATCCTCGAATTTTCGAAAAATTTCAAAAATCCTCGAGCGGACCCGTTAAAATGAAGAATATTCTCAAAATTACGAGATTTCTCGTATTTTCGAAAATTTCTGAAAATACGTGAAACGTGTAATTTTGAAAATTTTCGAAAATACGGGAAATCTAGTAATTTTTCGAAAATTTTCGAAAAACGGAATTTTCGAAATTACGAGTAATCCTCGTAATTTTGAAAATTTTCGAAAATACGTATTTACAAAAATAAGAGACATCCTCGTAATTTCGAAAATTTTCGAAAATACGTATTGACGAAAATCCGAGAAATCTCGTAATTTCGAAAATTTTCGAAAATACGAGAAATCCGCTGTTTGGAACTTTTGCTATTGCTTAAATGTAACAATGTGAACAAATAAAGTAGTCCTAAGAAGTAGAAGCAAAAAATCTGTACCTGTAAATGGTATAGTACAGTAAAGTATTTGAGGTTGAATAAAAACAAAATGTCCATTCTGTCCAGCCCACTCTTTCTAATATCACATTTCCTGCCTAACAATTGATCCCGAGGAAGGCAAAAAAAAAAAAGAAAAGGTGACTGACCAAAAGTGGCAATCAGAAATATCCCTGGATCAACTGAAATTGTATGTATCAATACTAGAGATGGACTAAAATTTGAACTAAAACCTGAGTTCGAATAAACTCAAACTTTCGAGAAATTTCAAATTTCTGACTTTTCAAAATGTATAGAATTTGGGGAATAGATACATCCACGTGTCCCAAATTCACCAATGACAGCAATTTGGAGCAGTTCCAACTCCCTGGGTGTAAAAGACAACTCAACAGGCGCCTTATGATTGTGATGTGTTACCCTTCCACCCGCTTTCCCTTGCACGATGCATACTCCAAGGGAGAGAAGCTAATGTGGTGTGGGGTATGAAGCGTTACCCTTTCACTGTGGAGGAAAGAAGCCAATGTGGTGTGCAGTATGCCCAGAGAGGCCAAGCTTGCCTGGCTCCTCAACAATGGTTGCCCACTCTAATGCAATGGTCCTGCTATTGTGAAGTGTAATGCTTTTGCCTACTTTCCCTTGCACGGTGCATACTCTGAGGTAGAGAAGCCAATGCAGTGAGGGCTTATGTCCATAGGGGCCCAGCCTGCCTGTCTTCTCAACAATGGCGAAAAACTGCAGTGAGCCTACTCTAACTCAATGGTTCTGCTGTTGTTAAGTGTTACTTACCCTTTTAACTACTTTTCCTTGCATTATGCATTCTCTGAAGGAGAGAAGACAATGTGGTGTATTTTCACAGGGATCAAGACTGTCTGACTCCTCAAAAATGGTGGCAAACTCAATGGTGCTGATGCTATAAAGTGTTACACACAGATTTTTATTTTTATTTTGGTAAGGTATACAACAAGGAATCATGGCCACTGCATGCTGGGCATGATTCCTCTTGTATAATAATGAACAACACAGCAATGGCGGCTCCCGTCTTTCCCTGCTGTGATCCACATCGGACCTCGTCTTCCCTTTTACACCTATCGGGTGTGCCTGCGGACCAGAGGGTCTCACCTCCACCTGTAGCAAACAAAACAGAGAGGTCCGCTGCACCAACTACCTCTGGTGTATTCGATATGCAACAGGAATCAGGCTGATGTCTTTTTCTTTAAAAAATCATCCTTTATTTTCCAAAATTATTAAAAACCAAGCTGGCAACCAGGTAACAGGTGTATTTTTATTTTTATTCAAACTATTGGTCCCAATTGACTTTAAAGGGTCAGTTCTCGGATTTTCAAACTTTTTCAGACGTTCGAAAATCCGAAACTGTACTGAATTTTTTAAAGTTCGTCCATCTCTAATTAACCCCAGTAATGTGCAACATTCTTTGTTTTTAGAAACTCATTCAGCTTTTCTATGAAACTTTTCTTTGAAACTATCCAATGAACCTGCCATCACTATGTCCAATGGAAGAAAAAGTTCCATAGTTTTACCGTTCTCACAGACTAAACGTCTTCTAGTCTTAAGGGATGGTCACATGATCTCTGACACGTTCTATTGGTGAACAATGCCTCAAACAGTTTGTTGTATGGCCCATAAATGTATTTATACACAGTAATCATATCTACAGGCAAGTGCCTTTTCTCTAGTGTACATAATTGGATCTTATCCAATCTGTCATCATATTCAAGCTACCCCATTCCCTTTATTATTTTAGTTGCTTTTCTTTGAACCTTTTCCATTTCCAATATGTCGTTTTTTACACAGGATTTCAAAACTGCGCTGCATATTCCAGTTCTTTGTAAAGAGGGAGAATAATATTTTCTCCCATAATTCCATACCCCTCTTTATACAAGACAATATCCTGCAGGCTCTAGTTGTTCCTGCCTGGCACTGCTTGCTACATTTTGGTTTGTTATCCACCAAAATATTTTATCCAACAGAGCGGGGGACTGTATCAGTTGAAGTATACCACATCAACTGCTATGCTAGAGACCAAAGTCCTACTCACATAAAATCCAAGGAAGATCTCTTCCTTATAAATCCATGCTGATTACTAATTATAAAGTCAGTCCTTACTTTAAACTTTCCAGTATCTTCCCCACCACTGAAGTTAAACTCACAGGTAAATACCAGTCTGTGAACAACCTTTTTTCAATATTGGAATTACCTCTGCTTCTTTTCAATTCAGAGGCATGTTTCCAGATATGAGGTAATCCTAGAAAATAAGCAATGGCCTGGATAAAACTGAATTTTGTTCCTTACTAACACTGGGATGTATTTTATTTTATTTTTTCCTGGCCCAGGAGCCTTATTGATATGAACCTTATTTAGTTGTTTCTGAACCATATACCCAGTAAACCAAAGTGTAATTGCATGCTTTATACCATTAGTGCTATAGAAGAAAAAAAATTATTCAAGATGTTTGCTTCACCATCCCCTGTAAATATCTCAGCTCCAATCTTTAATGTCTCCACATTTTCAGTCCTCATCTTCTTACTATTAATAAACTTAAAATATTGCTAAGTGTTAGTCTTGCTTTTTTCAGCTATCCTTACATCATCATATATTTTGGCTTGCTTACTTTCTTGCTAGCAGTCCTTGTTACCGTTTTTATAGTTACTGAACCTCTGGCTTTTTAAATGCCATTCTCTTTATCAAAATTAAGGCTCTAGGGTGTGGACATACATTTCACATTTATTTCTAAAGGGTAAATTTTAGATGTGAAATGTTTTAAAACCCCTTTAAAAAAGTTTACTTCTGTTCAGAATTTTTATCTGAAAACATATCATCCCGGTTTGTATGCTAGAGAACAGGAAAATTTGCTTTCCTGACAATAAAAGCCTTTGTTAACCAAGTGCACTTTTCCTTTTGATAGCATACATTAAATGACAATATTACATGGTTACTATTCCCTAATCTTCGAGTTGCCTTCATACTCTCTGTATTGTTAGATATTACCAGATCTAACAGAGAAAATTTAGGAACCCATCACCTGTTACTGTGTTTGCAGTTCCACTATTCCAAACAATGTTAGAGTAATTAAAGTCCTCCATAATCAGAACATGCCCCACAGTTTCAGCACTTGCAATCTGCATATTAAGCTGACTTACTTCCCCCTTGCTAGAATTTGGTGGTTGTAGCAGACATCAAGAATAACTTCCTGTTGCCCAATTCCACCCATATTGCCTCTTCTTTAACATCAACATCAACAGTAATCGTTTCTTTTAAATTTGGCTTTAACACAAATACTTACCCTCCAGCTTTTCTATTTTCTATATCATGCCTAAACAAGGGATATTCTTCTAAAATGTTAGCCCAGTCAACCATCAGTAAGGTGAAACCTATTTCTACTAAATAGCCTGTAGCTGACAGAAAAATCTGCCAGTTTTTTAAAACCCAAACCCATCTTTCTTACATTAAACTTTTAGCCACACAATTAATACTCTTAAGCTCCTGCTGTCTCCCTAACATAGCACATGGCTGTGGTATTATTTCCTGAAAATACTACCCTGGAGACCCTTTACTTTACTTGTCCCCTAGCTTTTGTAAGTCATTTTTAAGGACCTCTCCTCCTCTCAGGGATGCCATAAGGTGGATACTGAAGGTACCTGGCCCAAGCATCCTAGGACCCCAAAGGTTTTTGAGGCCCTTCAGACTTTTACCGATTACGCCTGTGAGATCGTCGAAGAGGAGAAGGTGAAGGAAAACATCCCGAAAAAAGGATACCATCTATTTTATCAAGGCATCAAGTGACACTGCTCCTCCTGGCTGGGAGGGTGCGTGTAGTTCCACTGCAGATGTTTGTAAACTACAACTCCCAGCAACTAAAGCATGCTGGGAGTTGTAGTTTCCAAACATCTGTGGGGGAATTCACAGAGGAGAGCTGCAGCCGCACAGCAATCCTTTCTATCCTTAACGTCCTTAACGTCCCCGATTAGGGATGGCCGGTTCGCGGATCCGCCGCGGATTTATCCTGTTCGCGAACGGCAGATTTTTCCGGATTTTCCGCCTTCCGAACTTCCGATTCGCGGGTTTTTAGTATTTTAGAAAATTTACGAAATTACAAGTTTTCACGTATTTTCGGAAATACATATTTTCGAAAATTTTCGAAAAAACTAAAATTTTCAAATATACGCGAAACCCCGTAATTTCGAAAATTTTCGAAAATACGAAAAATCTCATAATTTCGAGGGTATTTTTCATTTTAATGGGTCCGCTTGCGGATTTTCGAATTTTCTAATTTTTTCGGAAATTCGCGGATCCTCGAGCGGACTGGATTTTGCGAAGTTCGGACATCTCTATAACCGATTTACCATTGGTTTAACGCAGCGTTAAGGGCTCGTTCACACTACATCAGTTTGTATCCGTTTTTCAAATGCATGTGCGTTTAAAAAAATGGCCAGACAGTAAAACCCCATAGGATTTCATAATATCGTTCACACCTGCTGCATTATAATCCATTCCGTTCCAGTCCGTTTAAAAAACGCACCACGTGCAGCATTTCTGTCCGTTTTTTCATGCATTTTCTATAGAAATCTACGGAATACACATTGTTAAAAAATGGATACAAATGTATGAAAAAAATGGATACAAACTGACAGAAACACATGCTGTGTTTTACTGTCAGTTTCTGTCAGTTTCTAGTGTGAACGAGCCCTAAGTCTCGCTTTCCGGCAGCTGTGCGCATGCTGGAAGAGGCACTCATTCAGCCATCGCAAAGCAATTTACCAGAGGCTGCATGCAGGGGTGCCCCTGCCATGAAGCAAACTGAAACAGTCCACCAATCAGTGTTATGTCAGCCCTTCAGTCCACCAATCAGTGTTAGTCAGCCCTCCAGTCCACCAGTCAGTGTTAGTCAGCCCACCACACCCAACTCCACTATTTTCCCTGAATACACCATGCCCACTTATCATGCCGCCACTCGTCTGCCAATAGCGGCATTTAAAAGCTGTTTCAGGTATCAGAAACCCTAGGAACACCCCTGGCTGCATGGGTCTTAGCGCATAAGTATTTAATGAGCTATAGCTGGCATTAAATACTTACGTGCGGGTGACATTCACCCAAAGCCGCGCAGCCTCTGGTAAATTCCATATGGGAGATTTGCCCAGAGCATTTGCATCTCTGGGTGAATCTCCCTGCTGTAGTGCCATGGAATTGGGGATTACTGTTAATTTAAAGGGCAACTAATGCCTGAAAACAGTACAGAATCAGGAGGATGGTATCTATTTTTAAATAGATTGTCTTCTGATTCTGTATTGTTTTGAGGATTTAGTTGGCCTTTAAATGGACAGCAGAATTCCCACACAGTAGTCCCATACAGTAAAAGCCATACTGGATTTGGCTATTACTGTATAGGACTACTGTATGGGAATAATGATGTCCATTTGTTTAAATTGAATCCTATGGAACAGAATGAGTTCATATTTACAGCTTTAGATTATAGTGGTAGTGGAACTGCCATCACAGAAAAAGGAGATGAGTTCCTGAATTTGCTAGAAAAGGAGCTCTGTTGGATCTAGTAATATCTAACATCGTGGAGCGCATTATAGATATAAATGTAACTGGAGGCTTAGGGAACAGTGACCATGAAATAGTGTCGTTTGGACTATGTTATCGAAAGGAAAAGTGCGCTGGGTTAACAAAGACTTTTAATTTCGGGAAAGCAAATTTTCCCAGGTTAAAAGTAGCTCTTCAGATTGTCAACTGGGATAATGTATTATCAGGTAAAGGTACTGAACAGAAGTGGACTGTGTTTAAGGGAATTTTAAGCCAGTTCACATCTAAATTTATACTCTTGGGAAATAAATGTAAAAAAAATAAATCCGCGCCCATGTGGCTGAATTCTGATGTAAAGAGGCAAATGGAAAGGAAAAAAAAGGCATTTAAAACCTTTAAGTCAGAGGGAACTGAAAGGGCCTTTAGGGATTATAAAAACTGTAACAAGGAGTGTATGAAAGCAATCAAACTAGCTAAAATTAATAATGAAGTTAGGATATCTGAACAAAGCATCACTAAGCCTACATTTTTTTAAAGTATATTAATAGTAAGAAGATGAGGACTGAGAATGTGGCACCATTAATTAATGGGGATAAGTTAGTTACGGAGGATGGCGATAAAGCAAATACAGAGGGAAACATTTCCCCCCCCCCCTCTGTATACACTATAGAAGGTCCAAGTACAGATATCATAGAGTATAATAGCAATAATGGTATAAAAGATTCAAGTGCACTTTGGTTAACCGAGGATATGGTGCAGAAAGAACTAAATAAGAAGGTGTACCTCTGGATTAGAAAAGGGCTGATGTTATTCCAATATACAAAAAGGGTAGTCATTCAGACCCGGGTAATTACAATCCTGTAAGTTTAACTTCAGTGGTGGGGAAGATACTGGAAAGTTTAATAAGGGAACATGTTCTAGAGTATGTTTCAAGAACTGACAATATAAGTAGTAACCAGCATTAATTTAGGAGGAATAGATCTTGTCAAACTAACTTGCTTGGCTTTTATGAGGAAATAAGTAGAAATTTAGACTTTGGCATAACAGTAGATGTAGCTTACTTGGATTTTGCAAAGGCTTTTGATACAGTCCCCCATATGCGACTAATGTATAAGCTAAGGTCTGTCTGGGGAGTCACATTTGTACATGGATAGAAAATTAGTTAATGAATATGATGCAGAGAGTAGTTGTTAATGGGGCTTCATCATTATGGACTAAAGTGCTAAGTGGGGTGCCACAGGGTTCTGTGTTGGGGCCGCTTCTATTTAATCTATTTATTAATGATTTGGAAGTGGGTATTGTCAGCAAGGTTTCTGTGTTGACGACACAAAACTTTGTCGACCATTAAAAACTTCAGAGGATGTGCAATCGTTGCAGAGGGATCTAGATAGATTGTCACATTGGGCTGCTAAGTGGCAGATGAGATTCAATGTTGATAAATGTAAGGTGATGCATTTTGGACTTAAAAATCCTTGTGCTGCTTATACTATAAATGGCTCTGTGTTAAGTGAATCCCTGTTGGAAAGGGATCTTGGAGTTTTGTTGGATAACAAACTTAAAGGAAGCAAGCAGTGCCAGGCGGCAACAGCCAGAGCCAGCAAGGTATTGTCTTGTATAAAGAGAGGTATGGATTCAAGGGAGGAATATGTTATTCACCCTCTTTACAAAGCATTGGTAAGGCCTCATTTGGAATATGCAGTGCAATTTTGGAATCCTGTGTACAAAAAGGACATCTTTGAAATGGAAAGGGTTCAGAGAAGTGCAACTAAATTAATAAGGGGAGCTTGAATATGAAGAGAGACTGAAAAAGTTACAATTATGTACGCTGGAGAAAAGGCGCTTGCGTGGGGATATGATTACTGTGTATAAATACATTAACGGGCCATACAATAAACTGGATCTGGGGCATTGTTCACCAATAGAGCATGTCAGAGGACACGTGATCATCCCTTAAGACTTGAAGAAAAAAGGTTTAGACTTCAAGTTTGAGAAGGGTTTTTCACTGTGAGAACGGTAAAGCTATGGAACTGTCTTCCAGTGGACATTGCTATGGCAGGTCATTGGTCAGTTTAAAAAAAAAGCTGGATGAGTTTCTAGAAACAAACAATGCAAGTTACTGGTATTGATACATAAAGTAGAGTTGATCCAGGATCAACAGCAGGAAATGAGGATATTGCTAGATGGGTTGGACTGGATGGACATATGTCTTTATTCAACCTCAAATACTATACTATACTATCTTTTAAACTCTAACAGGAAGATTTAATAAAAGTTCTTATCGTTTAAAATTGTGCTAATTTTGCCCCAACCAATCAGATGTTAGCTTTCAAATGTTAAATAAGATCTGATTGGTTGGGGCAAAATTAGTCCCATTTTAAATGAAAAGAACTTTTATTGAATAGTATTTCTTGTTTCATGAGCAAAATTACTTCCATAAGAGGGGGGCTGCGATGGGTGTTCATTTTGGGTTATTGGTAATATTTGTGTATTCTACATTTCTCCAACCTGTATGGTCATCTTATAATATGATATTTTTTTATATTGATGACCTGATTTTCATTTAGGACGGAAATGAATAATCAGTATCGGCATTTACACAGTACTCCAAGCCTATGAGTAAGAGCCGTATTAGGCTTGAAACGCGTAAAGCGGGCATGCCTTTTGTTTGTGCTATTTTTTTTTAATTAAAATAAAGATAACTGTTTTCATATACCTGAGTCCGGATCGATCCAGCTTTCCGGTGTGTGCATGAGTTGCTCCTATTTTGGACTGTACTATATATGTTCCCCTTTAAAAACAGCAGTCTGTGCAGCTCCCTTTCAGGTGTTTTTAAAGGGTTAGTTCATTAAAAAGGTGAAACTTCTCTTTTGAGCATTAATAGAAGGACCTTTGTCTTACCTCCCGTATTTCAATTACTGTTACAGGAGCCGGGAACAAAGCACTCAAACTTACTCAAGAGTGGGGAGCTGATTTACCTGACTGATTACGGATTCAACTAAACTAGCACGCATGTGCACTATATTTTTATTATTCAAGTGATTCAATGAGGGAGTGCGTTCGTGGGTAAGTTAAGTTGCTCTTACGGGAGGAAAGACATAGGTACTTTACAAAAGGTTCACCTTTAGAGTGAAATAATCACGGGGAGAACATACAAACTCCTTGCAGATGTGTCCATGGGTGGAATGGAACCTGGGACCTGCAAGGCAGCAGTGCTAACCACGCTCAGAGGTTCGTTTAAACGAACTAACCAATTTAAGATAATTAGTAGAACTTTTCTAACATTTTGTTTCTTGACTTTGATAATAACTTATTAATGTGTAATATATAGCAGTTGATGATCATTTTGGAAAAGTATTCTTACCTGACCTAGCTGTACTTTGTGTGAAGCCTAACCAGATTTTTCCATAGCAGTTAATCATCCCCTTATGATCTTGCACTATGGTACAACAATAGATATTTATCTAACTTCCTAAGGATTTTCATTTTTCTGTCAAGAAACAAGTAAAATCCCAGTAAATGCACAGATTGTAAAAAAAATTTTGGCTTGCTATAAAATATTGGTTTGTCCTTGGATAATAAAAAAAAACCTGTCAAATAGAGTTGTGTTCAAATAAATTAGCCCTTTAATTCAGTTTTCTTTTGTAAAAAAAATGCAGAAGCAATCCTCTTGGGTATAGGGCAACACTTAAGCCTCATGCACAGGTAACAGTCAATCCATTAACCTTTCCTTTTTGCTTAACCTGTATGTCACTTGCATCACAATCGTCCTTCTTTTAATACCTTTTCCTTAATAGTAGCTCACCCAGAACTGAAAAGGGCAGTGCAGCTCCTTATGACATTGACTGTGCTGCTACCATAATAAGCTTTCTTTTGCTCCCCCTGTGCTCCCTCCCCCTCTTCATTCTGCATCACTTCTGTGTCAGCAACCATTTTTTGGAAGGTAATCTAAAAAGAGCTGTAGAGGCAGGGGTCACGTTACACTGTAACACAAATGTTATTCCTCGATTATCTAGTTGGGGTAAATGTCAACTGCTTCAGGCTAAAGCAATTGGAAGAGTGTGTGAATATAACAAAGAAATAAATAGACAGAACAGAGGTTGGATCTGGGCTGAAAAAAAAAATAAAATCAGTATCGTCTTCCTGTTTTGTTTTCCTTTTTTTAGCCTTAGGACATGCTGCATCAGCTAGATCATAGCTGCATTCTTTTCTTGTTGACACATACATTATGTGAATCTGCTTATAACGCTTGCTTACTCAGTCAGAGGTGTTGTTCCAATGTAAAGTAAAATAATGATTAAAACAGAATAGTATGGAACAAAACATATTGGGCAAAACATTAAGGACAAATTTTAAACCTTTGTATCTAATTTCATTTAATGGGCATGTTTTAATTTGTTTGATTTCTGAAATAGTAATATAGTACCCCTGAAAAACATTTTGTGAAGATTATCGTATAGCCAGGCCCATATTTTATTATGACTTATTCTGTATTATTACTCTTTTTATTCTTCTTTCACATATATTTATATCACAAACTATTTTATAGATCAGGATGGAAGACAGGGTTCTTAATCAGCACTTTATATGCACTTGTTAAGCACTTTATACACAGTGTTACCCTAGGGATTTTTTATATATATAAGTATTATATTTATTTATTTATTTAGTCATCTAGCACTTATATAGAGTGTATATTGAAGGATTGTTTTTTATTGTACACATTGTGACACTAGAGATGCTTAATGTATGGTTTTAATTACATATTATTTATGACACAAAATGTATTGATTGTACAGACACCTGCTATTTGTTCCCCCAGATTGGTGGGTGGGACCAAATCACAGTCACACAAAGTCACAGTCTTTAAATTTTCCCTGAGCACAGTTGCACTTTATCACCTGAAGAAGGGGGCATTCCCCCGAAACGTTGTGACGTGTGATGTGTGGATCACAATAAAAGTATTCTAATTTCTTGGAGTGCGACCCTCAATTGTCTTTTTTCCCTGAAAAACATAACCTTGTATAGCACTTGCACATTAAAAAGTTTTTATATACTGAAATAAATGTACTTTTGCCATGAGAGTTTTTAATGAAATTATAATATACCAGTAAATGCAGAGTGTTCATATACAGTAATCCCCAATACAGAGTGTTCATTTAGAGTAATAAACCCCCCCATTCAAAGATAATGCTAACATAACTGTGTTGTGCTTCTGTTCCATGTACTTACAACACACTAAAGTGTAGGCAGGTTGTTCTCTGTTAGTTCCACAGTAAAGACCAGTAAAGTAAAGCACACATCGACATTCCCTCTCTATTGCTTGTAACTAACAATTGTTATTTTCTCACCCATTGGTCAAAGTGTGTTACTATCGGGAGGAGGAGTATTATTTTGCAAGAAAAAAAGTTGGTGGGGCTTCAGCGCTAGAGAATGGGTCTAGCATCTGTGGAACACAACTGTGGTTTGGTATTTGAGATTGTGACTGTGGCCATATATTAGTTAGTCCTTACTTTAGCTTCTTGAGAAGTTACACAACAGGAGCTGAAGCAAGCAACTCCTTTATTCCGGTAGCAATGCACTACTGGGAAAACTAATCACATGTCATAGAGACAGGATGAGAGGTCAAAAATCAACATGTCTTTTAAGATTGTACATACATATTGTACATACATATGTCACATCTCCCTTCTTGAATGAAACCATAACAAAACTGCTGATAGGACAACCAAGGATCAATTATTTAAAGTTACATAAAACAATTGCTTGCATTTAACATACAACAAATGTCAACAAGGTTTTAAGCCCTGTGACATTAACGTTATAGTTTGTAGATCTGGATGGAGGACATATAACTACCCCTTCGAATTTGTGTTGGTCCCTCAGATTCAGATGTTGATGCAGAATCTGCTTTATCATTCGTACGTGCAGAATCTGGTTCATCAATTGTTGGTTCTGGGAAGTGGATGCAGATGTTATTGTTTTGATCATATGAAATGTCATTTGGGGATACAGGGTCTTTCCTTAAATGCCTTCTTGAGGAAGTGCCTTTCTGTGATTACTGGTGCCTTCTGAGTTTGTGACAACAATTACTGTGGCTCTTCCCTTTCAGCAACCACTGAAGCGTGTGTTTTCTAGCACTTGTGGGAATTGTGACTTTTGTGCCAGCCAGTAGCACACTATTTTCCAACCTTATTTGATGTTGCAGGGGCCAGTATAGCTTAAGCTCTGGCTCTGTGGCTACCCTTTAAAATGTTGAGTTTCGAGACTTTGCAAGTCAGGATCATTTTGTGTGCAATCTAGAAGGTACTTCAGAGAATCATCACTGATAGTAGCAGTGTCTGTTATACTATAGATCACTCTATCTTCAAGCAGAAAGTCAGAACACTCATTTGATGTCTGTAGTGACACCCATCATAGAGTATCTGCAATGAACCTATTTTTGCTTTTGGGTAGTCTTGATGGGGCTTTTTTTGCTATAGGTTTTGAAAAAATGGCCTCCAGTGGTTTGTGATCATTTTGAACTCTCACATGCACACCAAAAGTATACTGATGAAACTTGCTCAGTCCAAAAAACAATTCCCAGTAACTCTTTTTCAATTTGGGCATAGTTTTGTTCTGCCTGTGTTAAGGGACTGTAGTCATATGCTACAGGTTAGTTGTTCTGCAATAAGCATGTGCTCAGACCATCTTTTGATGCATCAGCTTGCTCTTGGGACTGTGCTGATTTTTTCTTTAAGCTTATCTAATGCCTCTTGGTGTTCAGGCCCCCAATGCCACAAGACATCATCTCTGCGGAGTGTTCTCAGTGGAGCAGTTAGGGTGGATTCATTACATATGAACTGTGCCAGGTATTGATTGGCCCCAGAATTTTTTGAAGGCCTTTCTTGTCACTAGGTGCTGCAAATTGCCTCTATCTTGGCATCATCTGGCTTAATTTTATCCTTGCATATGATGTGACCCATATACTTGATCTATTAATATATGATGTGACCCATATACATGATCTATCATATATTGTATTTTGTATTGTATACTGTATATTCTAAATTTTACACCCATCTCACGTGCCCTATCAAGTGATGGCACAGCTGTTTTGGAGCAGAGGATGGCTAGAGGGTTGACGAGATTTTAAACCAGGTATGGGGGGAGGCAATAGAAAATGAAAATACCATGAACATCAGTCTTTGCAACCTATGTATTTAATACTTAATACATAGGACACACATAAAGTGTAAAGTGTCGGTACAATGCTGCACCTTCTTGAGACATTAAGTTGCAGAAGGTGCAGCATTGTACCGAAACTTTACATTTATGTGTGTCCTATGTATGAAGTATTAAATACATAGGTTGCAAAGACTGATGTGCATGGTATTTTCATTGTCTGTTGCTATCAGACCACCTACCTTGGCCTGCCAGTGCACTCAGCAAGTGTAGTTGTTTAATCCTTTAGGTGTGTGCGGGATTACCTTCTCGTTTGTCCAGGTATGGGGGGAGGGTACATTGGACTGAACAGGGGTAGATAGAGTGATTAGTGGTCAGGAGGCTAATAAGATAATGGAGGGTGGGAATTGGGGAGGAGGGAGCATAGAGGATAAGGAGGCATGTACATCTGTTTGGAAGTAAATTGAATAATAATCTAAAATGTATGTTTACAAATGCAAGAAGTCTGTCTGGAAAAACTGGAGAACTAGAACTAATACTTTTAAAGGAAAGGTATGTGCAGGGCCATTTTTAAGCATAAGCCACCTAGGCAAAGTGCTAGGGTGCCTATATTAAACCAGGGCACCCAGTGTTCTCCCTGTCAGCTTTTCCTTTCAGTTTCAGAACTGCTTTCCTTGTTCTGCTGCTGTAATTTGCAACATTGTATTTAGTACAGAGCCTGAACTCCACACACTCTATTTACCAACAAATGTTGCAAATGAACTGAAGGTGAAGGAAGGAGGAGGGACGATGAGCTCAGCTAATAGTACTGAGGAGAACAGTTCTAAAATGTCAGGTAAAAGCTGCTGCAGACTTTATAACTGTGGCCCCTATGACTAGCAGCCATGAGATCCCTATCCCTGCCTCTTTCTTCCATCCATCCAACTCTCCAATTAGAATTTAGAGTAGGTGAGGAGTGAACAATTCAGTGGAGGAGACATGGAAAGCAGGTACATACTGTATATCATGTCAATGCTGGCAGCTGAAAGGGTTAAAGGCAATACTCTTTTGGTACTGAAAATATTAATAGCAGTACTAAGGGTAGCACTAAGGGTTTAATGGCAATACTCTGGGTCAGTGCTGGCACTGAAATTACTAGTAGGATTGCGTTCTGATCACGCTAGGGCACCAAAATGTCTAGAAACGGCCCTGGGTATGTGATCGGTATAGCAGAAACATGGCTAAATGATTTAAATGACTGGACAGTAAATATTGAAGGATATTCCTTATTTAGACATGAAGTAGTTAATAAGAAAGAAGGGGGAGTTTGTATGTATGCTAAACAAAAATTGAAGCAAAATTTAAAAGATGATATAAATGGGGGTATAAAAGATAAGGCAAAAGCAATAAGGGTGGAGCTGTGTACAGGAAGCAAGAAGGTGGGTAAATTAATTGTTGGTGTATGTTATAAGCCACCAAATGCCAGTGAGTAGGGGGGGGGGATTAATCTCCATATGCAGTTGATGAAGGCTGCTGGTATGGGGCATGTTCTGGTCATGGATGGATTTCATTTACCCTGACATAGATTGAAATAAGGGAACTGACAGCACCTCAAAAGGTGTTCTTAAGTTCTTAAACCTTCTTAATGAGCATTTTCTTTCACAGATGGTTGAAGTTCCTACTAGACAGGATGCGTTATGATCTGGTGATATCTAATAGACCTGAGCTCATTTAGAACATGAAGATAATGGGAATAGGGAATAGAGCTCACTATATAGTGTATTTAACATAGGTTGCAAAAAACAAAAGTGCACTGGGTTAACAAAAACTTTTAACTTTAGGAAAGCTAATTTTATGTTGTTAAAGGAATCATTCCTGCTTATAGACTGGGGGGATTTGTTCCTAGGTAAAAATATTAAGCAGAAGTGGACTGCTTTTAAAGGGATATTAAACTATTACTGTATATACTTGAGTACAAGTTGACCCAAGTATAAAAAGTAAGAAAACATGATTGACTTGAGTATAAGTCGAGGGTTGAAATTATGACCACTACTGACTTATAATATTGTATTTAGTTGCCTTTAAAGGATAAGTGCACTGTAAAATCAAGTTATGTTCATTTGGAAGCTGCAACTTTAAATATACTGTTGCCATATTTTTTTTATACCTATGCCCCTCCAGAGCCTACCTTTGTGCCTTGAAAGTTGCTGATATCTTGTTACTGGTTTGCTGAATGTTAAGCTCCACCCCTCTGAGATTTCCTCTGCTTTCTCCTGCTTGAGCCTCAAACGGCAATGCCTGTGAGTTCTGTGCACTCTCCTGCTTGAGCCTCAAACGGTAATGCCTGTTAGTTCTGTGTACGTGCGTGTGTCTGCAACTTTCAAGGCACAAAGGTAGGCTCTGGAGGGGCATAGGTAAAAAGAAATATGGCAACAGTATTTTTAAAGCTGCAGCTTCCAACTGAACATAATTTGATTTTACAGTGTATTTATCTTTAAATGGACAGCAGTAGTCCCATACAGTAAAAGCCTAACCCAGTATGGCCTATTACTGTATGGGAACTCTGCTATCCATAAAAAAGCCTCATTCCTTGGCACTACATATGTTTGGAAACTACAACTCCTAACATGCTTTAATAGCTGGGAGTTCTAGTTTCCAAACACCTGCAGTGCCAAGGAATGAGGCTTTTTGATGGACAGCACCTTCCAGGAAAGGCCCAAAACATTCCCCCCAGAGAGCCCCCCAAGTTCAGTGAGGTAAGTAAGAGAGGTAAGTACTCACTATTTAATCAGGTCACAGTAAGTATTGTAAATTCTTTACCCCCAATCCGGCTGCCGATCGCTGTGTATGATAAGGTAACTCACATTAGAATCAAGTGTTCCGGGTGGCACTCTGCACTGATCTGCAGGCTGAAGTCCATACTCGGCGCCTGTCTCACTTACTGCCTGGGGGCGAGCAGTGACGTCCCTACTCAGCAGCAAAGAATGCCAGACAGCAATGGCTAGAGCTAGCAAGATATTGTCTTGTATAAAGAGGGGAATAGATTCAAGAGGAAAAAAAAATATTCTCCCTCTTTACAAGGCACTGGTAAGGCCTCATTTGGAATATGTGGCGCAGTTTTTGGAATCCTGTATTCAAAAGGGACATCTTGAAAATGGAAGCAGTTCAGAGAAGGGTAACTAAAATAATAAAGGGAATGGAGAGGCTTGACTATGCAGGCAGATTAGACAAGTTAGGGCTGTTTACATTAGAGGAGCGACATTTGCGCGGGGATATGATCACTTTGTATAAATATATTAATGGGCCATACAGAAACTCTCTGGTGCATTGTTTACTAATCGGTCATATCAGAGGATACATGGACATCCTTTTAGATTGGAATAAAAGAAGTTTCATTTTCAGGTTAGGAAGGTTTACTTTACAGTGAGAATGGTGAACTGTCTTCCAGCATATTTGGTAATGGCAAGTTCACTGAATAGCTATAAAAGTGTGCTAGATACGTCTCTAAAGCTAAAAAATATTAAGAATTACTGGTATTTATACATATACTACATGAAAAACCTTTAAGTCAGAGGGAACGTAAAGGGCCTTTAGGGATTATAAAAACTGTAACAAGGTGTGTAAGAAAGCAATCAAGCTAGCTAAAATTAATAATGAAGTTAGGATAGCTGAACAAAGCATCACTAATCCTAAAAAAAATGTTTAAGTATATTAATAGTAAGAAGATGAGGACTGAAAATGTGGCACCATTAATTAATGGGGATAAGTTAGTTATGTTGAATGGCGATAAAGCAAATGTCTTGAATATTTTGTTTCCCTCTGTATACACTATAGAAGATCCAGATATCCAGGTATAGAAAGAACTAAATGAGGTTAATATTAATTAATTGATTAAAATACATACTTGGGTCCTTAGGGAGTTAAGTTCAGTTTTATCTAGGCCATTGTTTCTTATTCTTGCAGATTCCCTCATGTTGGGATGTGTGCCTCTAGACTGGAAAATCCTGATGTTATTCCAATATTCAAAAAGAGTAGTCGTTCACAGCCAGGTAATTACAGGCCTGTAAGTTTAACTTCAGTGGTGGGGAAGATACTGGAAAGTTTAATAAGGGAACATATTCTAGAGTGTGTTTCAAGGACTGACCTTATAAGTAGTAACCAGCATGGATTTAGTAGGAATAGATCTTGTCAAACTGGTTGTGGAGGTTCTCATTCATCCAGGTCATGCTATATCTGTTGTATTCAGTTAGATCAACTAGACTTATGTACCCTGGAAAGTCCATATCACAGCCAGGTGTTAATGACATTATGAATGCAAGGAGTGATTGCGTTGTGGCTAAGAGGTGTTATAGGAATGGGTAAGGTGTCAAAAGAGCATTGTACATGGCAGACTGTTGGTGTCAAATCCCCCCACCTCTATTCAGACTTGGTTTCTTGATTTTGACATAAATGGCCTCCTTGAAACCTTTGAAAGGATGTTGACATTACAATCTTCTAAGGTATCTCCTTTTTCCTTAAGATGCAGGTACATGACTGAGTCCTGACCCAAGGAATTGGCTGTTCTGTGCTGGGCCATACGTTGGTGCAATTGCTGTTTAGTTTCTCCCACATACAAATCAGAGCATTCTTCACTGCATTGCACTGAGTATATGGTGTCGCTTTTTCTTGTGTTTCGGTATTGGGTCTTTCGGATGTACCAATTGCTGCCTCAGTGTGTTATTTGGTTTAAAGCAGACAGGGATACTGTGTTTTTTGAAAATTCTTCTCAATTTCTCAGAGACCCCTGCTACATATGGGATGATACTCACTGATCTGGATGCACACAGCTTCGTGAAAACAACGACCCACAGGAAACACTGAACATCCAATGGTGCCCTAAGGGGTAAAAACAACACCAACTCCAAAAAAAAAAACCACAGGGGACACCCAATGGTACCCCCAATCCTAAGACCCCTATAAAAAGAAAACATCCACTACTGGGTCAAAAAATAGACAGATTGGTTTATTCACGATCTCACCCAAATATACCCCTCACATTCATAAATACTAGTAAAGTGCCTAATGTGCAATAAAACCAAAAATAGAAATCACCCTAAAAAAGATACACTTAATTCTATATCACACGGTCTGGGCGTCCCCCGACCACATTTCTAAAATTTCAGCACATCTCTCTTCAACCAAAGAATAAATATTAAGAGCTGAGTTAAATCTCACAGTCCAGAGTGTTCAATAGATGTCCTTGGACCTGCGTAATTCACCCCGCCGGGACTTACATGAGCAGCCAGGACTCACCTCAATGAGAGGTAAGACGGACCACATTCTTCACCCGGTTCTTTTGTAGCCGGTCCGTCTCTCCCAACTATATAGATGCTCCTTACTCCAGGATTTCCAATACGATTCCCTGTCACAATCAGGGTGTTGCTGAACTACTGAACGGTCTCCCGCCAAACACAACCGAGGCGCGTTTCATCCGTGCACTGATCGTGCCATGGGCTTCCTCAGTGTCTCGCGATACTACAGACAAGAGTTCCTTAAAAAGCCGATCTCTTAAATAGACATGCATAACAGCTTCCATCATCCTCGTATATTAAAGGCAATGTCTCTTATTCTAAACATATATGGGGCTATCGCTACTATATGATCCACAAATTGGATCATGAAAATCTCAAGATCCTATCATATACTTTATCACAGTAGCACTTATTTTAATTGTATTAAATTAACTTAGGAGTTGCTGATCCGTTCATGGCCAGAACATATAACATAATTTGATAGCTTTGCAAAGTCTTATCAACTATAGGCAATATAATTATATTAAGGGACATGCTATACAAAGACAGGGTTCCAATTAGAGGGGACAATTATTACGCAGCCAGCACATGCAGAGTTCAAGTGAAACAATGCCCCAGGTATGTCTCAAAGACTACTGTCAAATGATTTGAACCTAGCCTATCCCAACCGGCTACCATTAACCAGTATGGGAAATAAAATTCAATTAATTAATTCAATTAAGGGAAACATTCCTGAACCCACATCTTAAAATTAGGAATTTTCCAGATATAGAATCATAAATACCAGGGACTTGGGAGGCGAGGACTTTGAAACAATTGCTTCATAAATTGGTATGTACTGTATGTATATGTTTATTTATATAGCGCCAATTGGGGACGAAGCGCTGTACAGTAATAAAATACAATAAAGTCATACAAGGGGGATAAATACATAGATAGTTTAGTACATAAATATATCAATTATATAAATAGAAGTGCTAGGGCTTTGCAACAAGAGGTAATGAGGTCCCTGCCCTGTAGAGCTTACAATCTAGTTAGGTATAAAAGAAATAGTATAAAAGGTGTAAAAGAAAAATGAATAATATAAATACATATAATATGCACAGTGGGGTTTGTTTGATTTTATTTGTAGGATTAGTATCTACTGGCTGATAGCAAAACAAATCTTGAATGCGTGACTCCGTAAATTGTAAATATTTTGAGTAATCAATCAGATTCTTATTTCCATCCTTACCTTTTCTTACAATTAAAAGGGAACTGTGGTCTCCCTCCAAGTGGTCTTTATTGAAAAGGGCATGCTTCTAGCTGCAGTCTATCCATTATATGTTACAGCAGTATAACAGTTGTTTTTTCCTGCTAGTACTGTGAGCTGTGACATCTCCAGGACTTGGGCTCTGCCTCCAAGTTTAAGGTTGGAGCATGCCCAATGCTGGGACAGAGCATCATCCGCTGCATCATCAGCCCTGCCCATAAACCATTTTTAAAGATAGACACAAGCCTGAAAATATATTTTTCTCTCTCCCTAAGGTTTGCAGAGGTAGAGGAATGGACAAAGAATGGTGGTAGGTCTGTAACAAGCTTCAAAAAGATTAATTTTTGATTTTGATTTTTGGGGATGGGGCTTATGACACACGTTAAAACAAATGTCTGTCACAAGGACATAGAGTCAGGGCATTCTGGAAAGTGTAATTTTACAAGCCTTTAACATAAGATCCAGAGAAGGTAGAGACCTCATCCTAGGTTTGTTTCAAATGTGTGATTTTTATAAATATAGGCCACTTGTATGGAGACCACAATTACCCTTTAATTCATAGTTGTATTAGATACACAGGACCAAATTTATTAACCCGTGGTCTGGGAAACTTCATTTACAGCTGCAGCTGTACAATCAAGGCCATTTGGCTCTACAATACCATGCAGTAGTAGACTTCCGCAATGGTATTGTGTAGGCGATCGTACAGTTAAATATAAAAACTGTGATTGTTTTAACTTCAGTATAATTCTGATCTATAAACTTCTTATATAAAGATTGTAAAAAAATGCAATTAGTTTAAGGGAATGCTATGCAATGTCAACATGATATTTTTAAAACATCCTTTCAGTTTAACAACCTTTCATAGTTAAAAATGCTGGACTAGAAAAAAAAAGAAACAAGAAAAAGAATAGCAGGGAAAGGTGAAAGTGACAGGTCACACATGTCTCTGTTTCGTTAGCACAACATAAGGTTTTTTTTCCGGAGAACTAAAGACTAATCACTCTCACACTTTCCAGTAATATTAAAACTTGATTAACACTAATTACAAAAAAAAAGTTTTTAAAAAGTACAATGTGTGCAGTTACAGATTGCAGATTTTCAAACAGATTGTGAGTTACTTTAAAATAATCTAAAAAGTAATCCATAGCAAAAATACACATGTGATGAATAGAAATTACATATATATATGTTCACATACCATTCCATACAATACCAGATTCATGAGGCTACAGAACCTAATGATGCAGACCTTGATGTCTTAAAGAATAATAGATTTTGTTTTTAGCTATGTTGAGACACTGGTAAATTTTGCAGTAAGGAAATCACAGTTCATACGACCTATTGATCTACAGTCAATATCAGAAAGCTCTCTTGACTGACATGTAAATGCCAGGAGATAATGTCACATGGGTTGTGATTGAAATTGGCTGCTTGCTGTAATTTAGTATCAGTCAAGAAGTGGATATTGTTACTTACAAAAGGAACCTTGCAATAACGAACTGAGTTAAATATAGCTATAGAATAATTAATGGCTTATTGAGTTTCCTCTCAATGGTGATAGCTCAGAGTTAATGGTAGTCATCAGCCACACAATCCGTCATGATCATGCATTCTTAGTTAACTGACTTGTGAGAATATTTAAATGCAGAAAAACATTAACAGCAGAATTAGTGTTCAAATCAATGCAATAATATACATTTAAAAATTCAATTAAAATTAAAGATTTTTTTAAAAAATTTTTTTATTTTATTCATGTTTTTTATACTGTAAATTTGGGCTCCAGTAAAAAGCAAAGGTTACTGTACATCAAACACATTGGGTATGATAGAAGATGGACAGTTCATTATGCCCTGCTGTGGTCCAGGGATTAACATTGGAATTGCTAAAAGGACTGATGAACAATTTAAGTGCAGATGATAATGCATTGGTAACTGACAAAAGTGCATTGCATTTCGGGGTCTATGGCACCTAGGGAAGCAGACTACTGCAATAAGAGCAGTGTTTAAAGACAAATTTACAGTTTATACTTAAAATGTCCCTTTCTAGTTAGTAATGCAACTAAAAACTGAAATGCTGGAACTGCAGTAGAAGCGAATAACAATGCAGGATTGAGAGCAAAATAAACTCTTTTTCTTACATATTTCTCTTTTACTTGGTACATAAATACTTTCCATATATCTTGAATGGCTTGCAGTTTGAATACAACAAAGTTTACTGCAATTTAAAAGTGAAGTGCCTTTTTCTCTAAGAGGTTTTGTATGAAAACATGCTGTTATATTTCCCTGTTAATATTATAACTTGATATATGTAAGCCTACTTTTGCCAAACAACATTTTCCTAATATAATACTTTCCAAATCTGATTAAAATAAACCTTGTATGAGTTAGAGGTATATAACAAATACTATCCCGTCCTACCTTGGAAAATAGAGATCTTTTATTCTTACATCCCCAAAACATTGAAGTACAATTATCATCAATCAACAACCTTATATGTCCTCTAGTCTGGGTGCCTTCTGATGGAGCTCTCAGACTAAACAATAAAAGTACATGGGGTGGTATGAAAACTAGGACAGCTAAAGAAAACAGGATTATGAAAGCAAATAAACTAAAGCTGATTCACTAATGTTGTTACATCTGCGGGTTAACTGACAGCAAGAAACTCGGCATTGGTTGTCAGAAAAGACATAATTGTTTAATGATTTAAACAATTCAATCATTGTGAAAGCATTAAAATATATTAGCAGTTTTCATCTACAATACTCTGATTTGAGTAGATTGAAAATGCAAGCAGTCAAAAGAAAAGTCTTTTTTTTAATCTGTCCATGAATAGTGTTGTGCTCTCAACATGTCCTCTTGTTCTGCAGGACTGCACATTTTGTATGCTGATCTCAAGGTTTCCAGTTTACTATGACAGCAGTTTATCTGGGAATCTTGCAGCCCTTGTATAGCAACATTGTCATCTTATGTTTTCCAAGTGTTATAACACCTTTCTAGTAACCTCTAGCAAAGCAGCAAAGATTAGCAGCATGCAGCCACTCTACTTTACAAAATATCTATCAACCTGATTTTTTTTTTCACTGTAAAAAAAGAAGCAAGACTGACATTCAGTTTTCATTTAATATAAAATCTGTTTGGTGGAACTGTTACACGGGGAAATAAGCTTTAAGGAATAAATTGAACTCTAGTACAATTAAGTTATTAAGGCAAATTCAGTTATGTTGTATTTAACGGACAACTCCACCCCCATAAGAACATCTTTTAGAAAGAATGGCCTCTTTAAAATATGTTGATATATCATAGTTTGTCCTATGAATTCATTGCTGTATGCCTGCTATGCTTCTGGATGCCTCATGGAAACTGAGCAATTTAGAAACCTGTACTGAGCCTGAGCATGCTCAGAAGAGGCAGACAGGGGATTAACATTCAGTCATTGGCTGTGATGTCAACTGTCAAATCCATAACTGACAGTTACTAACTGGAAGAACCAGGAAGCAGAAACAGGGGACATTGAGCAGGCTTTCAGGTTAAACTTATGTTTCAGATTTCAAACTAGTACCGTTTGGGGTTTTAGGGGGTGACTTACCTGTATGTTAGTTTTCATTTGAGGGCTGGACTTTCCCTTTAAGGAGGTGGCTTTTAAAGCATTTGAATTATTTGAGCTATGTATTTACAGGTTCTATGACCAAAGTGGTGTCTAGGGGCCACTTTACAAAGGGAAACAATCTAATTAATGAAGGTTGGAGCCACGCACATATAAAAATTTATAAATTTCAACATTGAATTTTAACATTGGGAAAATATCTAAATATAATACATAAGGATATGGACTTTAAATGGGGAGAAACCATTGATATATAATTTTATAAAAAACCACTCAACTGTGTAGCTAAGAGGTTTTTTGTTATAAGAATATATACCACTGTTGCTCCACATTCACTTTAACCACTATCTATTTGCCCATATAAACCAACTTAAATGTTCCTAGGTCAGAAATCAATAAAACACACCAACCTTTCCTGTTTCTGCCAGCAGAATCTTCTAACATCTCAATAAATCTTCTGTCTTTAACTAAGAAAGTTTATCTTATCCATTCTAGCTGCTGCACTTAGCACAGAGAGAAGAGTGCATGCCTTTTCCTATAGGCAGGTACATGGCCTCTCTCTGCTAAGTGTCTCCAGACAGGATAAACTTACAGTAGTTATAGACAGTGTCACAAAAGATTTATTGGGGTGTTAGAAGATTCTGCTGGTGGAAACAGGAAAGGTTAGTGTGCTTTGCTGATTCTTTGAAATATTTTATTTAGGTTATATGTTCAGATAGATGGTGGTTAAAAGGTCTAAATAGGCCAAAAAAAACCTCAGACCTATCAATTGAAGAGTTGCACTTGTGCAGGGGTGAAAAAAAGCAGTCCAGCAATCACAAGTTTCAGCTGCTTATTTCTAGACATTAGGGCCGAGGCCACACTGCAGAACGTCCAAGAACACGCAAGCGTTTCCGGTGTGCTGTGATGGCACAATATTGCGGGGGGGAAAAAGTTTGTATGTGTGGTCGCTAAACTTCTTGCCATTTAGTCTGCCCAGGTGCTGATGGACAATTTGATATAAAAGATAGAACTTGGTATACTAAGCACTCCTGGCTTTTTCAAAATTATAAACTTTTATTTACAACTCACACCAATCCATGCATTTCGGTCCATTAACAGGACCATCATCCAGATGTAGCATGGATATTTGCAAATACAATCCTGTGAACGTTATATATGCTGGCCATCTTCTGATTAAAGTTTATCCTGATACTGATTATCCACTCCACAATATTAAAACACTTCTCGGATCTGTTTCCACAAACTATGTACAATACTATCCATAAATGGTTGCTGGTTTTCTTTACCTCCGGGACTTTTTTCTCACTATTGTGTGGCATTACAAATGGGGAAACTTTTTCAAGTATATTGTTTCAACCAATGTACACGTGTTTTATCACTGTAGACACATGGCTTCCTCAGGACCATAATATGAAGCATGTTGAGGACTATATATTGGCTCCTGTTAATTTCAATAGGTTTCAGAAATGTAGTTTGTACACATTTGTGAAAATTTATAAACCCAACAATAAAACAAAACTGTGTGTTTTTGCCTACCTTTAATTATTTGTATAGAAATGTCTTATAGAAAATTGTGTTTAATAATAATAATAAAAAACTATTATGTTTCTAGTTGCTAAGTAATGTGTATCTGTTATCAAACATGTTTTCATTGTTTCAAACAGATTTGTTTACCTATGCAGGTTTTTATTTTTTTCTTTTAAGGACAAAATGTATCTTTAATCAGTTCATTAATCGCCTTTTTTCATAAATCAAGTTATATTCTATACTAAAGATGTTATCCAATGATTGCCACAACAGGAAATGGCAAAGCAGTGAACAGGAAATTGAAAGTGTTATTATACAGGAAATAATCATACTCTGTCAAAATCTACAGAAAGAAACACATGTTCAAACTTACTGTCATGATCTAACATATCTGATCTAATATATTAAAGAGACCAGCATCACAAGAGCCAGTTTTGTAATATCTGTTTACGACATTAAGGTCACTGCTTCTATAAAGGGGAGAAACACCTTTTAGCCTCATAAAAGGCACTTTAACAAAAAAAAATCAGATACTGCAGATGTCCAATAATGTGTTTAAAGAAAAGAATGAGCAACAATAGAAAAATGCAGCAGAAACAATTATTTTAAACTCCTAGTTCTAAGCCTCTGACTGTTTAATAAACCACATGCTTTTCATTTAGGGACATTTAGGTGGCGATGAAGTTACTGGCACAAATCTAAAAAAAAGTCTTCCTAACCCAATGTAAACGGGATTAACATGATTTAAGATCTGCATTGGCATGATCTTAAAATCTGCAATCTTTTTTTGATGCAAGCTTACAATTTGTGAAAAAAAGATTTAACTAAACACTTTTATATTCAAAGTAAATGGGCCCATTCTTCTAGTGAGATTACTGCACGATTGAAAAATTATTCAAATTACATCTGCTCCAACTGACATTTCTCTCATTTTAGATGACAAAATCAAACCATTTCTCTTAGCCCAGTTTCCTCATTAAACTGCATAAATAATAAATATATGCATTATACAATTATTAAATGATAATATAATTAGGTGGATGGTCCCTTTAAGAGCCTCCTAAAATATATATTATATAATTCACCCCTTTAATGGAACTCTATGGGACCCAGAGGTAAGATAATAACATTATAATAACCTTATTATAACTAGGAAGTAAGGAACACGTAGCCCCAGGTACCATTCCTCATCCGCCCACCACTCCCCTTGCCCTGCAGCTTAACACCTACTGAAATACTCTGGAGCCATCACTTCAGCTGCGTCATTTATGAAATTTCCTTCCCGGTAGTTGGATCACATTATACAAGGTAGCAGCAGCAGCCACCGTGAGAGGGGTGTTGCACAATTTGGGGGGCCAATGTTATGTTATGGTATCTGCACCATACAGACTGGATTTTCAGTGCAAATATATTCTTAACTTTTCTCCTTGCAGTGCTGCTTAGGCTATTTGTGTTTTTTATGTTTTGAGTTG
This sequence comes from Hymenochirus boettgeri, assembly GCA_019447015.1. Lineage (NCBI taxonomy): Eukaryota > Metazoa > Chordata > Amphibia > Anura > Pipidae > Hymenochirus > Hymenochirus boettgeri. The sequence continues at coordinate 141,948,345 of CM033474.1, forward strand.
TGCGGAGGGGAGGCTAGTGTGTGCGGGGAGGTGTTATTTGTCAGGGCATGTTGTTATCTGTGTCTGTGGTATGGCAAACATAAGATAGCAGTAGGATAGGGGTGGTGGTGGGTTTTTTGACCAGAAAGCAGGAGGGGGTGTTTAACTATAATGTATTGCAAAGAGGTGCTGCAAAGTTGTGAATAATAATGAATAATGTATCCTCCCAAACAAAAATGATACGGATATTTAGAAGTCACCTCAGAGTTCCTTGCCCTTTATAAAAGAACTTGGCCCACGGCCACGTGTTTTAAATGGTTACAGACCTGCTCAGTGACTTCTAATGGGCTTATAATTTACAGTAAGTGTACATTATTCACTATATAACATATGTATATATTTGAAATACTAGTAGAAATGGGTTACTTCCGCGCTCAGTGAAAGCTACTGTCAATAGGGCCCTCCATCAGCTTTGTCTTCCACTATGTTTCTGGTACAGATTTCCGGCAACCAACTTTGTAATAGATAAACCACAGAAGTTCAAAGATGGTAAGGAGCTCAATATTTAACATGGGTTCTGAGCTAGAAAGGTATTTCCAGGATTTTAACAGGCAAAAAACAGTCCTTGTTGCTCACAGTATGTGTTTTTATATCTCATGCCCTAATTCAATAAAAGTTCTTATGGTTTAAAATGGTGCTAATTTAGCTTTCAAATGTTACATAAGTTCTGATTGGTTGGGGCAAAATTAGCACCATTTTAAACCATAAGAACTTTTATTGAATATCCCTGTAAGTGTTTAAGAACATAAGCAAACATGACATATACTTAAGCAAAACTAGAAAAGTAAAATAAAAGGATAACTAACAGCCAAGTAAAAATACATAGTAAGACTAGAAATACATTATAAGAAAAACAGAATAAAGGGGCAGAAATGCTACATGATATATAAAACAAATGCAAACAGATGCAAACATTCTTTTAATGTGGTTAAATTAAGCAGAGTAATGAAACTAATGTTATATTATTTTAGAATAATACATATAAAATAAAATGTTTTATACTTTAATGCAAGATCTTGACTCGCACTGAGGAACTGTGGCATTGTATCTAGCAGTCATCTTAGATTAGGGTTTACTTGTATTAGTTAATACAGCCTACAAGAATACAGTCCTAACTAATAAACCTGCATTTAGAAGGATAATTGGCATCCACCATAATAGGAGTGCAGTGATGCATTGAAACTTACATAATATGCTCCTTACTTATTTTTATTTCTTTTTTTTTTTATGTGCATCATGGTATCTATGACCTCATTGTATCAGAAGATTATCCATCATTGTCTTTGGCATAACAATCAATCCCTTGTCCTAAGTACCTTGTTGTAACATCCAACTCTTATTGTACTATTCTTAATCATGCCTCTTTGTTTATGTCCATTAAAAATACAGAAAAAAAAATAATTTACAAGGAGGTCTTCTGTGCTATAACAGAACATTTTTGGATACTCATGAAGATAAAATTAACATGAATTCACATGGAACTGGTAAGCTTTTTTGTTGTTCTTTATTCTCAAGATATTCATCTTAAGAATTCATGAGCATTTATGAGCGCATCTCATTCATTGCACTAAGTAAAATGTATTGATTATACTATAGTCTAGCATAATTTATAAAGCAATCTGGCATTATTACATTAACCAAATTCAGCAACAGCACAATATACTTGCATACGATTTGCTAGAATATAATACTTCTTTTTTAGGATGTTTCTCTTTGTATGCTGATGACTTTACATTTGTTTTATATAAGCTAAATGATTTATGCTAATATCCAGTTAATACTTAATCAGATAAATCTTTATATGGTTGGCAGTGGCAGTAGAGTTTTATTTGTTAATGAAATATGTCTTGGCCCTTTTAGCGTTCTGTTTAAACATCACATATGAGTAGATCATGTTTTTAGAAGTCAAGAGTAGCCCCGGGCACACCATAATTCTAATTGATGTAAATGAAGAAAATAATGAAAGCTTGTGTGTGCTGACCTTGTTGTGCAGGGTGGATCACCCCAATTAATCAAAGAACCTCTAGAGAGGGTGCTTGCATCTGGCCTCAATGAGAGGTCTTCAGCTACTGTCCACCCTCTGTGTTAACTTACAGCAGTGGTAAAATGCTCAAAGCTGTTTCATATTTTATACATCATTTTCATAGTCAGTTATACTTTGCAGTTTTATTTTTGAAAGTTCACATCCATCATATAAATATTCAAGCTTATCTAAATAGAAAAATGTTTAAAGACGCATTTCCCAGAAAATGTTTTAGTTGGATATTTTATTGATGAATATTAAATAATAAGTACTGTTTTTAAAAATACCTGGATATTTCATTATTTATGACTTTGCATGAAAATTGTTTGCATTTTTTAGTATTTTTTTAGTATTTTAAGTATTGTTTAAGACTTAACTAACAGATCATGATAAAGTAGTACTAGAGATTAATGAAACAGACTACCTTCTCTTGAGTATGTAAACACAGAATTTAGCATTTGCAAATAGATGGATGGATAGATAGATAGATAGATAGATAGATAGATGATAGATAGATAGATAGATAATGGATAGAGAGATAGATAGATAGATAGATAGATAGATGATAGATAGATAGATAGATAGATGATAGATAGATAGATAGATAGATAGATAGATAGATAGATAGATAGATAGAAAAAAATGAAAGTATTAAATCAGAACATTCAGTATAAATACAAATGGAAGACTATCAGGGACATTCAATAAAAGTTCTTATCGTTAAGATAGGTACACACCATACAACTTTCCTCCTGACCAACCATTCCTGTTCGGCCAGGAGGAAGGGCTGTCGGTGGCGGCAAAAACAGCTTAAATTGGTTCTATGGCTTTATTTCCCTGGTAAATCTTGTAAATGCTTATCACTTCAGCATTTTGTACATTCATTTGCACAAAATGAATGCACAAACTTTACTTATTGTAATGCAATGTGATTTAATTACTAAAAACATGAAGAAGCTTATAATCAATATGTTAGATATGAGCTTTTACTTTACTACCCTGCTTCTTGAGTCCTGAAGCATTAATGCATGGTTCAGTAATAATATCAAACCTTTTTAATTCACATGTTTCAACCAAAATGCTGTGTGAACTTATTTGCAACCACAGAAACATCTAGTATTCTATGTAGGTAAATTATCTCTGTTTCATGGCTTAAATGTATATATCCTCTAGAATACGTTATTTTGTGGATAAATGTTAAAAAAATTTTATAATAGTATAAAGACCCTACATGATAAATTACACTATAATCAGCTGGTCTACAAAAACTTATCATGACTATCTTATTGTGAGACTACCTCTGACTATAAAAAAAAAACAATATTTCTATACCCGGCAGCCTTTTTGTGGCTGGAATGTGTACAGAGAGTTGAGAGAGAGTAGGGAGAGGCAGGCAATTCTGGACATTGCTCTGTAATTTTAAATAGTCATCTTGTACAGCATACTCATTAGCACTATGTCCTTTTATTCTATGCAACTTATTAGGAAGATAGCACAAGCTTCCATGTATTAGTAGCACCCAGCACTTAAATTGTAAGTCTTATGCCTTTAAAGTAAGCTATTTGATGGACCTTACAGAAGATTATAGGTTATCTTGGAAGTATTTCCTTTTATTTATAGTACTAGTATAATGGTTGTTTTTGTAAGCAGGGACTTTTATAGTGACAGGAGCATCAAGACAATATAAGGCCACTCCAAATACACATGTTCAGCTTAAGACCATTACATGAAAATTAAAATGTTCACTATCACGGAGTAAGCAGTGTCTTTTCATTCACTTTCTACCTTTATAAAGCATGATCAAATAGTGTTTAATATCTCTATTTTAGACAGTACTCGAGGGCATGAAATATTAGCTTTATAAAAACGCTGTTTAAATTCTTTGAGCATCTAATATTTATACTTGTGGATTTTTAATACTTTAAAAGGTTGTTTCTTTTCACCATGATTATCATTTGAGATACTATGATAATAATAATTTTCCCAGGTCCCCGTTTTTAATTTCAGAAACTTAGTTTTTACATTTATGGTGGGTTTATGCATATTTTTCTTCTCAGGTTTTTGCCAACTTTATATTATGAGTTGTAAAGGCAAATAATGATACCAATGTCCTAACATTTAAGCGTACAATTTTTTTCTTAATAAACATTGCTTAAAAAGTTTTTGCTTATTTCAAAAAGATTATTCTATAATTATTATAGGTGCCTGTATTGTGTGGAACCAAGTACTGTAATGTTTGCATACCATGATTTTCTTCACTCATGCAAGTGTTATGCACAGACAACTATCCCTGATCATTATTCCTGTCTGTGCATAAACATAAACACATTCTTCTTACCTTCCAACATTCCCTTTTAAGAAGGTAGACTTTACCCTCGCATTCATCCTCACCCCTGGGCTATTTGTAGTTATGGCATGGTATATGCCGTCCCCCTATTCTGGTTCCGCAATGCATCCAATAGGAATACTCCTTGCAGACAGTGTCTACCTATTGGCCTGTCGCCAATGGGGAGGGGGTGGGGCAGAGGCTCTGGCAGGCATAACTACAAAGAGCCCATGGGTGAGGACCTAGCGGTTTAGGTCCTCCCCCTGGGTACAAAGCATAGATATATAAAGAGGAGCGAGGAGGAGGTAAATATAATTGTCCATTAAACTGTTGTTGTTGTTTTTTGGGGAGTGGGGGTTCATTCTCCTTTAAAGAAGGATTTGCTGTGCTAAGATGTATAATTGATTGCATGATTTAGTGATGTTAATGATTGTGTATGTGTTCAGGACTTGGATCTGTTTATTACATTTTTGTTTCCTTTATTAAATATCACTGAACAACAACATAAAAAACCTGAACACATTTATTTAATTTATATGAAAGACTCAGGGAGAGATTTATCAAGAGCCACAGGTAAATCACCTTTCCTAGAATTCAAGATCTGGGGCTAAAAGCTGGCATTTAAGTCAAACTGGAGTTAACTGCCTTTCAAGATTTACCCACAGGCACAAAGCTGGTATTAAATACTGGAAGGGACATTTACCCAGCACAATAGGGGTCTGGGTAAATGATGCCCAATAACTCCTCTCTAATATAGCTTATAATCTAATTTTGGTGCCTAAATTAAAGTTAATTTATAACTTGTCCAAGGCCTCAAGGAGATGACATAAGAGTCACCACATGTTGTCAAATGTCTTCTCTTAGACTAAATGACCTATTCAATGATTTTTAAAAGCTATAATCACTTTTTTCTGTTTGAAAGGAAAATCACCTTTCCTTGATTTACTATATGACTTCATGTCTAATGTTTTATTACCAAGAGTTCAGGCATATATGAAATGCAAAAGTCACGAAAGAATTATGGCTAAATCAATAATCCACCAGGAAAAGAACAGTAATCAATTGTTTGCTCAGCTACAGTATACAGAAGCCTTAATGGATTTACACAGAGGAAGCAAAAAAAAAATTCTCTTCCATGCCGTCCATTTTGTACACATTTTTATGTCCTTGACTATTGTCCACACAATCCGTATAACCACACCAACTGGCGATAATAACAGCACCACAACTCCGATCTCCTGAATGAGCAGTTTAGAGTCTGATAGATAGAAATCACAAAGTCTTTATTGATACATTTTAAAAAATTGTTCTACTCGCAATTAAAAAGGATACAAAAAGTCTAATGCATTTCGGATCCGAAGATTCTTACTCATAGACTCCCATGTCAACCCACAATATACCAGTTTAAAAAACTTTAAAAAGTTTTAAATTCTTTAACCCTTTCTTTTCATGCAAGTTAGAGATCAAATAGATCTTAACACATCAATTCAATTAAGTTTTATCCTTTATCCTTTTATACTTATCCTTTAATCCTTGGCCCTGAATGTTAGAGATGAGGTCTCGAAGTTTAATACATGTTTATTGAGATAGGGAGAAATCCAGATTCCTTTAATTTGGTTCAAATATACAAGCTGCTTTTTAAATAGCAACAATGTAAAAATTGATTTTAAACTATTGGAAAGATACACTGTTAAGCATTTTTGCTATATGATTGTTATAAGTTAGAAATTAAGAGACAAATGGACTTGATCTCTAACTTGCATGAAAAGAAAGGGTTTAAGAATTGTGAAACAATGATTGGCTAGTTAAGCCTTTTTAAACTGGTGTATTGTGGATTGACATGGGAGTCTATGAATGGATCTGAAACGCGTTAGACCTCTTGTATCCTTTTTAATTGCGAGTAGAGCAATTTTTAAAAAAAATGTATCAATAAAGATTTTGTGATTTTTATCTATCGGACTCTAAATTGCTCAGAAAATCAGTGTTGTGGTGCTGTTATATGGAAACTGTGGAGTTGGGACAGACACCGGACGGAAGTACACACTGAAGTTTACCTGGACAGACACAAGGGATAAAAGTCAGACCCATGTGACTGAGGTAGAGAGCAGAAGCTTCTCAATGTAATACAGAGTCATGGCCAGGGAGAGGTAAACGGCCTGGAGCTGCAGATTTTGATATTGCCTACACAATATCAGTGTTAACTAAGCATGGTGTTTAAATCAATAATAAGAGCAATGAGGTTTAAAATAAAACAACAACTAATAAAAATAGATAAGGGAAAATATGCAGTCTGGCCAACTTTACTCCACATTTTTCTTTTGCATATTTATGCATCTCTTGCTCAACCCACAGTTAACATTTCTATGGTCAACATAAAACACACATAGATGTACTGTATAAAAAAATAAATATAGCAAGCCTATTTATTCCAATTCACATATTAAAATCATATTACTCACTATATTTTCTAATTGAAAGCTTGCCTTTCTTTAAGAGCAATCTGTGCGTCTACTGACAGTGATAAAAGGGGGTCAAAAACTTAGCTGGGTGCTGCAAAACTGCATTCTGCAACTAATTTATAACCTGCTGTGTAGGCAGAAATGCCAGATTGAGATACTCTTTTTGATTAACATAACAAAGTTGAAAGCAGAGAGGCATAATAAAAATATTATTGGATAGACAATGTTTGTTGGAAATATTTTATATGAACATTTGTGGAGATGTGTATTGCCAGTGTTACCAAACATTCTCCAACAATGTCTCTATGTTTCTAGAATGTTCACATGGTGGCTTAGCACATAAGGAATGTTTATTTTGCAGAAAATAATTAAGCATATAGTAAACTGCAGTAAACCTGATTTGGGATTGAAAAAGCTGTACTGCAATGCCAAAATTTTATCGTATGGAACTATCTGCAAAATTTCAAAACTGTTTTGTCTGGTAAAACTAAGTTTTATGGTTTTGATGCAGAATTTAGGTTTTGATGGGTCTGTCCATGCCTAAAAATATATAACAAATGAGAGAGTAGTGTGCACTCTACCTTGTGCTGCTGTAGATTCCTTAGACATCCAACCATAGAGTAAATTGCAGAGCACTCACAGAATGTTCAACTTTATTTCATATGCAGCAAACAGGTAGCTTTATTTCATGTGCACCTGGATCTTATACACAGGATGTTGTGTTGCAGTCAATCATCACACTGTGCAAGGGATCAAACCACACACTTCTATCTACCTTTTCTCCTCCTAGCCATAGAGAGCAGGGATGCCTCGTCTTTTATTACTCACTGATACCACCTGCAGCCTGGAGGTGGTATATAAGGAGCCTTGGTGTATATTTCCATTACAATACACATCATGTCCTGTGTAGCAGACAGAAACCTTTTTTGGATTACACTTCCTTTCAGTATTCACATGAAGCAGACATGGGTGTGGTTTAACCTCCCATTTTGACCATACCATATTGGAAAAGGAATCTCAGCTCTGTAAGTAAGTTTGTGTATTTTGTCTTGTACCTAATATAAGTCAGTGCTATACTTTATACTGTATAGATGTATTGATAATCTTTTAAATGGTATTTTGAGATAGTACACACCTAAACATTGGACTAAGCTATAAAAACTGGTGTACTTTATAAATTAACTCTTTTGGATTAGTGAGATGTTTAGCTAAAAATATTTAATCAAGTCAATGTTTGACACCACATAATTGTCCTTCTCGTGGTTCTGCCCATCACCTTTCTTTTATATATAATAAACATAAAAAAGAGAGAATACCCATTAGACTCCCTGAATAGGGAGGCACTCAAAAACCAGAATACATGCACTTGGGGAAACATAATCTTAAAAAAAAATAACCCTTGGAAAAACAAATAACCTGTACCAGAGAAATTCTACTGCAACAACCTACCTCAATTAAATACATATAAAATATTCACATATTAAGAGTACCTATCTAACATAATAAAATCTCATGGGCACAGCAACTGGGCGTCCCCAGTAAAAATACAACTGTCCGGTAACCTCAGTGGGCCAAAAGATTTTGTAAGTGACTCTAAGTGTGCCCTTCCGTGCAACCCTTTATCATCAATTCGCCAATCAGATCGGGGTAAGCACATCAGACTTCTTACTTCATCTTGAGATCAGCATGCAAGCAAAGCATATACATTAGAGGGACATGCAAGTAGGTTAATTAGTGTAGCATGAGCAAGCTGGATAAGGCACCAGAAGAAGTCTGAGGTGCTTACCCCAACTTGATTAGCCAATCAATGGTAAAGGGTTGCAAGGAAAGGCACACTCAGAGACACTTACAAAATCTTTTGACCCGCTGTGGTTACTGGACAGTTGTATTTTTACTGGGGACACCCAGTTGCTGTGCCCATAAGATTTTATAATGTCTAGATAGGTACTCTTACGTGGAGATTCAATACGCGAAGTTCGCTTTAATTACCTTAGCCTGATCCCACAATACAATAACTGACGTAAATGAGATTACGTCAGTTATTGCATCGCGGGATCGGACTAAGGTAAGGAGCGGGACTTTAGCGATCCACAACCCGTAGCGTAAAGTTTCGCGCTAAGAAGTAGTGCAAAACTTAAGGCTACTGGTTTTGGATCGTTAGCACAGCACAATTTCCAAAAACATTCGGAAATGGCGCTGTGCTCTAAAATCCATCTAAAACCCACGTTAACCTGAAATTTCTTCGGGTTAACGTGGGTTTTAGACGGAAAAGCCCTATATTGAATTTTCCCCCTTAATATGTGGATATTTTACATGTTTTTAACAAAGGTAGATTGTGACTCAGTGATATCACTGAGTGACTTCCTGTATTCCACTGTCTCTCCGTCTCCCTGTATTAGTCATTTATATAGGAATCCCTGTTTATTATTGAAAGACAATGTTCGGTCTTTCTTTCTCTTTTCAATAGGAATGGTAATTAACTATTTATACACTACTCAGGGATTGCTATATAAATGACAAATACAGGGAGGGGAGAGAGTGGTAGTGGACAGTTTTTTTTTTGTCTGGCCTTAAGTATTATAAGAAATAATACGCTACCTACAGTGTAATATACAGATTTACTTCACCTCGGAGTTCCATGCCCTGTATAAAATCACTCGGCCTGCGGCTTTGTGCTTCTATATGGTCATAGAACTCCTCGGTGGCGTAACATCCTTATATTACACTGTAGGTAGCGTATTATCACTTATATTGTTTTATATCCAAGCACTTATCTTTGCTGCCATAAGTTTAATTGCGAAATGATCATTTCAGGCAGTTGAAGGAACATTGCAGCAGTGAAATGTGGGAATACTTATAGGGGCCGATGCAGTAACCTAAGCAAGATCTTGCAATGCAGTAAATCTCTTTGCGAGGGATCTGGTTATGCAATGTAAAACATCCATAGCTTATAGACGCACATTTAGTTTGTGGAATGCTGTTAAAACTTCTTAGAACGTGTAGTGCTTCCTAAAGGGCTTCCATGGAAACATGGAAATTACCCAGAAGGCATTGTCCCTTATTTGCACACGAGTAAGATGTAATGCCTTATACTCTCTCTGTCTTACTTAATTTCTTAGTGACTTTTAATCAAATAGACATCTAAGTATTAACAAGTATGTCTTCCAAGTTTAGTAGAACAAATTCTCTATAATGCTACAAGATTACTTTCAGTTCACAATGGGCATATAAAATATAGCATATTCACAAATGAAAGTCGTCATCTACTTCTAAAATATCAAAAAATCAACACATTGTAATATAGTAATGGTGATAGCTGAAATATAAACACTTTGTGATGATAAAATATGTCAAACATTTAAATTCCTAACAAAAGCAACAATAAGCATATGCAGTGAATAAACAAGGTAACCAGCATACACAGAAAAAAACATTTTTATACATACCATAATTATAACACACAAAAATAATGATAACATGTAAAATGGAAAGGCCTGAACTTTGTCTTTAATACATATTATTAAGATTTATTGGTAGCACCGGGGCAAGATAGCTTTTGGAGAGCTGCCTGTCAATTGGATATATATAATATATACGTAATTTCTTATTAGTTCCAATATTGTTTTCGTTTCTGTATCAAGATGTTTATTTAAGCATGTGGTCAGAACAGTAAATGAAAGGATAATTATCACGGCCTTATATGCTGGTTGCATGGTTGGATAAGTGGAGGGATTTTGCAGTTAAAGGTGCTGGGCAGGGAAAGGTCTTTAGGGAGTGGCTATCCCATATGTTATATATACCCCTGCTTACCTTATGAGGGCGTCTTCTGACAAACACTGCAGCATAATTCTCTGTAGCTCTGTTCACCTTAATCAAGGCCTCGTGGAGACTTATTCAACACCCCACAGAGCAGATCAGAGAACAGTTTCTTTGGGATGTAAAAACAAATGGTCTAGAATGGTTAAACAATCTTATTGGATCTGTACAGCAATCTGCCCAAGATCCAAGTTTTGAACCGATAACTTCTAACTCTACAAGATGATCTGGCTGCACGACTCGACCTAGGCGAGCTGCCTCATCTCCAAAAATACAGGTACATCGAAGGCACAGATCCCATTTCTTTAAGCCCAGCAACAATTCTAGATCCAGGCCTCAGTTACCTATTTATAGATCTACTACCCGTTCACCAGACCAGCACTCAGTTTCCCTACTCTCCCGGGCATTGATATAAATACCACAAAATTAATTTTTAAAATACCCCAAGAAAAATTACACTGTTTCTGCCAAAAATTCTACCTCCTTTAGATCCAAACACTCCTTGGTCATTTAACTTTTGCCTGCCTCATTTTCCCAATTGGGTAAAGTCTTTAAAGGAGAACTAAACTTAATTTTTGTATAATCTTATGTGAAAGTTTTTCTCCCCAGAACACCTATACATTGTAAGATTCTTCTCTAGCAAGTTGCATTTAGTACGTGTGAGAAACAGATTCTGTAAATAAGAAGGTTTACATGTTGTTGCCAGTACAACCCACAGCTCATGAAGCCATCAAAGAACCACACCCCCTGACCCCAGTATTCACTGTCTCTATGCACAGTGTGTTTTCTATACAGATGTCTCCACACCAATATGGAAGTCCCTGATAAGACTTTGAAAGCTGCTTGTTACCCTGCAGTTTATTTACCAGTCAGTGTGAGTTGCTGGTAAATAAACTGCAGGATAACAAGCAGCTTTCAAAGTCTTATCAGGGACTTCCATATCCCATTTTTAAACTATTTTCCTAGCAAAAGATAAAGCTTCCAAATGTAAACATATTCTCTGCTTATTCAGTGTTGGTGCACTGGTTAAGGCACCAGATTTAGAAATAAACTGTCTAGGAGGTCTCAAGTTCAATACCCCAGACTTTCCTTTTTTTGTTTTTATTATGTTCCAAGCAAAAGATAAAGCTTCTAAATGAACGTATATAATAGACACACAGTTCAGAAGATCGCAAGTTTGAATACCCAGACGTACATTTATTTTATAAAAGATACTACATGTGCCAGTAACCTGTATAACCTAGAGGTAAGAACTCTGCTTTTAGCAAGACAGAGTAAATGTACAAGTTGCAGGTTCAATTCCCCAGACTTTTTTTTTTTGCTGAAATGTTAGTATTCCATTTCTTACATCCATGCTATCTATGAAATACACTGCAAAGATTACTTTTCTTTTTGTATGAAAAGTAAAGGATTATATAATTGTTAGGACAGGAGCATTGAATGTTCTTGAAAATAAAAAACTGAAATCCCTGTTCTGTGTCAGGGAGTGGGAGGATCGCTGTGCTGTAATGTGATTGGCTGTCAGCTTCTAGGAAGCAAGGCTGCAACTTCCTTGTTTTGATCTGTTGAGCACTACAGAGCATGTGCCTGTATGCAGACACTTAGCTGGGGGTTTACCCAGCTAAAGTGGATTGTGAGAGCTGACCCCTAGTACTCACAGGTTATTTTCATAAATCCCTGAATGGCCACAGTAAATGAAGTGGTGGGACATAGCTTATTGTATGTTTGTGAATGTGCTCTGTCTATTGGGATAATGTTGTAGGGAGACTTTAGTTCTCCTTTAAAGCAAGACCTAAATACTTGGTTCTCCTTTTTGTCAGATTTCAAAGCTCTTTTCCATACTGGAGCTTATCCAACAACTTTCTATTGTGACAATATGGCAGTCGTTAGGGATGTATATCAGAAGAGTTCTTCCTCTGAGCCTGTGCTTCTACTGCTTCTCTTGTGTTAGAAGCTAAATATTTGGTTTCTGGCAAACATGTCCCTGGAATACATACAGGGAGATTCAATAAAAGCTCTTATAGGTTAAAATGGTGCTAATTTAGCCCCAACCAATCAGATTCTTATTTAACATTTGAAAGCTAACATCTGATTGGTTGGGGAAAAATTCGCACCATTTTAAACAATAAGAACTTTTTTTTAAATAACCCTGATAATGTGGTAGAAGATTCCTAGTCTTGTTCCAGCCTGCAGGAATCCTTTTTATCTTGTGCCAAATCAATGGGATTCCCAAGTTTCAACCTCATTTTGGGAACTTATGTCAGAGAACTTTATAAACTTCTAGGGAGCACCCCCTCACCATCGACCTGGCATGCATACCTCAAAGTCTGGGATGACTGGATTGCCACACACCCTTATAATGGTCACCTGGCACTTAAGGTTATCACACTCAACTACCTAGCTACATTACTCAATTGGTGAGTTGCAGTCTGCATGGCCGAGAGGAGCCTATCAGCACTGTTTTCCAAGTTACAATTGTTAGGTTGGCCTGACACAACAAAAGACTTTGCTATCAGTAAAATTATTAAAGGGTGGAAGACCCCATGTTTTTACTGTTTGCACCAGCATAGATATTATGATAGTATATGGGGCCCAGGAATGTGCATTGATCATCTCTTTCTTGTTTGTTCTAATGCTTTGGTCAGATCAGTAGCACTTCCACTATTTGTTATAAAATAATTTTGCCACAGGAGTGCTCCCACAGCCCCCCTTTTGTGTATATATTGTAGCAGAGATTCTCTGCAGGAAGATTGACCAAGCTTCCATGTGGTAGTAGCACCCCCAACACGTCCCTTTAATTGTCTTGTGCCTTAAATACTAAGAATTGGATGAGAGGCCTCTTCCCTCCTTGTTAAAAGCCAGTAGGCGGGGGGAAGTGATAGCCTTCAATACTAATCCAATGCAAGGTCAGGGAGACAATCTTCCCACGAAAATGCAACCAAGCAGGGAGTGTCAGCCCAGATAACTGATCCAAGGTAAATTGTTAGGACCTTCCATACCAGGGTTACCTTGACATTGTTGGAAGGCTTTTCACTTTTATGCATAAAGTTTTAACTAAAAACCCCCATGTTTTTACTGTTTGCACTAGCATAGATATTATGATATATGGGGCCCAGGAATGTGCATTGATCATCTCTTTTCTTGTTTGTTCTAATGTTTGGGTCAGATCAGTAGCACTTCCACTATTTGTTATAAAGTAATTTTTCCACAAGAGTGCTCCCACAGCTCCCCTTTTGTATATATATGAATGGAGCAGCACGTCTGCTAGTTTTTTAGACCTATGTATCTCAAAACACAAAAATACCCTGGTAACAGAAACCTTCAGGAAAGAAACGCCTACAAACTCCTTGTTAAAAGCAGACAGCCACCATCCCATTAATTTGGTGAGAGGGATCCCCGTTGGTCAGTTCCTAAAAATGAGGAGGAACTGCTTAATGGATTGTTCCTTTTTGAAACAGTCCAAGGAATTGGAGCAAAGGGCCATATTTATAAAGCTGTGGTATCTCTTTTTAGCGAACCTTTACCTTTAACGATCGGTATCGTAAATTTACGATCGTTAAACCGATCGGAGATAACGAACGTAAATCTACAATAACGAAATCCTAGATTTACAATCCCCATAGAATACCATTGCGGTAGTTTACTACCACACTATATTCTACAATGGAACATTCGGTAATTAAAGAACGTTTGGTCGTAAATATACGATCGCGAATGTAAATTTACGACCACAATCGTAAATTAACTAACTCGCGGTATCGCTAAAAAGCGATAACGTGGCTTTATAAATATGGCCCAAAGGTTCGAGCAGAGGAATGTCAACCCAACTGGATTAGAAATGGGCTGAGAGGGCTAAATGTTTGAGGAGGGATGACCTCCTTTAGGAGAAACAAGAAAATAGCAATAGATCAAAAAAGGATGGAAAAATATGGTTAGTCACATCCTTTAACAATACAGGAAATCCTAAATAAACACTGGTAATTTTTGCAGGGGGGGGGGGGGTTTCCCATCATAGTAGATAAGGTTGGTACATTTCCATTGCTCACTGTGATTCTGGAATAATAACTTTTGAGCCTCAACTCTGTGAAACGGTGTTCAATTTCCCGATGAGAACACCCACACATGTAGCATTCCATTTTAATCAGAATAAGGACATGTGGGAGATTAATATTTATTGCTTTATCGGTTTTGGACTTAACAAAAGGAAGTTTCCTGTGAGTGAAAGTGTCCCTTTCTCTTAAGAACCTTTATCTCAAGGACATAGAAAAAGAAAAACAGAAAAGAAGGGAATTTAATCATTTGATGGTTGTATGGTGTGTGTGAAAGTTTGAAAATAAGGATTGTTTGTACTGTGTTAAGGACTGTGTGTGCAGGACTGTGTGTGCAGCAAGCAGACTAATATTTCTTCTTCCAGTTAAAAGGGTGCGCTGGGCTTCTATATTCTAGTATTGCACCTGTTGTAATAACAAACAGGTTGTAAAAGGGTAAATAAGTGTTTTTTTCCCTCTCTTCCTGGACCCTGCACTAATTGGTGTGGGGGCTGGGGCCTATTAGTTAAATAGGATTCACATTGGTTGTACCTGTGGTTTGGACCTAACAAAAGGAAGTTTCCTGTGACTGAAACAAACTAGAGTGAAAGTGTCCCTTTCTCTTAAGGACGTTGATCTCAAGGACATAGAAAAAGGACATTGAAACAAGAAGGGAAATTAAACAAGGTTTGTGCATCACTGTGCTGTTGTGGTGTATTAGAAGGGACAGTTTTGTCGGTACAATGTGCATCCTGCCACATGTATAGGAAACTGGAGCAGATGTTCTGGGGAACCTATATCTGTGTCAGGTGTGAGTGGGTTGCCTGTTTGGAAGCTGAGGTGGAGATTCTAAGGGGGCAGCTTGCAACATTGCAGGGATTGGCAGAACTGGGAGGTCAGCAGGCACTGGCTGGGGCCAGTATAGAGGTGGGTGGAAGTGGGACAGGGAAGGTTGAGGGGGGAGGTAGATTTGTTAGGGTTACTAGGGGGGGTGGGGGATGGAAGGGTAGGGTGGCTTCTTCCCAGATTGTCCATCTCAACAGATTTGCCGCCTTAGGTAATAAAGTGGAGGAGGACACCTCGGAATTAGCGTGTATGGAGGGGACTAGTCCCTTGAGCACCCAGGGGACTGCCATTTCTGATACAAGGGAGGAGGAACGAAGGTTCAGGAATTCAAGAGAGGTGGTAGTGGTAGGAGACTCCATTATAAGGAAGGTAGATAGGGTAATCTGCCGCTAAGACCCTACTTGCCGAACTGTGTGTTGCCTGCCTGGTGCTAGGGTTCGGCATGTGGTGGATCGTGGAGACAGATTATTGGGTGGGGCCGGGTGTGACCCGGCGGTCTTGGTTCACATTGGTGCCAATGACAAAGTTAGAGAGGAGGTGAGGTCCTTAAACATGATTTCTGAGAGCTAGGGGCCAAGTTAAAAGCAAGGACCTCCAGGGTAGTGTTTTCAGAAATACTACCACAGCCACGTGCTAAGCCAGGGAGACAGCGGAAGCTTAGGAGAATTAATGTGTGGCTAAGAGAGTGGTGTAAGGAAGAAGGGTTTGGGTTTATTGAGAACTGGGCAGACTTTGCTGTCGGCTACAGGCTTCTTAGTAGGGATGGGTTGCACCTCACTGATGGGGGTGCAGCTGTTTTAGGGGAGAAGATGGCTAGAGGAATGGAGAAGATTTTAAACTAGGTTGGGGGGGAGGGTATTAGCAGTCTCACTGGGATAGATAGCCCAGGAGGAAAGCAGGGTGTAGATAGGCCAGGGGTGGGAGGAAAGGGGGTGGGGATAGCATAGGGGATAGGGAGGCATGTGTATTAAAGTGTACAAATAAATTACAGGATCATAATCTAAAATGTATGTTTGCAAATGCGAGAAGCCTGGCTGACAAAATGGGTGAATTGGAAATTATGGTATTAAATGAAAAGTATGATGTAATAGGTATAGGAAACGTGGTTGAACAGTTCTCACGACTGGACTGTAAATATAGAAGGATATGCCTTGTTTAGGCAGGACAGAGAAAAAAGGAAAGGGGAAGGAGTATGTGTGTATGTTAAAAAAGAATTGAAGCCAAATTTAAAAGAAGAGATAACTGGTGATATGTATGATAAAGTGGAGGCAATATGGGTGGAATTAGGCAACAGGAAAGGGGGTAATGTCATTGTTGGTGTCTGCTATAAGCCGCCAAATGCTAGCAGAGAGGAGGTGAGTCAACTTCATATGCAGTTGGCAAGGGCTGCAAGTTTGGGGAGTGTGCTCATTATGGGGGACTTTAATTACCCTGACATTGATTTGTGTAGTGGAACTCCCATCACAGAAAAAGGCGATGAGTTCCTGAATTTGTTGCAGGATAATTTTCTCTCACAGGTTCCTACTAGAAAAGGAGCTCTGTTGGATCTGGTAATATCTAACATCGTGGAGCGCAATATAGATATAAAGGTAACTGGAGGCTAGTGACCATGAATTAGTGGCGTTTGGACTTTATCTAAAGGAAAAGTGCGCTGGGTTAACAAAGACTTTTAATTTCGGGAAGGCAAATTTTCCCAGGTTAAAAGCAGCTCTTCAGAATGTCAACTGGGATAATGTATTATCAGGTAAAGGTACTGAACAGAAGTGGACTGTGTTCAAGGGGATTTTAAGCCAGTTCACATCTAAATTTATACCCTTGGGAAATAAATGTAAAAAATAAATCCGCGCCCATGTGGCTGAATTCTAATGTAAGGAGGCAAATGAAAAGGAAGAAAAAGGCATTTAAAACCTTTAAGGCAGAGGAAACGGAAAGGGCCTTTAGGGATTATAAAAACTGTAACAAGGAGTGTAAGAAAGCAATCAAACTAGCTAAAATTAATAATGAAGTTAGAGTATCTGACCAAAGCATCACTATGCCTTAAATTTTTTTTAAGTATATTAATAGTAAGAAGATGAGGACTGAGAATGTGGCACCATCAATTAATGGGGATAAGTTAGTTATGTTGGATGGCGATAAAGCAAATGTCTTGAATAATTAAATAAATAGAGTATAGTAGCAATAATGGTATAAAAGATTCAAGTGCACTTCGGTTAACCGAGAATATGGTACAAACTATTATTTTGTGACAAACTATCTAGATCCGCCCTGCAGTGATTGCAGATCATCTCCAGATAGTTTATTGTATGGCCCGTTAATGTATTTATACACAGTAATCATATCCCCGCAAGCGCTTGAGAAAAGGGCGCTTGCGGGGGATATGATTACTGTGTATAAATACATTAACGGGCCATACAATAAACTATCTGGAGCATTGTTCACCAATAGAACATGTCAAAGGACACAAGGACATCCCTTAAGACTTGAAGAAAAAAGGTTTAGGCTTCAAGCTCGGAAAGGGTTTTTCACTGTGAGAACGGTAAAGCTATGGAACTGTCTTCCAGTGGACATTGTTATGGCAGGTTCATTGGTCAGTTTCAAAAAAAAGCTGGATGAGTTTCTGCAAACAAGGAATGTTACAAGTTACTGGTATTAATACATAAAGTAGAGTTGATCCAGGGAAATTTCCATTTGCCACTTGGAGTCAGGAAGGAATTTTTTCCCCCTTCATAAATTTGGTGGGTTTTTTTTTTTTTTTTATTCAACCTCAAATACTATACTATACTATATTGTTAAGGTAAGTTTTCAAACTTTGATTTTTTTTTTTCCACAAAACCTAATAAAAGCTTGAAGTTTTCTGAAGAACTGTGCCTGGAAATATACACATATGTATAAAAGAATTACACTGTTACATATGTGAAGGTAAAACCAGCAAAATTATGTTTAACAATAAAATCAATAAGAAAATGTTTTATGAAATAAAAAAATAATTAATTGCACCACTTTGCGACATTCCTTTGGGTCAACTTTATTACCGTATCTTGAAATTTTCTAAAAAAACTATCAAACAAATATTTTACACAGAAAAAAAGTTTGATGAAAAAAACATACACAGAATGTAGCAGCTGTTGGCTTTGCTCCTCCCTGCTGAGATGTGAGTCTTGTGTTGTCTCTCGAAGGCATGGCAATCTGTTGACATCTCTAGCCATACAGTACTGTGGGACACTCAGATGATTTGAAGGCAATGATCATCTGGCTGAATGAAAAAAAGTCAATGCTTATAGTAAGACAGTTAAAAAGAACAGACAAAGCAGATGGCTGGAGTCCTGCTCATTCCTGTTTCTTAAGCTGTTTATATTCTTAAGTGGCTAATTTTGACATGTAATACTACTAATGAAGTTTTGCTGTGTCCCAGTTAACTGTGTTTGTGTCATCTGTGGTAACAATCATTTACATATGGAAACTTGCTGAAATTATTAGTTTCAATGACAAGTAGACTGTTACAAATGTATTTTTATGATATTGCCCTAATGAATAAAATTCTTATGACATTCTATGAAGTAAAAAAGAAAAATTTCCTATTAAATAATTTTAGACTAATCAACTAAATAAGTGGGGTGCCACAGGGTTCTGTGTTGGGGCCACTTCTATTTAATTTGTTTATTAATGATTAAGAAGTAGGTATTTGTCAGCAAGGCCTCAGTGTTTGCGGACAACAAAAACCTTTTTCCACCATTGAAAGCTACAGATGATCTGCAATCACTGCAGGGCGGATCTAGATAGTTTGTCACAATGAGGTGTTAAGTGGCAGATGAGATTCAATGTTGATAAATGTAAGGTGATGAATTTTGGGCTTAACAATCCTTGTGCTGCTTATACTATAAATGGCTCTGTGTTAAGTAAATATCTGTTGGAAAAAGATCTTTTGGCAGATAAAAAACTTAAATGTAGCAAGCAGTGCCAGGCACAACAGCTAGAGCCAGCAAGATATTGTGTTCAGTTGTATAAAGAGGGGGTATTGAATCAAGGGAGAAAAATAATATTCACCCTCTTTACAAAGCACTCATAAGGCCTCATGTGGAATAAGCAGTGCAGTTTTGTAATCCTGTGTACAAATAGGACATCTTAAATGGAAATGGAATCGATATTGCGCCTTCAACGATCGGTTAAGCGATTATTAATTTACGATCGTTATCACAAACTAACTTTAACTATCGTAAATTACTGCTAACAATCGGAAATCTATGGCAACACGATCTTAGATTTACGATCCCTGTAGTATACAATTGCTGCAGTTAACCACTGCACATTATTCTACAATAGAACTTTCGTTAATTAATGGACGTTAGGCGTAAATTTACCACCGAGGCCATACATTTATGGAAGCGGTCGTACATTATTGATAACACGCGGTATCGCTAAATTGAGATACCGCACATTTACAAATAGGGCCCTATGGTCGGGAGGGTTTTTTCACTGTGAGAATAATAAAACTAGAGCTGTCTTTCATTGGATGTGGTGATGGGAGGCTGAGTTTCTAAAAATAAAGAATGTTGTATGTTACTGCTATTGATACATAAACAGGGAGATTCAATAAAAGTTCTTATCTTTTAAAATGGTGCTAATTTTACCCCAACCAATCAGATCTTATGTAACATTTGAAAGCTAACATCTGATTGGTTGGGGCAATATTAGCACCATTTTAAACGATAAGAACTTTTATTGAATCTGCCTGAAAGTTTTAGTTTATCCAGGGATATTTCAGGTTGCCAATTTTTTTCCCCTTCATACTTTTTTTTTCTTTTAACAGGCAGGAAATGTGGGTATTGCTGAGTAGGTTGGACTAGATGGTCATGTTTCTTTAGTCAACCTCAAATACTATGCTGTGCAAAAAAAAACAAAAAAAAACTAGTATACATATCCTTTACCCATATTCAGGCCCTTTAGCATTTTTTCTTTAAACTAATATTTCAGAGCACTCTTCGGGATTTCTTAAAACATAACTTTTATTAGGATTTGAATAAAAATCCTAATAAAAGTTATGTTTTAAGAAATCCTGAAGAGTGCTCTGACTTACTAAATATTTACATTTTTACATGTGTAGTGGTGGCTCACTGCTAACATGCTGATTTTAGAAACGCACAGACCATTGCACAGGTTCAAATCCCCAGGCTTACTTTTTTTGTTTCCATTATGTTCTTAGCAAAAGATAAAGATTCTACATATATTTATGTTCCACCGAGTAGCTCTTGTTGTAGATTGGTAGATAGTGGTAGAAAGCTTTCTTTTTCGCAAGACACTGTACATTAGGTTGTAGGTTTGAAATTTATCATTGTTAGGGATAGGAGCATTTGTAATATGTTTTCACAAGAACTGCACAGAAATCTGTGTTCTTTGTCAGAGAGAGGAATGATCTCTTAGCTGTAACATATTTTGATGTTAGCTTCCAGCTGTAGCTTCCTGTGATGTGCCCTTCGTACATTTAGCTGGGTGTGCCCAGCTAAGGTGGATTATGGGAGCTGACCCATTGTACCCACAGGTTAATTTCATTAATCACCCAGCAGTAACACCAGCAGTAACAGCAAAGGAAGAGGTGAGACACAGCATTTGGTATCTTTGTGAATGTGCTCTTTCTATTGAGGCAATGTTGTCTGGAGACTTAAGTTCCTATTTAAGCCTATTTACTTTTTTGCAGGACATATTTGCACTAGGTTATTTAGGTTAATAAAGAGTGTGTGTGTGCCACATGTTCTCAGTGGGCCACAGTTTCACAACAAATGCCATAGGTTTGCAGTTGGCTTGGCACCACCAGTGCTTTGATTGGACCACCACAGGGCATTTTATTTTGCTTTAAGTCACCTCACAGATATATTTGTCCTTTTGTCTTGGATTATTACAAAAGTGTAAAGCGGGCCAGACACCTTAAATGTCTATTGTTTATGTGTTTCCATGCACATAATTAACTGAATCATAAACTATCAAACAAATACACAGCATTAGGACATACCATTTATATTGGTATAAAATTACCAATCAACTAGTGACCCCAAATACTATATTTAGAACTTTGAAAGTCTGCAGTGGAGTGCCTAAGACTAATGGAGGCCATACACGCACCAATCCCGATATGGTACGATCGTCGGTTGGTGTATGGCCGATCTTAAGGTTTTTTTGTTATCGGTCAACTGGAACATTTTTATTGGACCAATTCCGATTATACGATCAACTGATTGATTGTACATTCGTAATTGGTCTATATATGGACCCCAGAGGGGATCCACTCCAGCCCCTGTTGTAGTAAAGAATCTCTTTTATCATATCTTCTGTGTATGCTGACTACGAACCGGTATGCATTGGCATTTTTTCTATTTCACCACACTGCTGGAGTGCCTGAGGCAGACTGAACCCTGTGATCAGTCTACGTTCTCTCTATATAAAACCCAGATCTCTTTCAGTACTATCTATGTTTATTTTATGTTTACATGTTGTAAACATACAAAACTAAAATTTAAACCACTAATAGCCCTCTGAGTAGTTTAAAAAAAATCCTTACCTTACATCTCTGCTCCTTATGGTTCTCCTGCAGTGTCTGTTTAAGTCGTGATCTGAACATTTTTTTAAATAAATATTTCAGCTGTGGGGGGTGGGCAGGGGGCACCTTCCTTATGCCCAAAGTTCATTTTTAGGGTGGACATGCCCTTTAAGTGTTATTAAATTTGGGGTTAGAGATAATCAGATTTTACACTCTATTGCTATTCATCTGTAATAAAGACCTGGGGTTGTTCTTCAGCATTTATACCCACAATCAGATTTTTTTTAAGCTACATAAAAGCATGTTTAAAGTTTTAAATGTTGCAATTCAAGTTCCTGTCAACTTTAAAGGGCAATTATACTGGAAAAATTATCTTGACACTTTTACAGTTTTAAAGTCCATTTCCCAGGAAGGTAGGAAAGCCTATTCCTCTCTCTGGATAGCCACTATCACAAGCAGTAAGCGGTTAAAGCAACTGACAGCTACTGCCAATAGAGTGCATAGGCAGTCGAGTGCTTATGTTTGTAGTTTTTGGGGGTTTTTCATTTCAAGATTTATATGCATGTTCTGTTTTCCAAATTATAGTTCCAGCAGAATATCACTCTATTTGTATTCCCATCCAACAGACTCAATTGAAAACACAATACAACTGTATTTCTGTAATTACTTGTAATGTTTAGATATGAGAACATGTGTCTGCCACAAGGATAATAATTAAATAACATTGTTATACAGTTATAACAGGAGTTTGCTTAAAACCTATACTATTTGTCAAATTGTTATTTAGAATGTTCAGGTTTTTGTTCTGTTTTTCAAATCACTAGCTTATAGATTTATTAGTCTCAGTGACAATCTAATATCCTGAAAATCTTTTTTGCAGAGTTCCCTCCTACTGTTTCAAGATGTCTTTTTTAGCACACGTTACCATACAAGAGAGCAAAACTGATGCTCCTTTTGAGTAAAGGTGAAGGGGGAAAAAGAATAATAAAAATGAAACTGATCTTGTTTAGGAAACAGGTGAGTTTCATTAAAGCCAACAATCCAGTCCAGAGTTCATGCAAACAGATGTTTATATTCCAAAAGATGTATGGAAACCTGTACAGAATGTATTTATAATTTTATTTATAAAGCACTTGGGTATGCAGCACTGTACATTATAAAATACAGACGGGGTTATTCAATAAAAGTTCTTATCATTAAAAATGGTGCTAATTTTGCCCCAACGAATCAGATGTTAGCTTTCAAATGTTAAATAAGATCTGAGCAAAGTTAGCACCATTTTTAACGATAAGAACTTTTATTGAATCTCCCTGAGAGTATACAAACAAGGGGATAAGTGCAAGCCATTATACAGATAGATAAAAATTAAATTAAGTTAAATACAATTGCATACATTGGTTAAGAAAGCATATATATAAATTATGTATAAATGGATATAAGTGCAACAAGCCTTGACACATTAGGAATGAGATCCCTGCCCAGAAGAGCTAACAATCTAAGTGGGGGGGACAACATACAGATACAAGTGAGGGGGGTGGGTACAAAGTGTTTAAAAGAACTAACAATCAATTAGTTATGCTGATGCTCAGAAAGGTAGGAGGACAGTCTAGATTTGAAAGCATTAATGGATGCCACCAGGCGAAGCCAGAGAGGGAGAGAGTTCCAAAGGTAGGGAGCAGCAAGAGAAAAGGTTTAAGGCGGGAGGCAGCAGTGTTAGTTGGGGGTCTGTGGAGAAGATTTCCTTGTGAGGAACGGAGGGCATGGCCTGGAACATAAGGGACCAAGGGCCCTATTTATAAAAGATCGTTATCGTTATCGAAAAATAACGATCGCTATCGTAAAATAACGACCGATATTTTCCGATAACGACTGGTAATTTCTGATAACGATCGGTATTTTCCGATAACGACCGGTAATTTCCGATATCGGAAAATACCGGTCGTTATCGGAAAATACCAGTCGTTATTGGAAAATACCGGTCGTTATCGGAAAATACCGGTCGTTATTTTACGAT
Source organism: Hymenochirus boettgeri (assembly GCA_019447015.1). Lineage (NCBI taxonomy): Eukaryota > Metazoa > Chordata > Amphibia > Anura > Pipidae > Hymenochirus > Hymenochirus boettgeri. The sequence continues at coordinate 141,972,425 of CM033474.1, forward strand.
AGCGATTGTTATTTTATCGATAACGATCTTTTATAAATAGGGCCCCAAGAGAGAAGATAAGTAGGGAGGTGCAGTAGAGAGAAGGGATTTAAAGGTTAAAAGCAGGGTATTGAATATGATTCTTTGTTTGATGGGAAGTATTGGAGTTGTGGGTTCTCTTTTGGAGGAGAGCAAGATTATCCGAGCTGACGAGTTTAAGATAGACTGGAAAGGACAGAGATGAGAGGCCGGGAGTCCAAGCAGTAGAATGTTACAGTAGTCGAGACAGGAGATTATAAGGGCATGGATGTGCATTTTAGTAGTGGAGAAAGAGAGAAAAGGGCGTATCTTGGCAGAAGGAGAAAAGGACAGGTCCTAGCGTTAATGAGATGATGGAAGGAAAGAGAGGAGTCAAAAATCACTCCAAGGCAGCGTGCAGATCCAACTGGGTTAATGACCATATTGTCAATAGAGATGGAGAATGGTGGACTAAGTCCCAGTTTAGGGGGGAAAATAATTAATTCTGTTTTGGATAGATTGAGTTTAATGCGGCGATGTGCCATCCAGGAAGAGATAGAGAGCAGACATTTAGAGATTTGCGATTGAACTACAGGGGTTAGCGTGGGGGTGGACAAATAAATTTGGGTATCATCATATAAGTGATACTTAAAACTGAAATAACTTATTATTTTTCCCAGAGAGATAGTGTAGAGGGAGAACAGCAAGGGTCCTAAAACCGAGGCCTGAGGGATCCCCACACTAAGTGGAACAGGAGAGGAAGTCTTATTAGCAAAAGAGACTGTGAAAGATCTGTTAGAGAGATAAGAAGACAACCACACCACAGCTTGATTTTGGATGCCCAGAGAATATAGAATCTGCATAAGAAGAGAGTGGTCCAAAGTATCAAAGGCAGCCGATAGGTCAAAGAGAATGATGACCGAGAACGGTCCATTGGCTTTGGCAGCTTGTAGGTCATTTGAGACTTTGCAGAGGGCCGTTTCAGTTGAATGACCCGGTCAGAATCCTGATTGCAACGGGCCCAATAAGTTATTAGCATGGAGGTATTTAGTAATGCGTGTAGAGACGAGACGTTCTAAGAGTTTTGAAGCAAACGGTAAAAGGGAGACAGGGCGGTAGTTTGACAGACAGGTAGGGTCCAGAGAGGGTTTTTTAAGAAGAGGTTTGACACACATGTTTAAAGGCAGTAGGAAAAATCCCAAAGGTCAGGTAGGAATTAAAAATGTGAGCAAGAGCAAGGATTTTAGCACAGTGTCTGAGTAAGAAGGAGGGCATGGGATCAAGGGTACACATTGTAAACGGCGAGGACAATAGGAGGTCAAAGACTTCAGACTGGGTGACAGGGGTGAAAGATTCTAGAACTGCAGGCGGTTGGGCAGGTAAAAGAAGGCGAGAGTTGTCTTGGGGTGTAGGAGTACAGATATCATCTATTTTATTTCTGAAGTAGTCTGCAAAATCCTGAGGCGCATTAATGGAATGCAGACAAGGGCTGCAAGAGAGTGGTAAATAGGGAAAATAGACGATGTGGGTTATTTTTATTAATGTTTATATGTGTGCTAAAGTAGGAGTGTTTAGCTGCTGAAAGAGATGAATTAAGACACGACAACATGAGCTTGTAATGGTTAATGAATCCTTTTGATGAAGTGACATGTCTGCGTCACGAAACACATCAGGGTGTTTCCCTGGTAATACTCTTCAGTGTGTAAGCTGTTTTTATATTCACTAATAAAAGTAACATTTTAACCCAGTGGAGGAAGGAGTCTGTGCCTGGATCAATATATTTGTTTAATGGTTAAAGTCTGCCTGACTGCGTGACTTTTTCCACAGCCGCTCAGCTGCACGAGTACATCGGCGTAGGAACTTGGTATCTGAATTGAGCCAAGGATGGGGATTAGCGGGGCGACATTTGTGAGTTTTTAGGGGGGCAAAGGAGTTATAAGAATGTATTAGTGAATCAGGGTTGGGATCAGACATGAGGGCATTAAGGCTAGAACTGAGAGAGGAGGAGAGAAACGGAAAGTCTATTGCACAGGTGTTGCGGACAAGGACAGTGGATGGAGTGTCAGAGGAGAGGGTAGAGTAAGTAATTAGATTATGATCATAGAGTGGGAAGGAGCTACTAGCAAACTGACAGACAGAAAGATTTTTAGTAAAGACCAAGTCAAGGAAGTGACCATCCTTATGGGTGCTAGTGTTGGTTCACTGCTGGAGGGAGAAGGAGGAAGTTAGGTGGAGAAAGAGAGATAGCCAGGATTGCTTAGTGTAGTGATTACCTGTTCAAACAACAGGATTACCTGTTCAAACAACAGGATGAAGCCGGGACCAACGAGGAAATATCCACAGCGCAAGCAGGTCACTGGAAACTATGGTTACAGGATGCAATGGATACTGGATACAATGGATACAATGGATACTGGATACAGTGGATACTGGATACAGTGGATACTGGATACAATGGATACTGGATACAATGGAGAACAAGGAAGGTCCAAGTAACAAAGAAACAATGTACAGGAGCAGGAAACCCAGCAAGCTACAACTGACAAAAGCTATGCTATCTTCGGGGGCACCAGCCCCAGCATCTGGTGGTTCTTTTAAACTTTTGCGCAGATGACGCCCCTTGGTGACGTCACACGCTGTGTGCGATGATGTGGGGGTGTTGGCGCCTTTCTGTGATGTCATGCGTCTTGCGTGACGCCGTCGGAGCGCCGGAGACATGGGCAAAGGGGGGTGAAGGTCTTCATCTTTTATCTGCAAATTTTTTCTGTACCAAGGAACTCTTTTCAAGATTACATTTAGTTGCATTCCAGATAGCGGACATATGGGCTGCATGGTCGTTAGCCACAGGGACATCAGTGAGAAGTAGATCCTGGGGGAAGGCCAATGGATGTTGACCATAAACAATGAGGAAGGGTGACCTCCATGTGGAGGAGTGAGCAGCATTATTGTGTGCAAATTTGGCCCATTATAGTAAAAGAAGAGTGCCCAGCGTGCTTGGCGGGGATTAAGTCTCTTGAGGGTTCATTTCAAAACCTTTTTGAGAGACAATGTAGCCTAAGAAAGGGATCTTAGGTACCTCAAAGAGACATTTCTCCAGTTTAGCATATAGGGAGTTCTGACGAAAGCGGGAAAGAACAGTTTTGACCTGGGTTCTGTGAGAACTTAAATATTTGGAGAAAATTAATATATCGTCAAGATAGACTAATACTGAGTGGCAGAGGAGGTCTCTAAAGAGATAATTGGTAAACTCTTAAAATACAGCTTGGGCATTACAGAGGCCGAAGGGCATAACAAGGTATTCGTAATACCCATCTCGGGTATTGAAGGCCGTTTTCCTTTCATCCCCTGGACGAATGCGGGTGAGATTGTACGCCCCCCGTAGGTCCAGTTTGGTGAAGATTTTAGCACCTCTAAGTTGTTCAAAGAGTTCGGTGATCAGAGGAAGCGGGTATCGATTTTTGATGATTATCTTATTTAACCCTCTATAGTCTATACGTGGACAAAGACCTCCGTCTATACATGGACGAAGAAGAATCCAGGCCCCAGCGGGGAAGAGGAAGGGCGGATAAAACCTCGTTGGAGGTTATCTTGGATGTACTCCTTCATGGCTTGTGTTTCGGTAGTAGAGAGAGGGTAAGTGCATGGTTCCGGAAAGTAACTCAATAGGACAGTCGTATTTACGATGAGGTGGAAGTGTCTGGATTTTTTACAGAAGACATCAATGAAATCCTGGTATTGAGGGGGTAACAGTTTAATATACAGTGAGGCAATAGGAATAGCAGAAGAAGAAGGAAGGAGGCAATGATCTTGACATAAGGGACCCCATTGAGATATATGATTAGTATGACAATCTATGCAAGGGTTATGGCTGCGTAACCAGTGGAGACCTAGCGCAATGGAAGTTGATGGGCAGTCAATGATGAGAAAGCTGATATTTTCTTGATGTTAAGGCCCAACACGAAGAAGTAATTTAGTAGTGGTCAGAGAAATCATGTTGAAGGAAAGAGGTTTATCATCAATGTCAAATACATGAAGAGGGTTGGATAGTGGGAGGAGGGGAATCTTGAGTTGATGAGCAAATGTAGAATCCAAGATATTACCGGCTGCCCCAGAATCAATGAATGCAAGTAATTTGAAGAAGGAAGAGTTCACTTGAAGTTGAACGGGAAGAAGAAATCGGGAAGAGTCCTGTAGGGTGAAATTAGGTTTCTTGCCCAGATGGGTCACCCTATTCAGATCTGAGCATTGAAGTTTCCCTGTTTAGAAGGGCAATATTTGGCAAAATGACCTTTCCCCCCCACAACAAAGACCAGCGGTGCGTCTGCGTAGTTTCTCTTCTTTAGAAAGGCGGGCTTTGTCAATCTGCATAGGTTGTCGTGGGGTTAGGCATAGCGACAGGCAGAGGAGGATTAGAGAAATGTGGGGCCAAAGGAGGGAAGGCCCTTTTGTTACGCTCCTTTTCAGACAGATGCTCTCTGAAGCGGGAGTCGATTTTGATACTAAGGGCGATCAACTCATACAAAGAGGTCGGTAAATCCCTGGAAACCAAATTGTCCTTAAGTTTATCGGACAATCCCTGCCAATAAGCGGCTACTAAAGCCTCATTATTCCACATCAGCTCAGCGGCTAAAGTCCGGAATTCAATGGCAAACTGAGCGGCTGTGCGATTGTTCTGCCGTAATTGTAACAGGCGTGAGGAGGCTACAGTAGTCCGACCAGGCGCATCGAAGACAGTTTTAAAAGCAGATAGGAATTCTGTGGAATGATTGATAAGTGGAGAATTTTTCTCCCAAAGTGGAGAGGCCCACTCCAAGGGTTTCCCTTCCAGAAGGGAGATAATATAGCCCACCTTCGCTCGTTCAGACACGAAATTCAGTTCAAACTGTATCTGGCATTGATTGATTAAGCCCCTACAAGTCAGAGGGTCACCATTATAACGAGGAGGGGGTGGTATGCGTGGCTCCTTCTGGACACCCACCGGCAAAGGAGGAGACTGCGCTACAGGAGCGGCGCTGGCCCCAGGGGAGGCAACATGTGAATGAGCAAGGAGCGTATCTAATGCCCGGCCAATTCTGTTTTGTTGATCTTCATAAGCCTCCATGCATGCTGCCATGCATTGGAGAATCTTCCCCATGTCCATGGACGATTCCTCAGACGGGTCCATAGCCCAAAGATACTGTAGTGATTACCTGTTCAAACGACAGAATGAAGTCGGGATCAATGAGGAAATGTCCACAGGGCAAGCAGGTCACTGAAAACTATGGTTACAGGATGCAATGGATACTGGATTCAATGGATACTGGATACAATGGATACTGGATACAATGGATACTGGATACAGCGGATACTTGATACAGTGGATACTGAATACAATGGATACTGGATACAGTGGATACTGGATACAATGGATACTGGATACAGTGGATACTGGATACAATGGATACTGGGTACAATGGAGAACAAGGAAGGTCCTAGGAACAAGGAAACAACGAACAGGAGCAGGGAACCCAGCAAGCTACAACTGACAAAAGCTATGCTATCTTCGGGCACCGGCCCCAGCATCTGGCAGTTCTTTTAAACTTTCCTTGGTGACGTCACACGCTGATGACGTGCGGGCGTCAGCGCCTTTACGTGACATCATGTGTCTTGTGTGACGCCGTCGGAGTGCCGGAGACATGGGTGCCGCCATCTTGGATCGTCCGGACGATCTTAGATGGCGGCGCCATCATCAATGTGACAATTGAAGTCACCTTGAATTATAGCTGGACAGTCAGAGGAAAGAAAGATAGAGAGCCAGGTTTCAAACTTTGTAAGGAAAGCGGCTGGGGCTGAGGCAGAAGGGGGTCTGTATACGACTGCTACCCGTAGACATAAGGGGTGGAAAAGTTGGACAGAATGGACTTCAAATAATGAAAAAGCAACAGAGGGCGGAAGAGAAACAAGTTTAAAGCGGCAGATAGGGGAAAAGAGAAGATCTACCCCTCCACCCCGTCCTGAGGAACGAGGCGAATGAGAGAAAGATAGACCATCATGCATAATCGAAGCTTCGACCGCAGTATCATGGTGGGAGATCCAAGTCTCCGTAAGAGCCAGGAGATGAAAGGCGTTATAACAGAACAGATCATGAATAAAGGTTTGTTTGTTAGCAAGAGAGCGTGTGTTAAGGAGGCCACAGGAAAAAGGAAGAAGCGAAGGGGAAAGAGTAGGGACAGTTATAATATTAGAAAGATTAGAGCCTGTAAAGGAATAAGTAGGGGGGGTAGAAACGCAAGGACAATGGCAGATGGATATGTTGCAGGGTCCAGGGTTGGGAGCAATATCCCCAGCAGCAAGAAGGAGAATACAGTAATAAATATCCCCAGCAGCAAGAAGGAGTGGAGGTGGGCTAAGGATTTCTACTGAAGTTTCCTGGGGTGTTTGGACTTGGTGAAGGTAACAGTATTTTGTAAATGCTGATATAGTGTGAAGGAATATTGGTAATTGGATGGAAGAAGAGAGGCAGAGATAATGACAGAATAGGGACAGGAAGGGAATGAATGGGAAGGAGGTTTTGGAGCCAGGGAGTAGATAAGACAAAAGCAGAGGACAGGGAAATTAAGTTATTAGCACAGTGCAATTACCACAACAAAGTAATCACCAGTTGTGCAACAATGTCTAGGTGGGAAGATCCATCACACACATAAACTCATTAGTAAGGAGACAGAGGAAAAGTAACTAATTTTTACCCTTTTCAAAACATTTCAGTATAAATAACAAAATGTTCAACATTTCACAGTAGACATGCGTACCAGATTATGAGAAATACATAGGATAAAGTTGAAATATGGAACCAGGGTAGAGCAATGGATGCATTAAAAAACATTCCGCTTTCTTGTTATATACTGTACATAACTATAGCACCACTGTAATTATCGTTTTTTATTGCATCTTTTTATTCATTTTTGTGTTATCATTTGCAATTGGAACCGTCACAGTAACTTCATAGTTATAGGGATGCAAAACAAATATTTGGATCTGATCCAGCCCCACCCCTTTAACAGTAAAGGGGTGGGGCTGGATTAGATGGTATTGGGGCTTTATCGGTACTGTGTGTACCTTGCTTTTCCAAACAAGCACACGCCCACCGAACGTTCGGGTCGCTCATTCAGAAAGAAGGAAAATTTTCCTCAGCTGCGGTAGACACCCTTTAGGGGAGTCTGCCGCGGCCAAAGGAAACACAGAGTCCCGAGCGTTCTCCTATAGGGAGAACACTTGGGGCTGTGTGTTTGCAGATCTTTGAAAAATGATGGACAGGATCTGCAAAACTCTTTCAAGTGTGTACCCAGCTTAGATTAGCCAACCTATTGAAATATATGCTCTGCAAAAGGTCACCAGCCCAAAGGAGGGGGCAGGACAAAATTGAGACTTTTAAGGCCATTTTGTTTAAAGAAATGTCCTGTACTTTTATGGGTAAGGACCAAGTATTTTACAGTCACACCCTTGGTACAGCAAATAGGGAGGGGGCGATTTTAATGAAAACATTTGTTTCTATTTTAAGTATGAACTAGAGACAGTTATACTTTATTTCATTGTGTATGAATAAAAATTGTGATTTAAGGAAATACAGATTTTTAAAAATTATTATTTAGTATTCATTTTTGTTAATCAAAATGTGAAACATTGTTATGTTGTTGGTCTTAATGAAGAAATTCAAAAATAAAAATAATATAGTTCTAATAATTCACCATTTAATGTGGGCCTAAACTAGTATGTTTTTAACTTACAAATGCTCCTACACAGCTAATAATAATTTAAAAAATGGGGCCCCCATCTTCTTTTTTTTCCTATGACAAATATGGCCTCCTGCCGGAAAACCACTGTGGATGAAGCACAGATAGGGCCCCATCACATTTTTGCTGAGGGCCCAGTGATTCTTAGTTACACTACTGGCGTAATTTTCTTGCTGCTTCATATGGCAATATGACAATATTTTATATCCAGAATTTTACAGGCAAGACATACTTTTAAAACTATGTTTTAAATCCAGATCACTTCAATATTATAAACCTTATCTTATCAAAGCCCCTGCTGTTTACTTCCTCCTCTATTATATGGCTCGGGAATGCTCATTGTGTTCTTACTAAGAAAAGAAGGGAAATGAGAAAGTATTTGTACTTTTTATAAATGGGTAAAATGTTTAAGTATTTAGAATGCTGTAGTTTTCGATCATTTTCAGCACTGGAATTGTAAGCAAACATTTTTTAAATATTACATTATATTAGATATTTTCAGGGAGATTCAATAAAAGTTCTTATCGTTTAAAATGGTGCTAATTTTGCCCCAACCAATCAGATCTTATTAAACATTTGAAAGCAAACATCTGATTGGTTGAGGCAAAATTAGCACCATTTTAAACGATAAGAACTTTTATTGAATAGCCCTGTTTGTTTACTATTCCATAATACAATACTGTGCATAGTGTATTAATCAGGTACTAATAAAATACAGCACTACTGCAAATAATAGATATCATCCAGTAAATTGCCCCAAAACATCCAAGTGCTTTATAAATGTCAGTAAAGCCCTTCACACACTATTTGTATTAACAAGGTCTATCTGTCTATTAAAATACGTTTTAAATAGACAAAATGCAATTTTCTACAAGCAGACCAGAGAACTATCTTTACTGCATTACAAAAAATGCTTCTAAAAAAATGACAGTTAAAGAACACACCTTCAATCATAACTTGTTTGTGAAGAATGAGTGAATTTATCTAATATGATCATTATGTTTCTAAAGCTGCTGCAGGCAGCAACATCTGGAAGAGCCACAGGAAAGAAATTGGTATAACCTCTCAAAGATTGTAGCAGAAGCTGACTGTTGATCTTGCCAACTACTAAAGTTCATCATTCTACTAACATCAATGGAATAACCTACACCATTTTACGGAAACAATACCATAACCATAACATAGATCTTTAAAAACATAAAAGAATTAGAAACATTGTAGAGTACCTTATCTCTACTCTGTTACTAGTTTTGTAGTAATCAGACATTGAGGACTTATCCTCGAGTGCTACAGTGTAAGGAGATAATGATGCACACAAAGGGATTCACATATCATATAACAATATAGCAGTAAAAACATTGTTCCAGAACATCTTTCAATGGTAACTTATGGGATCTATACCTACTAGTTCTATCTATTTTATATACAGATATTGCTAGTGTAATTAAGGATAAGAAACACACATCATTGTTCACAATTATCATCTTTCCAACCTATAATCTAACCAGTAAAAAGCACTGTATTGTCTACAATTATTCTCATCAATTCTAATCAATTTAGAAAATACAGAGGGACAATCAAAACATACAGACCCAAATCCTGTATATAGAGAGATTGCTTGCAACTAATTGTTTGGTGCTTGTGTCAATTGAATATAGTACTGACAGATAGATACCATATAGCAATGTATGGTATATTATCCCATAAAATCCTTGGGTTCAAACTACATGGATCATTCAAAAATGAAGTTATATCAACCACAGAGTAGGCAAGTCATAATAATTTAAAAAGGGTAACTACAGTACATTTTGTTACCTATGTTTTATAAAAACACTAGAGGGCAAGTTGTTTATTAAGTCCTCTTCGGTTTAATGTAGCTAGGGTCTTGATCCACCACACCTCTTCCTCAAATAATTTTCTAGCTCACTCCTGCGTGTCCTGTATATTTTTTGAATGCGTCCTTTCATGAGCCATGCCGTCAATTTGAACTTGTCGAGCTGAGGATGTTGGAATAGACCCTGAGTTAGAAGTTGAGGGAAAATGGGCAATCTGAATGTTGGGGCTATGATCATGTTCATCACCGTTGCGAACCATGGTCTCCATGGTCACCAGTAGGGTAAAACCAGGATAGCCGTGACTTGCTCCCTGAACATTTTCTATAGGACTCTGGGAACTTATGAGAGAGGTGGGAAAAAAATTATATATTAGAGGGTAATACCATGGAATTGCAAGAGGCATCCACTGCTATTGCTCTAGTTGTATAAAAATGAGAGCAAAATAAAGGTAGCTTGAAGTTGAGAGGTGATGCCATCATGTCCATATTTGGTGTACCCCATTTCTTGCATATCATATGGAACACCTAAGTGTGGACCTCCCATTCCCCTGGAAATGTTTGTTTGTGACTTAGAAGGTCTGCAATCTTGTTGTTCTTCCCTGGGAGATGAAGTGCTAATATTGATAAAAGGTTGGATTCGGCCCAAAGGAGAATTGTTTGCATCAGGTTCCACAGTTTCCAGTTGGGGTACCCTTGCTTCTGATTATATAGGATACCACTGTGGTGTTGTCTGAATAGATCTTTACTGGGTGATCTTTGATATGAGCCTGAAAGGTTTGAAGTGCCTTCCAAACTGCTTGAGTTGAAAGTTGAAAGATCGTCCAGTGACTTCTTTGTTCCAACGTCCCTGAATCAGTGATGGAGTGTAACACCCAATCCAAACGCACTTGCATCCGTAGTTATGATCGTGTAAGACCGACCTGACAGTTGGCCTGAAGTTTTGGGGTTCTTTCACAACCGTAACTGATTTCTCACTCGGAGGGGAAGATCTATAAGTTTGTTTGGGCTCTGTAGATGATCCCACAGTGACAAGAAGCATATCTGAAAAGGGCATAGGGTTTCCTGAGTGGAAAACAGTTTCCTATCATATGCTAAATTAGTTTGGCTGGTGCTGCCAGGAGTTTAGAAGATTTGATATTGTCTGAATAATCTGAAGACTCTTTAAATTTGGGAGGAAAACTCCGAACTTCACCATATCCATCAATACTCCCAGATATTCAATTGTTTGAGTTGGGACAAAAATTGATTTTTTTCCACTTTATTAACCATCCATGCATTGTGAATGTGATCCTGAAGAAGTGCTGTTGAAATACCAAAGGGCAGAACCTGGTATTGGAAATTATTTTGTAATACCTGAAATCTCGGTGATTCTTCTGAATGGGTATGTGGAGATAGGCATCTTCTAGGTCTATCTTTGCTAATCAGTTGCCCTGAGTTATGACCCTTAGAGATTCTGTATGATTTTGTTTCTATGAACGTATTAAGGAAGTGTAGATGCAAAATCGGTCTGAATCTGCTCGATATTTTTCTTCAAAATAGAGGAGTATTAATTCCCCCGCCTCGTTCTGCAGGGGGTAGATATTCTATCACATTCTTTAGTAGGAGGCACTTGAGAATGTGTTGTAATGCTTCCCTTGCCAAGATAGTTCGAGGAGCTTTTGAGGTCATAAAATTATCTCCTGTAGGTAGATAAGAAATTGAATGTGGTAACCCATTGATCCGAAATGGTTCTTACCCACGCATCCTGTAAATTATGTAATCTGCCTCCCACTGGAGGATGGTGGACTAAGACACCTTCATAATGGTCGGTTCTCGTTACCTATTTTTAAAGCGAAGGGAAGGCGATTGTTTCCAGTTGCTGGCAACAGTTGGCTTTCCTGGTCTGTACGCTTTTGCTTTTGAAGGTCTGAATTGGCCCTGAGATACTGGTGGTTAGGGACTTTGAATTGGGGGAGGGGGATCTTCTTTTTATCTACATACTCAGAGATAATGATCTTTAATCTGTTGCCAAACATGAATTCTCAAAAGGTAAGTTTGCTAAGTTGTGTTTAGATGTTGCATCCACTTTCCGCTGGTGAAGCCATAGAGATCTGCGTGCAGCCACTGATAGACCCATGGCCTTAGCTAGTAGCTTAATGACATCTAAGCATGCCTCTGAAGCAAACAAGTTTGTATTGGATACCCCTTGGAACATGTCTCTTGACTCGTTGTGCCATTTAGTAGTGCCTGGTCAATATCCTCGATCCAAAATGTATTTACTCGATGGATTTATAATGGCACCAAAGACTGCATAGGCTCTCTCAAGTAGGGAATCTTGATGCCTTTCCATTGGATCATTTAGGGCAACCCCATCATCAATAGCCAAGGAAGTATTTCTGGTGACTCCGGCAATGACTGCATCTACCTTCGGAGCTGTGATCCTAATCATTGCATCTTCCCGTCTTTGTGTGAAAATCTCAAGTATGCACCATTCCTCTAAAAGTATACGTAAGATCTTTTCATGGACAGAAAAAACTCATTTGGACTTGGAATCCTCCTGAAACCATCTAACCTTCACAATAGTTTCTTCCTCTGGATCAACCAGTAAAGCCTTTCTCATCATAGCGATGAGATTTTCAACCAAGCCAAGTTAAAAGGAGTAAATTGAACTTCCTCTAACTCCCCTTCCTCTTTCTGGTCTGTTGGATTTGGACCTTCAGTGTCTCTTAGTAATACTATTAATCATTTCCTGGTCCCTCAAAGCAGATGGAAAGAATTGTTCTAAACAGGAAGCACAATTTCTTTTCTTTGGAAGTGCAGGATTGAGACACACTGTGTATGCTCTGCATGATGATTTATAAGATGATTCCGGAGGGGATCATCTGAAAGCACACATACAAAAAAAACTAAAATAAAAATTCCAAATGAGTACTAGCCAAGAATACATCCTAACTAAGTGGTAGGAAGCACTCTGAACAAGTGCTCTTCCCCCCTGGAAGAGGATCTGGATCTCCTTTTGGACAACATCAAAATTTGCAATGAATAACAAATTCATAAATATCCATGAACCAAGCAAATCCTCACTGCTACAGGTTCTGTAATGAGTAAGCCAAAGATGCGAGTGCCACATGGGACGTCATATATGCGCGCCACTCTCTTAACCAAGGTGGTGGAAACGCACTCTGCCAGTAACTGCCTCACAATGCTGAAAGGCTTGACCAGAACCCTGCTTACTATACAAGTGCAGCCAGGGCTTCAATGTGGAGAGGAACATTGGCAGGAGGACCAGGAGCACCTAAAAACAGGAAAAACAGAAATGAAAAAAAAAGGTGGTATAATAGAAAGTGGAGCACGCTTAACCCTTGGTTGCCACTGCCTTTTTTAGGCACAGAAAAAAATTAGGCCAGTCTCTGTTTCATTTTGTATCTGCAGCCTGTATGCGGGAGGGCAAATTCCACACCTGTAATCATAAATCTACATGTCTTGCAACCTTGCCTTTAAAACAACCTTCTTTTTTTTGCCACATATCAGTGGTTTTCTACAGTTTAAATGCTAGGTCTGTTTTGACCAACAGTTTCCTAAGGTTCCTTGCCTTCTTAAATGCAAAGGTCAGGTGTCCTTAAAAAGAGGTGTGGCATTACTAGTAAGTATATTCCAATGGTTAAGAATACTGTTTAATTTGTTAATATATGAAAAGAATTGTAAACTGTATGCTATAGTATTCTTGGCCGGAGTGTTTCTAATATTTGTACCTGTTTATGTCTGCACAAATTGGATTGCCCTGTTTCTTTAGCTATTTTAGTATAGTAGCCTTCATGAATTAACTTTTTAGACATAAAGTCAAGTTGCGCAAAAGTGCAACTGTTATTGTTATGTAGTACCCTTAGGAATTGGGAGTAGATGACATGGGTGGTAGCTAGTGGCATGCAAAATAGTATTCTTGTTAGGTTTAGAATCACATTGGAACAAATTGATCAACTGGACATGAAGTTTAGTTCTCTGATTTGTATGTGGGGCAGACCAAACAGCAACTGCATCAATGTATGGCCCAGCACAGAAGAGCATCTTAAGGAAAAACAACATACCTTTCAAGATTGTAATGTCAACATCTTGGCAAAGGAACATGACTGGTTCAAGAGAGATTTCAAAGAAGCCATTTATGTCAAAATGAAGAAACCAAGCCTAAATAGAGGTAGGGGGTTTGAAACCAAATGTCTGCCATTTACAATGCTGTTTTGACACCTTACCCTGGGCAGTATTAATAACAGTTTAAATAACACCCCTTAGCATCAATGCATCTACACCTTGCATTCAGAAGGTCGCTAACACCTGGCTGTGATATGCTAATTGGGGCTTTCAAGGGTACTTATATTGCCAACAGATTCTTGTACAAGTCATTCTGAATTGAGAAAGCCAGTCGGGTGACTAGCAGAATGTCTTCAAAAACAAAACCAAGATCCAGTTGATCCAACTGAATACAACAGATATACCATGACCTGGATGAATGAGAACATTCATAAGCATATCTTAGTTGAAAATGGGGATTATTCGGGGCAGCAATAATCACCCCCTCCTTCCATTACACACCCAATCTAATATACAATATTTCATCTCTCCCTCACCCACAGGGCTTAAGAAATTAAAAAAACAGAGCTGCTATATATAAAGTTTGTACAAATGACCTCTATCCTATTGTATCATGGTATTGCTGTAAGAAACTCATCACTCTGTTTACTTATATTATGTATTACCTGTGTATGTAATATGTATGACTTTGTATAACAAGCACCACGGAAGATGTTGGCGCTATATAAATCCATAATAATAATAATGTATACATTTTTCTAAAAACTTGATGGTAACAAACAAACAAAAAAGCAATAAACTCAGGCATTATACTATGTTGCATTGTTTTCATAAGTAAACTAAGCCTAGAAATTATTGTAGTGCCGTATTAGTCCAATATATAGATGTAAAAAATAAGAGTACTGTGATACTTTTTCTATGGAGTAACAGTTTATTTAGTAGACAAGCTTTCTAGGGCTAAACCCTCTTCATCAGGTCAGAGCAGTACTGATTTTAACAAAGGTTTAACAAAGTAAAAAGCCAGTTCCAAAAGATAATAAGATAAGCAAAACAACAAGGGGGGAGACAGAAAAAAAGTAAAGGGGAGAGAAAGGGGAAGAGAAGAAAAAAAGGGGCAAAACAGAAAATATGAAAAATTAAAAAAAAAAAACTGGTAAGGGGGAGCTAGGATGCGAAAAGTCAGTTATTCAAAATGTGAAAGGAATCCCATGTCTTGGTTCACACCATTTTCTGTTTTACCCCTTTTTTCCCTCTCTTCCCCCTTCTCTTCCCTTCTCTCCTCTTCCTCCCCCGTCCTATTCTCATTGCTACTTCACTATTCTGTTATCTCTCATATTTTATTACCTCTACATTGTCCTTGTCTCATTTTGCTTCTTATTGTTTGTTTTTTTTGTTTGTTTGTTTTTTTGGTCCTCCCTGCCTTCTCTTCCCCCCTGCATTTCTTGACCACTTCACTATTCTGTTATCTCTCCTCTCATTTTATTGCCCTCTACACTTTCCTGGGCAACTTTTGCTCTTTACTTTTATCTTTTTTCTGTCTCCCCCTTGTTGTTTTGCTTATCTTATTATCTTTTGGAATTGGCTTTTTACTTTCTTAAACCTTTGTTCAAATCAGTACTGCTGATGAAGAGGGTTTAGTCTACTAAATAAACTGTTAGTCCATAAAAAAAGTATCACAGTACTCTTATTTTTTACATAAGTAAACTAAGGGATTTGAACTTGTGACTTCTTGGGCTGTGTGAGCAACCATCAACTCATGAATTACTATAAGTACATTCAGAAACTTCATCTTTCGCTAGAAACATAAGCTAGAAACTCTGTGCATACAGACAGTGAATCCTGGTGTCAGGGGGCATAACTCTTTAAAGTCATCATGGGTTACAGTATGTGTTGTAATGGCAACAACATGGAAGCCAACTTTGTTACAGAATCTATTACGTACATATACTAAATGCAACTTACTAAAGAAGAATCTTTCAATGTATAGGTGTTCTGGGGAGAAAAGTGTTCACATTAGGATTTTAAAAAAATAAGTTTAGTTTTCCTTTAATTAATATCACTATTATTAAACTGTAACCTCACCAGTTTTTTTTTTCAGTCCTTGCCTGTAAAATGTTGACTGCTTTTCTCACAATATAAAGAGCTGTGGTGTTAACTACAAAAAAAGTTATTTAATACTTATTGTAACATGAATAACAGCAATCACATCTCAGCAGGTACTTTATTTAAAAATCTTAAAGAGCATATGCCATTTTTACTAGTGAAGGCTCATTAATCATAGTCTCTTTACTCTAATTTTAAAGAATGTTTATTGTATTTTCTTTGTGTAATTCAATTACTTTTGTTTTTGTAATCATCCTCAGGCATCTCTTTCTGTTAGGCTTTGTGCCAGTCACCCACTTTTGAAGCGAACAATTCAATTCATTATCATTAAGCTTTGTCTTTTGATCCCGCTTTGGGGAGACTCCAGTGAAAGAGAAGCTTGCAGCTCTAGTCTTTTAACAACAGCAGGATGTTTTGAACACCTGAACATAATACATAACAGCAATCTAGAAATATACTCTTTTTTTAATAATATGACTTTATAATAAAACAATGCATATTATTTGTCATTTTGTCTGATATACCAGAACATTATTCTGAGAATTCTGATTTAATGTGATTAAAATTAATTTTTAAAAAAGATTCTAATGTAAAATACTTAATGACACTAAACATGTCAATTTATTCTTGTTATATTTGTTAAAAAAATATAAACATGCTGTATTATTCTCCCTATTTCCCTCTATTCTTTATTATTGCTTGATGAAAGCCTGAAACACACAGTTAAAGCTTACAGTGTCTGCTGGCCCATTTTTTAAAAAAATCCTACTTTGAAAACTCCATGCCAGTTAGGATTCTGAAAAGAAATATCTTCTGAAAAGAAATCACCCAAAAGTTGTTTTCCTTTCTGTATTTAATGCATTTGGGATCCTATAAACATAAGACATAGTTGCCATATTTCTTTGTGGCTTTATTTTTTGCCAGAATGGCTGCAGTGTGCATGCCAAACCTCTCCCGGGGGGGAGACAGGAGGCAGAGTCCTATATGGAATCTGCTAACCTCCTGGTGGGCAGTTTTTGGAACTTTGGGGGGGGGGGGGGGTCGCTGGGGGCCCATTGGGGCTGGGATGTAAGGTAAGGCTTTTTATTCACTACAGAGTAGGGCCAGTAGTGGGGGGAATTATAGGTTTGGGGGTGGACATGCCCTTTAATCCTGGATTTGCGCCCGAGGGTAAATCCCAAAAGAGATTTAATCCCAGCGCCTCTTTAACACCAGCTATTAGTATACATTAGAGAAGTGATGTTTGCGTGGGGATATGATCACTTTATACAAATATATTAGTGGGCCATACATTGTTCACTAATCACTATGACTTGGTTATATCAGAGTATCAGAGGACATGTAGACATCTTTTATGATTGGAAGAGAAAAAGTTTCATCTTCAGGTTAGAAAAGGTTTCTTTACAGTGAGAACAGTGAAACTGTGGAACTGTCTTCCAGCTGATGTGGTAATGGCAAGTTCACTGAATAGCTGAATAGCTTTAAAGATAAGATTCTAAAACTAAAAAAAAAAAAATATTACTAGCATTAATACATATACTGCAGTTCTGATTGGTCCATTATACTCTAATTGCCATTTGAAGTCAGGAAGGAATCTTAGCTGCTTGTTTGGTTTTTTTTTGCCTTCTTCTGGAACAACTGTTAGGTAGGGTTAAAATGGAGGTTTAAAAGGTTGGACTTGATGGACGTATGTCTTTATTCAACCTCACCTCCCTGAAAACTCTGTGGAAATAGCCTTTTCAGGCAGAGTGAGAACTCTGCCTGAAAAAGCTGTTTTCACATAGTGAAAGAGAAGGGCTGTAGATTCCCTTACCTTCTCTGCCACTGCAGGTCTTCACACAGCAGAGAGGAGGAGGGACTTACTGTCTCCCTCACATACTGAGGGAGTCTGAGGCTGTGCTCGCTGGCGGCACTGTGCAGAAGAAGCCTTAGGGATGTCTTGTCAGCCTCCCACCCTTTAACTTTCAGGTCAGTCATTTCTGTATATCTTGGGCTGTGGAGCATGTAGAGAGGTGGTTGATGGCTTGTTTTAAAGGTATGAAACTGGCCTTCCATTTAAAGAGACCACAGTTCCCCTTTAATGGGTCTTTCTGCAAATTTTTGAATTTTCCATGAATCTGAATTTGGAACAGATTTTTTTTGCCCATCTATAGTGTGTGCATGTGGATAAATTATGTTAAATTAATATCACATATGCTGTAGCATATTCAATATTGTGTAGAAACCCTCCAACAAAGGTACATGTATAAAAAACAAAATGGTTAAGAGCTGCAGGGGGAGGGTAATGAAGTGAACCTGATCTTAGCACAGCTCTGTGCAATGCATTTCTCACCTTATTAAAGGGAATGTTGGAGGGTATTCAGAAATCTACTTCTTTGTATGACTCCTTTCTGTAAACAGTTTACTAGTTGCCTTATACTTGTCTGGTAAGAAAAGATAAAAAGTGCAGTTCAACCATAAACTATGGCAATTTTAGCCATACATTGTTGTGACATTAATTTCTGCCCTGAATGATGCAGTTTATATATCACTTTGTTTGATAATGGATCACTGGAAGTGGAGTTCAACCACCAACCAGGACTATTTTAAAATAGTTGCTAAGGATGAGGCCACATTACAATAAGCTGGAATTGCTTGCGGCGGTTGCACTGCGATCTGACTGACAGGCCCCTGATCAACTATAGCACGCATGCGCAATGTAGTTGTCTAGAGCCAGGAAGTGGTCAAAAATGTCCAGTGCTGCTGCGGTGGATTGCGCAAAGGGTAAGTTTCTGCTATCAGTGTAATTATTAAAGGGGAATGTTGGAGGGTATGCATTTAAGGTTGGTGTTTTAATTAACATTAAATTTAGAGATTGTACATTCAAATCTAGACAGCTTTGAAACTGACCAAATGAACCAACACTAGGGATTATATACCCCTTTAAAAGCTGCAGTCTGTGCAGCTCCCTTTCAGGTGTATTTAATCAATTAAAACTAATCACTTGCACTGAATCCAATGCAGTCGGCAACATGCATTAGTAAAGTTGCAAATGTGGATAAGGATTGAAAATGTTTCACGGCCCCTAAGGAACAAAGTACTATGGGAAATTCAGAGCTAACAAACAAGTGTATGGCTGAAAAATGGAGACCCCAACTGTTTAACTTCAAAAAATTCAGATGGATTAATTATCACTATGAAACTACCAATGCATCTATAGGTCAGTAAATTCTGTGTGATGTGTTAAGCATTTCTAGCCTTCAAGCCTAAAGGTGTTTTTTCCACTGTAGTTCTCCTTTAAGCTGCTCCTATTTTCGCAAACCATTAGTACAGAAAGTTATCCTTATTATGAAACCACTTACAGAAAAAGCATGCAAATCATAGGTAGACATTTTTATTCAAATGTTTACTAAGAGCAGGGGTCAAGATAATCAATAAATCAATCAATTCTAAGCTCGAACTTTAATGCAATCACTTTGTCTTGCCAGAAGCAAAATTCGCTTGAACTGAAAATGACCTTATTTTAATCATTTCCTTCTTTTTTGCCTGGGAAATACAGTATATGGATACTGAAGTTTACTTTTTTATCTTTTTTTGTTTTAGCCAAATTTTTATTTCTGGGTAGATCTGTCAAATATATGTACACTACATACAGCAGATAAAAGTACTGAGGACAGTTGTTTCACTAGGGATACAAGTTTTATAAAAACGCATGTTAGCAAATGCGCACAAAACGCGCTAGTGTGGCCTAGCCCTAAGTCGCCTCTTTATAAATTCAATTAATTATTACAGGTAATTGTTAACCTGAAAAGTCAAAGATCTGATTAAAATGAACCAATCCAATGCAAAGTACAATTCTCAACAGTGTTTTACATCACAGTTTCTTTCTCATTCCAATGCAAAGTACAATTCTCAGCAGCGTTTTACATCACAGTTTCTTTCTCAATCCAATGCAAAGTAAAATTCTCAGCAGCGTTTTATTTACATCACAGTTTCTTTCTCAGGTTTGTAGACTGCAAATTGCATTGCTTCGTACAAATTTGTTTTGTCTGAGCGTGCATTTAGATATATATAGATATCAACACCCAGGCCTTTTACATTTTTAAAAGGTAGTCTGCAAGCAGAGGAATGACTATTCATAATACTTTGCTCAGACTGCCATTGAAATAGCCCTCTGAGAAATTTGCTATTCTAATAATTTATAACAACAAAAATGTGGTTCTAAGAATGCTCAGGATTGAAATTTGCTGGATAGGCTTGTGAGAGTTTACTGTATTTACCAGCATACATTTACTCTGCATGTATCTCGTGAACCAGATCACATAAAGAGGTGTAGCTCACAGTTTGGAGGCACAGTTCATCTGTACTGCACATGCTCCTTTTCTCTAGCTGAGTCCCATCTTCTGGGAGGGGTTGAGAAAAGGGAGAGGGGAAATGCATACTAGGGACAGGAACAAGAAACAATGAGATCTGGTGGAAGAGAGCATAAAGAGACCAACTTCCTGGTAATTCTATAGAAAATGATAAAGGCAAGCAATTTTTGTTTACTTTAATATCCCTTTAACACAGGGATATATATCAATTAGGAATAGGGTAAATGGGGTTATTGTAAACAGAAATAGAAAAAGGTGGAAAAAGCTAGGGAGAGGTTTAGTTTAAAGCATTGGTGTGCCATCAAGGATAACATGGCAAGGAGACGGTCGGAGATGCTTAATTGGATGTCAGGATGTCAGTGTGGGAGTGGCCCTGAACATAGGTTCACATTTGCCCTAATGCCAATTATGTTAATAATAATAATAGTTGCAGAAAAAACTCCTCAAATTCCGACCCCAAAAGAAAATGGTGTAAAAATGTTGTGTTTATAAAAAGACTTTCTGCACTGCCTTACATTACATTTTTTCCCATATTCTTTCTCTCATTGCTTTGTACAGGTTAGATTGTTAGCTATTCGGGGCAGGGTTCTCATTCCTAATGTGTCAAGGTTTGTTTCACTTATTTCAATTTATACATAATTTATATATATGCTTTCTTAACTGATGTATGAAATTTTATCTGTCAGTATAATGGCTTGCACTTATTCCCTTGTTTGCATACTCTGTATTGTTTAATGTACAGCACTGCTTACCCAAGTGGTGCTTTATAAATAAAATTATATATACATACATACATATGATGTGCTAAAGGTTAGTGCACTGGGAAAAATGTAACTTCAGGTACAGAACAATTCAAAATAGTTAACAATTTATATATTTCCGTAATTACCTTCTCTCTCGTCCTTCCCTCTCACTCTTCCTGTCTTTCATGTTTTATTCATTCAGGCTAATTTCTCATCCAACCAACATTTAATAGGTAAAAAACAAAACAAAACAAAACTTCAATGTCAACACTGTTATTATTATTATGCATTTATATAGCGCCAACAACTTTCGCATTGCTTTACAATTACATGTATACATTCACATCAGGCCCTGCCCCGAAGAGCTTACAATCTAAGCAAATTTTTTTTAACACATACAACCTATCAGTATGTCTTTATGATTGTGGGGGAAGCCGGAGTGCCCAGAGAAAACCTATCCAAGCACTGGGTAAACATACAAACTCCTTGCAGATGTGTCCAAGGGTGGAATCGAACTCAGGACTTCAGCGCTGCAAGGTGTGCTAACCACTGAGCCACCATGCTGTTGTGGATTCAGTTTACTTAACTTTATTTATGGTGTTGTTAGCTTTGCCTATACTGTAGAATTCCAATTAACATAACATTCTCCAGTTCCAGTTGATGGATTAATAAAAATTGATCACACTAAATGAACTGCAATAGCAAAAGGAAAATAGGTTTTTCTATTTTTTTGTTGGAGAAAAAACAGGTAATGTCTTTTCTTTACAGTTTATACTTTATGCAGTCTTGTCATAGTGTGAATCATGTGTCAGCTGCAGACAGAGGGCATGCAGCTTCTTTTGTAATTGTGAATTTCTGGCATGTGTGTTGGCATAATCCTGCAGCACCAAACCTACTTGTCTGTACAGATCTGACATCACCCTGACATATCTTATCCTTTCCATGTTCAGTGCTGTAAGAATACCTTCATGAGCTCTTCCATCTGTTTTTAACTCTGCACTAGCAGTATCTATCTGCCCTTGAGACCAATCATTTTAGGTTAAAGTGTGTATATCTGAAAGAAAATTCCTATGCAGACTTCTCCTTTTTCTTCTTTATTCCGTTTATTGTGTTTCTTAATAATTATAATTCCCAAGCCATCCATTAACTACTAATGGACCTTTCTAAAGACAATTTTACCAGTGATAGTCACATGACACACTACAGTACATGATTCTTCTGAAATACATGGATTTGGATGGTAAATGGTTATAATGGTTAATTTGTGTATAAATATGACCCCCCCCCCACACACACACACAAACACACACACACACACAACAATGGATAGAAAGTTCTTACCTGCAACACATGTGAAATCCAATGTTCATTTCCCTATCTCTCTGCTTCCTGGCTCTTCCATGTATCACCAGGTGGAAACAGTCAGTCATGGGCATTATATAAAGACCAATGGCTGACTACTGTTCCCCAAGAAACTTTTTCTATGCATTTGTGAGCTTGTACAGCTTTAAGAGGAATTTAAGAGGAATTGACCAATTGTTATTGGTAAGAACTTTCTAACTATTGCAGTTTTGGTATTTGGGGGTTTTCTATTTATGCATCATTTTTAGTTAGGGGAGTGGACATGGCCTTTAATGAACAAGGAGCCAAAAAGCAGGGCTGCATTCTTTTAATAGTTTGTATCCAGTGGAAACACTACTCTTCTACTGCTGCTACATCCCCATTCAAATATGATTGGTACATTCAAACATTCAAATACGATTGGTTAATGTGTGATCATATAATTGCAAGCATTGAAATATTTACTAATCACAATTGGATTTGGTCCTTCAGCAAACCTATATAAAGAGGAGCAAACCCCGCGGAGCTCAGAAGTCATCACAGTGATGGCAGAAGAAAGAAGACGCTGGCAACACTGGCAATGTTGATGTCAACTGCGCTGGCGGTGTCACTGGCAGCCGCAGTGACATTACCCGGTGTTGGCGGCATCAGCAGAGTTGGTGTTGTTGGCTGAGAAGAAAGAAGAGATCGGATCAAGATGCTAGCAACACCGTCGATGTTGAAGTTAGAGCCAAGGGGGTTCTGTTTTCGAGTTGCAGGACCCTCAACAAAGGCACTTGTCAGTGCCGCAACTGTGGGATCCCTTAAGCCCAAAAGAGCCCTTGTAGGGTCCACAATGGTCTTTTTAAGGACCTCGAACTTTCGGCAACAGGACTTTCGGCCTTTGGAAATCTTCGGTGGTCCGAGCATTACTGAACAGCCGAACCCGAACCGGCCATCCCTACTACTGATTTGTAGGACTTACACTGGCCAAAATAAATAGCAAATATAAGCAGTTCTCTTAAAAGTAATATTAAACAAAATGCACAAAAGTATGGGGCATATTTCTATTATATAGAACAAACATAATTCAAAATAATATGAGTACCCAATTAATTATTTTAAATAAATTGCTTTGAACGCTCCATCTTTTTTCCCATCATTCACAAGGCAGGATTCTCTTGAGCTTTGCCCTTAGATGGAAGGTCTCCTAAAAGTTCTAGTTCATGATGGTGCATTCTAAAAGAGTCCCTATTGTGTTTATTGTATCTTTCTTCCCATGGGTCCCTTAGTCTGTGCAATAATTAGAAAGCAAAGGGGCAACTTGGTAAATGTTTTTGTAAGAATGCAATTCTCTGTTTCAGGATAAAATGTCAAGAGTGCACTAGGTGTCATTTTTCAAAGAACTGTAAGTAAAATGTGGTCTCAGTACCTTAGGTAAAATCAGAATTAATGAATCTTATTTAAATGACCCAGATCTTAAGTTAATAAAAATTACAATAAAGAAAGAGAACATTGTTATTCCTACCTAATCATTCTATTTTTCCATTAAATACTCTCAGGTTTATGGAAGAGGGAAAAAAAGCAGAGCCATCATTTTATCAGAAGTAAAACAAACTTCAAGAAATATTTCCGTGGTTTCCTTTTGGGGGGTATGTAAGATTTTCAGTGCTTTATACAGTAATGTAAATATATTAATAATGTGTTGATTAATTGCTGTTTGTATCATTTTCAACATTAAGTACCTTTTAAGAAATTGCAAAGTATGTAAAAATAAATGGTGTGTAAAAAGTTTGAAACAGACTTGTTATCATTATTTCAATGGTGCCGGTGAAACAACATTTAGCCCAAACAAAATGCCAAAAATGATTAATGCTGCAGCATACTAAGACAAAGGGTGCTGAGGGCCTTATCCAGTAGTACTTACGATCTAGGAGTTTTGCTATTGGCAAAACAAAGAAACAAATTTGAAAAGGAAATTAATCCGAATTTCAAATATATTGTAATGTCACTGCATTACGCTGTAAATTCGAGCAAAAAAAGAAAAAGTATGTTTAAAAAAATGCCATTTATTACTAAATCTAAAGTTAAGATGACAATACCTTAAAGGGGTAATGTAGGCTCCGAACATTTTTTTTTTTAAACAGACAAGTTCCTACCTTTGAAACGGACCATCAAATACCTCTTTACAAGCCCAAGATATGAAGAAATCACTAATCAGAAAGTTAGGGGGTGGGAGGTTCTGAATCATCATTCACAAACAGTACTTCCTCATTCTTATCTGCAGTTGGCACTAGAGATGGCCGAACTTAGTGAAGTTCGGTTTGTTTCCTAACTACATTCGAGGGTTACCGAAAACGAACGCTATATTTGATGGTTACCAAAATTGAATGCTACATTGAAGGGTTACCAAACCATACATTTGAGGTTTACAGAAAATGTAACGCTTTATTCAAGGATTTCGATAATTATCAGAAATACAGCCGCGAGTTCTGAAAACAAACTAGTTTGAGCCCAAACTAGTTTGAACAGTTCGATTCAGCCTAACTTGTAAAATTCAGCCCGAACTCAGGTTCAGGTTTGAGCTCGGGCCATCCCTAGTTGGCGCATGCTCAAAAGGGGGGCTGTGGGAGCACTCCTGTGGCAAAATTACTTTATAACAAATAGTGGAAGTGCTACTGATCTGACCAAAACATTAGAACAAACAAGAAAAGAGATGATCAATGCACATTCCTGGGCCCCATATATCATAATATCTATGCTAGTGCAAACAGTAAAAACATGGGGGTTTTTAGTTACAATTTTATGCATAAAAGTGAAAAGCCTTCCAACCACGTCAAGGTAACCCTGGTATGGAAGGTCCTAACAATTTACCTTGGGTCAGTTATCTGGGCTGACACACCCTGCTTGGTTGCATTTTCATGGGAAGGTTGTCTCCCTGACCTTGCATTGGATTAGTATTACAGGCTATCACTTCCCCCCGCTTCCTGGCTTTTAACAAGGAGGGAAGAGGCCTTTCATCCAATGCTTAGTATTCAAGGCATAAGACCTCCAATTAAAGGGACGTGTTGGGTTGGCGCATGCTCAATGTTATTTAAACCATATTTAAAATATTGCCAGCAGAATTATGAGATGTGTTTTAAAAATTTTTTGCACTGATTTATTGCCTGTTCTAGTGGCTTCCCACACTTATAAAATAATAGTTTTTGTATGTAATATTCATTTGTTTTTCATTGAGTGTGTGTCCTTGTGTGTATATGTGTATATGTGCTTTTTTGTGGTAGGAGCACCCCTCCATAAGATGTATTATACCTTATTTAATTGATATTACTAGTGCCTGGGGATCTATTATGCTCATTTTCATGTGTAACATTTGTAAATTTTTGTATTTTTTTTAATGCCCCCCATCAGTTTTTTTTTATTTGAGTTAAGGTTATATACTTCAATTGCCCACTGGTCAAGGTGATTTTCTAGTGCTTTTCCTAGCAGTAAAACACAAATCCCAAAACTTTATAAATATGATAGCCTGGTTGGGGAGCTGGGGAGAGGACTTCATTATCAACAGCAAAAAATCATATATAGGTATATTTCAGGAATTAGAGCAGAAAAGTGAGAGTCTTTTTCTATTTAATTAACTCTGTGCTCTAGTGATTGGATTACTTGTTTTAGGGCATAGATATCCTTAAAAAAACTAATAATTATATGTAATAAAGCATTCACTACAAGGATAAAACTGCTAAACTATTAAAGTGAAAATGTAAATATCTGCCTTATGCCCCCCCATACACTGCATTGATATTTTAAGCGAATTGGATCGACCCGCTCAAAATATTGATAACTGGTTTGTGTTTTTCAGATTGAAAATATTGAGCGGTTTAGTGGGGGGGAAAAATGAAGATCGAGCAACATACAATTTTTTTGTCTACCTCTTCATTGAGTCCCCATCTCCCATAGATTTTAAGGGGAAATTTGTGGAAAATCAGTGGCGTAAGATGAGGAACTATGATCAGTTCTCCCAATCAGATTTCCTATTGATTTAGCTGATTGGAAAAACACCTGCCAGTGTAATTACATCTTTAGTGTAATTTATCAGGTTTTTTTCTGTCTTTTTGTGGCTTTGCTGGCTAAAATACTCTGTTTTACCTAGGATTACCACTACATGGACCTTATTAATATTATACAGCAGTTAATTTCTGTGTTTTATCCTCCACAAGAAAAACCAAATATTTTCACTAAAGAACAAAATTGCTGCTGAGCGACAGGCAAATAAAAGTTTAACTAGTCATCAATGTTTTTTGATGACTAAAAAATAATAGCGCTTGTAATGTGAATAGTTATAATGTTTCTTTAGCATCTTTCAACAGTTTTTTCCCTAAAGCATGAATGACCAGTAAAGAAAAGCAGAGCCTTGATTTGGGCAATGAGGCTAAATTTGTAACCCCAAAATAACAAATGTATTGTTAAATGTGACTGTAGTTTAGGGTGAAATTACATTGTACTTTCCAAATTACTGAGCAGCGGATCTATGATTTAAAACACATATTGCTATATATACTGTATATTATTTGAAAAAGATATCAATGGTTTAATGGTAAAATGTTGCCCTTTTTGGAAATTAAATCCACTTTTGCACTTTTGTATTCAAAAATGTCCCAAGCCCATGTTTATGTTTATGTCACAGTACTGTGATTCCAACTTATTTAAATGTACTGAATAACCTATAACCCAAACCTTCAAACAGTTCTTTTAGCATGTGACTGTACTTTGTAAGGATAGTGACAATCAAGCAGCAAGGGGTAATATTTATTGTTGACTGACCTTTCAATAATTGTTTCTGCTTTTTAAGCAAACCACAGGGAAATTGGGATGAGTGGAGCCATTCTTGCATCCTCTTCTGAATGAGTGAAACAGCAATATTGATCAAAGTAAAGAGTGAATCCATATGTAAAGAAGAAACAGCTGGCAGTCACCTTTCTGTCACTCATGCAAACACTTATGAGCCGACCCAACACTTATTAAAATCAAGTCAGATCAAATTCCAAGTTCACCTTGCAAAATTAATGACAAGCATGCAATAAGGTAGCAGCATGAATTTGAGCCTTGTAATACAACATGATTACCAGAGTTTTTATTAGCCATTCTTGAGCAGCAGGCAAGGCCGTCTGGTATTTGACACACAGACAGGGATGTAACCAGGTGTGCTGCTCTAGAGTGTCACATCAAAGTCACAGTCCTGCTGGCTTGGTTTACACCTGAGCCAATTAGTTTAGAAGATCAGAAGAGGTCTGAAAAGAAATACTAGACCTCATTATTGTGTTAGAGAGAAGTCACTTGATCCCAGGTAAAATGATACAAGGAGAACAATGGAGGACAAAGCATGGCAAGATGGAGGACATTTATGAGGATTAGAAAAAAGGGTGAGAGGTTGCTATAACAGAACTAGAATCAAATTCAAAAAGAACTGGAAAAACGAAAGCAATATGCTCCTGGCTCTTCCTCGACAAGTTTGTCATGCCTTTGTAGAAAACAAAGGGGCTAATTGAAATGAAACAATTGCCAGTCTGTTTGTTGGCACATCAAATATGCTGTAAGATATGCTGATTCTTGCACTTTCTGAATTATTGATCACTCTGCCTGTTAACAGTGGAAGCAGACCCTTAAAGAAAAAGAGCACTTAATAAAAGTAGAGCTGAATGTCTTACTTACAGAGTTTTAGAAAAGCAAACAGCCCATTTGATTACACAATATAATACACTAGCACGCCTTCACTTGGAATGTTTTTTAAGCAAATGATAATTATATATATATATATATATATATATATATATATATATATATATATATACCAGCCAATATTTCAACTCCCTTGACTGCCGCAACCCCCCCCAAAAAAAAACAAACGGACGCATCACAAATTTCCTCTCAGCTCTTAACTTCACGCTAACTGATTTACATCCGTTAGCGTAATGTTAAGTCTCGCTTTGCGGCATCTGGGTGAATCTCCCCACATGTGTCTGGTCGCTCCAAAATATTGGTTTTGACATGATAAATCAGACAAACTACTGATTTACCAGTCATTTGGCCCATGTGAACAAAACATTGTTCTGTTTATTTTATGTTGTGCTATATTTTTCTGCAAACAAACAGTAGCAGGTGAAATGCGTACTACAGAGGCAGAAAAAAATGTATAGCAGTTTTGTAAATTACCCATCAAAAGGAAGCAAGGATTTTAAATGATATATATGAAAATGTGTGGGAAAAAATAGCAGAACCTCAATACCCTCTACTTATACACACACACATAGACATGACAAGTAAAGACGGCAGTACAAAGCATTACCATAGGAAAAGAGCAGCTTCCAATGGTAGTTTTTCTAATCATAATAAAGATTGTTTTAAAACTTTGCTAATCACAGATCTTAAGATTGTTACCAAATGATCCTAACATTATGCAGTTTGTACTGCATAATAGAAAACAAGCAAATTCTGAAATGTGTTAACATTCTTTTTCTAATTTCAAGGGGAACTGTACTACACCACTCACCATTCTACACTTGAATAATATCCAGGATGAGTACCATAAAGTGTAACTCCACCCAGAAACCTACTTTTCAAAAATGGATTCTATAAGTTAGTGGGAGATAGGATAATTAGCTGCTATCTCCCAATTCAATTCATAAGCTGAGATCTGCCTGTGTTTACTTACACGATCCTGCAGCTCTGTCTCTTGTGTAAGTAAACACAGGCAGATCTCAGCTTGTAACTTGAATTTGGATATGGCATCCCAATCTCAGAGCTAACCACTGAGCCACTGTGCTGTTAGTTACTTACCTAAGGGCTCAAGCAGCAATCAATTGTATTTTGGGTTGAAGCTGAAGATTCAGAATCCCCTGGTGACTGTTGGTCTTCTCCAGAGCCCCTGATAGTGTGAATGTTGTGCTGCAGGGCAGTCACTAGGTTGGGGTTCAAGGAAAAAGTAACTGCTCCAGCAAAGGAATAAAGACCTCTGTATGGAATCAGCAGAGAACAGTAATGAATAAGAAGCTAGACTGTAAGCAGAAAACTGGCACAAAGGTGAAGGCAGACTGCACAGACTCATAAATGGCAAAATAGTCAAAAGGTCAGAGCAGACAGCAAGATTTCTAATCAGTAAAACAGGCAAGGGTATAGGCGACAGCTTGGGTTCAAAGTCGAATAAACAGTTAACAGGTCAGGGCAGAAAGCAAAGGTTTGAGATCCAGATCCAAGCAAGGTCAGCAACACGGAATGGGGAACAAGCACACAAGGTAACAACTAGGAAGCTGATCTGATGAAACCGCAATATGTTACTGTGTATGTGGGGTGGACGCGATTGAGCTCGGTCGCCCGTTCGTCCGGATCAGGTCCATTGGTAAATCACGACCAATCGTGCGGTTCCCTATGAGACTGCACAATCGGTTGTGCGAACTGTTGTCCAGGCCGAGCGCTCACCACTAGCGAACGTTCGCTAGTGGCGGGTGCTCGGTCAGGTAAGAAAATCTCCTTGTGTGTACCCAGCCTAAAGGAATTGTAACCAATTCTGATCATGATTCTTTCTGAAATAATCTAATTGTATCCAATCAGAATTGGTTACAATCAGATTCCTTCAGAAGGAATTTCCCAGGTCCCAGAGCCATTTACAGTAAGTAACAGTATAATTTTTAGAAAATTTTCGAATTTTCTTGTATTTTCTTCAAGTCTTAAGGGATGTCCACGTGTCCTCTGACATGTTCTATTGGTGAACATTGCCCCAGATAATTTAGTGTACGGCCCAATAATATATTTATACACAGTAATCATATCCCCACGCAAGCACCTTTTCTCTAGCATATATAATTGTAACTTATCCAGTCTCTCTTCATATTCAAGCTTCCCCGGTCCCCTTTAGTTGCCCTTCTCTGAACCCTTTCCATTTCAAAGATGTCCTTTTTGTACACAGGATTCCAAAACTGCACCGCATATTCCAAATGAGGCCTTACCAATGCTTTGTAAAGAGGGAGAATAACATTTTCCTGCCTTGAATCCATACCTCTTTTTATACAAGACAAAACCATGCTGGCTCTGGCACTGCTTGCTACCTTTAAGTTTATTACCCACCAAAACTCCAAGATCCCTTTCCAACAGGGATTCACTTAACACAGAGCCATTTATAGTATAAGCAGCAGAATGATTTTTAAGTCCAAAATGCATCACCTTACATTTATCAACATTGAATCTCATCTGACATTTAGCAGCCCAATGAGACAATCTATCTAGATCCCCCTGCAATGAGTGCACATCCTCTGAAGTTTTTAAGTCGACAAAGTTTTGTGTCGTCAGCAAACACAGAAACCTTGCTGACAATACCCACTTCCAAATCATGAATAAACAGATTAAATAGAAGCGGCCTCAACACAGAACCCTGTGGCACCCCACTTAGCACTTTAGTCCATAATGACGAAGCCCCATTTACAACTACTCTCTCTATCCTATTCATCAACCAATTTTCTATCCATGTACAAATGTGACTTCCAAGACCAACAGACCTCATCTTATACATTAGTCGCCTATGGGGAACTGTATCAAAAGCGTCTGCAAAAAAGTATACCACATCTGCTGCTATGAGTAAGTCTAAATTTCCACTCACTTCCTCATAAAAGCCAAGCAAGTTAGTTTTACTACTTATATTGTCAATCCTTGAAACATACTCTAGAATATGTTCCCTAATTAAACTTGCCAGTATCTTCCCCACCACTGATGTTAAACTTCCAGGCCTGTAATTACCCGGCTGTGAACGACTACCCTTTTTGAATATTGGAATAACATCAGTTTTTTTCCCATCAAGAGAACACTGGCCTAGATAAAACTAAACTTATCTCCCTAAGGACCCAAGGATGTATTTTATCCATTCCTGAAGATTTATTAATATTAACCTTATTGAGTTGTTTTTTTTACCATACCTTTGTTTAACCAAAGTGCATAGGATCATATTTACCCAGATCTCCCACCTATCAAGGCCCCCAGTGATAGCAGATATGGCAAAAGGCTGTACTTACCTATGTTTCGAAGGTCCATTAGGATCGCATATAAAGCAAGAAACAAAAGAAAAATACGGAGGGGTGATTACGTGGACATATTTTCTTTACTGCCCTTAGACTGCTTTATATCGGAAAAATTAGAAAAAGAGTAGGAAGCAGCAAAGAAAGAAGATGAAGAAAAGCGAAAGTTGCCTGATTCCCAAAACATTTGGGAATTGGCTTCAAGCCTTTTCCATATTGGCCAGTGTGATAGGAAATTCCCTGAAAACTGCTCGGCATTGTTCTGTTACTTGGATGGGATATGGGAAGCCCATAGAGTTTACGGGGGCCAAGGCTGGCTTTGTTACGACGAAGCATTCAGACAGCGGATGGCAGCCAGGTCGGAAGTAAAATGGGATCATAGGGATATTAGCCTATGGATGAGGCTTATGAACAATAAATCATTTCAAGGCTTCAACACTAGCAATAACCAGTCCTTTCTCGGGAGCACAATGGGAGGAGGATCAGGTTTGTTTGGTAGCACCAGTGGAGCTAGCGCACAAAAGCGTGGGGTCTGCTGGCTATACAATGATAGTCAGTGCAGATAGGGAGGCTCATGCAAGTTAAGGCACGAGTGCTCCTTGTGCTCAGGATCACACCCATTCGCAAAATGTTTTAAAAGAGCTAGAACGCAGTCACAGAGAAGCAGGTAAATGGGAAAAGGGGGAGACACCGGTGAGGCTACAGGCACTTTGCCCCTGGCTAGATAAATACCCAAATAAAGAAGCAGCAGAATTCCTGAAACAAGGATTTACGGAAGGTTTTAGGATACCTTCCACATTAATTGGCCCACAACTATGTAGTAAGAATTTAAGATCCGTAAAAGAAAAACTACAAAGAAAAACTACCAAAAGAGATCCAAATGGGATGAATGGCGGGTCCGTTTCAGAATCCACCTTTATCCAAACTCATTGTATCTCCACTTGGTCTAATCCCAGAAAAGGAACCAGGCAAGTTTCGCCTAAATCATCATATTAACATCAGTTAAATATGCATAATTTGATGAGGCAATAAAGCTGATTACTCAAGTGGGACAAGGTGCAGGGCTAGCTAAAACTGATATAGAATCCGCCTTTAGGTTATTACCTATCCACAAAGATTCCATACACTTGCTAGGCTGTTATTTTGAATCAAGCTACTATATTGACAGAGCATTACCCATGGGGTGCGCAGTGTCATGTTCGTACTTCGTGACATTTAGTTCATTTGTACATTGGGTTCTCTGTCAAGAGTCAGGAACAACTTCAATAATCCATTATTTGGATGACTTTTTACTAATTGGCCCCAAAAACACCAATCTATGTGCAGTGCTATTGCAAACTATCAGGCTTATTCAATAAAAGTTCTTATCGTTTAAAATGGTGCTAATTTTGCCCCAACCAATCAGATGTTAGCTTTCAAATGCTAAATAAGATCTTATTGGCTGGGGCAAAATTAGCACCATTTTAAACGATAAGAACTTTTACTGAATCTCCCTGTATGTTTAGAGTAGCCGAACAGTTTGAAATTCCATTAGCTCATGAAAAATTGTGGGCCCCACTACATACTTACAGTTCCTGGGTATAGAGATTGATTCCGAAGCTCAAGTCTTTCGACTACCAAAAGAAAAAATTATTTTGCTGCAGAACTTTATCAGGGACATCTTGTCAGTTAAAAAGGCAACATTACGCCAGATACAGTCCCTGCTGGGAAAATTAGCATTTTCTTGCCGCGTGATCCCCATGGGAAGAATTTTCTCCAGGACTGTGTTTGGTGACAGCAGGTGTGGTAAAACCACACCATTTTATAAGATTGAACAGGAACATAAAAGCAGACCTAGAAGTGTGGCAACATTTTTTAGTTGAATTTAATGGCCAGCTGTACTGGCAGTCCCCTTTACAATATCTGTTGTATTCAATTAGATCAACTGGACTTGAAATGTAGTTCAGATATACCATGACCTGGATGAATGAGAACCTTCACAAGCATATCCCCTTTACAATATAATGACGAGATACAACTATTTACGGATGCATCGGGAGCACAAGGCTTTGGAGCATTCTATTCAGGAAAATGGAGCGCAGGGCCATGGCCAAGCAATTGGAAAGCTTCCACTTTGTTAACTAACCTCACATTCTTAGAATTATTCCCTATTCTTATAGCAGTAATACTTTGGGGCCAACTTATTGAAAACAAAGCAGTAATGTTTCGCACAGACAACATGGTGGTAGTACATGCTCAACAAACTGACACCCTCATCCCCGCCAGTTATAACTTTACTTAGACAGTTGGTATTACAGTGCCTAAAACATAATATCACATTTTGAGCTAGACATGTGCCTGGATACTAAAACTCGATACCTGATGCATTGTCTCTTCTACAGTTTACCAAGTTTTTACAAAAAAGGTAAAAAACAACCAGACAAAAGGCGACCTATAACGATCGAAATACTTAAAATTTTATTAGGACAATTACCACATATCACACGCAATGAGTGTGAATGTTGTTTGTTTAAAGTAGCATTCGCATGGGCATTCTTCGGAGCCTTTAGAATATCCGAGTTGGTTAGTCGTAACACACAGGAAGACAGGGGCATTCAGTTGAGGGATATTCAGTGCTCAGCAGAGGAATTACACATTCTGGTTAGAGAGCCCAAGAATGCAAAAGGAAAAACGCTCAAGGTTACACTAGGAGGGATTAGAAGATAAACCAACATGCCCGATTTTATGTTATGAGCAATTCTTATTGGTCAGGGATAGGACAAGAGAGGGCTCCTTTTTAGTACACAGTAACAGCTCTCCATTATCAAAATATCAATTTTCAGCCATATTAAAGCAAGCAATGGCCAATATGGGGTTAGCAACAGGAGAATATAGTAGCCACTCCTTTAGAATAGGAGCGGCCACGGAAGCGGCAGGATGGAGATTAGGAGAGGATGAGATTTTCTTCGTTTATGGTCGATTTTCCCAGGAATGATTCTAATATGGTCAGAGATAGTACCAAGACACCATTGGCACGGCGCTCGATCATGGTCATCCATTGAACGAGCATGCATAAAAATTAACTAGGCAGTGGCAAAATTTGTCCAGCTTAATGGGGGACTAGTAGTGAGACACAAAGACTTGGAGCATGATACATCTATGTTCGGCCCAGATGGCGTCCATCTTAACAAGGTTGGTTTAGATCTATTTAATTTATCGTTACAAGATGTTTTAAAAAAAGCGTTGTTAGTTTGGCGCACCATGCACGGCTAAGGGGGTTAGCCAAGCAGGTGTTGGCGGGATCCTTGCCAGTCTGCCACAAAATTAAATGGTAATTTGAGTGCCAATTAAATGGTAATTGAGTGCCAATGTAAGAATAAGATCGGGTCAGACCCCATGAGGGTTAGGAATGAAAACGGGGATCGGTTGGAAAAAGACAAGAGGTCAGGCTGGTTAATTTAAGGTGGGCTAGCTCCGAAATATATGGTTACATTGGACCGCGTGGGCTAATTAAGGCAGCCAGCTGATTATGTGGAAGGGCAGACTGGCAAGGATGTCATTTATTGATCAACAAGTTGGATGGGAGTTGATCAAAAGTTTAATTAATTAATTAATTAATTAATTAATTGATTTAAAAAGTGGATTAAAAAGTTAATTAATTATAACGTTAATTTAAAAAGTTAATTAATGATAAAATTAATTTATTATAAAGATGTACTTGTCTTATTTACATAGCTTGGTTTTTAAATTGGTAAGTAAATAAAGCTGTGGCCATTTACATCCAAATATAACGGTGTAGTCTCTTATTTTAAAGGAAGGAACAGGGTAAGAAGGTAAAGGAAAGTTGGTAGGATGTAAGTCACAGGGTAGAGTGACTTGGTAATGCCAGAGTCATGTACAGTATTCCCGGTATTGCGCTTGGGAGAAGGAGAGCTTTTAGAAACATTACAATTTTTGCATAAACAAATAAATATTGCATATAAATATTTGCATATTGCAAATAAAAACTGGCACAGTAGGCAGAATTTTGAAAATATATATTTATATTTTTGTTTACAAAACTTACCAAATATTTCCGCAAATCTCATTTTGTGAATAAAAAATTATAGTTACCTATTTTTCAGGGGATTTCCTGATGTAAATTTGTATGTAAACCAAATGAGTGCAAAATCTTTCATTTTTTTTCTAATCACAAAATGCTAAATGCAAACTTCTGCTGGCAAGGAAAGCAGAAATGTACACATTGAATGAGCTGTTTCATTTCAAATCCGGAAGTTAAAAAGAAATGAATTCCATTTCCTGGGCTCCATAACTTCACTGCTATTACTCTCAAATTAAGAATTGTATTTACAGTAGGTGAATGAAACTTAGGCAGAAAGGAACAAAGCATCTTAATAGGGCATCCAAATAACTGCATGGCTCTCTATTGTCAAGCTAAGGAAACCAGGAGAAAAGGTAGGCAAAAACCTCAGATTTCCAGAAGTAGAGATGGCCAAATCTCACTAGTTTCGGTCCATTTTCAGGTTCCCAAACCTCGGTAAAATCCCGAAGATCCGAAAATCTGAAACCAGAACAAACTTTCGATAATTTTCGAAAGTATAGAGCTATTTTCGATAGTTTTCTAAAATAGCCTTGAACATTCGAAAATTCTGGGATATATGATCGGAGACCATTTTCAAGTCTCCGATCGTATTTTTCGAACGTTTGATGCTATTTTTGAAAATTATCGAAAATAGCTACGTACATTCGAAAGTTTGTTCCGAAGTCCTGAAATCTGGACGATCTGTCCGGATTCGGATGGATCATTCGGATTTTGGAACCGAGGAGTTATGTGTCAGATCCGGGTTTATGCCCGGATACCATCTCTATCCAGAAATAAAACATCACTCATTTGCTTGTGAAGGTTCTCATTCATCCAGGTCATGGTATATCTGTTGTATTCAATTAGATCAACTGGACTTGAAGTTTAGTTCTTTAAGACGTTTTGCTAGTCATCCAACTGGCTTTCTCAATTCAGAATGACTTGTACAAGAATCTGTGGCAATTATGTACCCTGGAAAACTACAACAGATACACCACTCATTTAGCTTGACAAAAATATGCTAAACTGATACAACGCCTTTTGGGAAAAGGTTCAATGAGCAAAAAAGTTAAAATATAAACTCTTTGTACAACACAGTGTAACTTACAGAGAAGAGAATGATAAAAACACATATTTTCATTTGGCTTTTATAGTCTATGGAGACTATGGAGATTATCAGTATGTATATCAAATGCTAATATCAATAGTAACTGTAAAAATTGGATAGACAGCTTGGGAATTATATGTGGGTAAGTATTGTAAGTAAGTGTATTGCGTATTTATGTTCCATGTGAACAGTTAGGTATGATTGTATGCAGGAATGAGTGTACTCTACATTTTTCTGTAGTGAGAGTAGTTGACAGCATAATGATGCATTTTAGAGACATAAGTAAGAAATTAAAAGAAAGCAGAATTGACACTACCCTAGAAAACTTTGCCAGTTTAGCCACTATACTTTTCTTTTTCTGTTCGATCCGCTGTGAAGGGACACCTGCCTTTTAATTGGAGTTGGGGGTTTGTTGATGGCAAACCAGGAATAATGTCACACATCTGCTTAACACACTCACTAGGACACCAGGCTGGGTTTTTTTCTCTTTCGCCCATAGAGGCAGCAGCTGATGGAGGGGGAGTTAAAAGAAGGATGAAGGCTGATTAGGCAAGAGTCATGGTAATGTGTGGATGCCCATGTGTTCTGCAAATGTTGCTCCCACTAGGCCAAATGTGTTTAGCACTTTTCACAACTGTAAATGTGTGATGCAGAATTTTCTCCCAACCCATGGTGACGGATGTACTGTGACTATGTTCACTACCAAAATACCTATTACTGGAGGCAATGTCACAACAAGTAGCATCAGCTGGAACCTTGCTCCTTGCATTAGCCCCCTGGCTGCTGTCACCCTATGGCATGACCACCTTCTTCTGTCTCAGTGAAAAAGGACTGTGCATGAGTGCCAATCTCAATTCCTCTCATTGCACACTGAGGATACTCATAGAACTAATGAAGGTTTTCATTCATCCAGGTCATGGTATATCTTTTGTTTTCAGTTAGATCAACTGGACTTGAAGTTTAGAACTTAAAATCATTTTGCTTGTTATCCGACTGGTTTTCCCAATTCAGAATGACTTGTGCAAGAATCTGCTGGCAATAAGTACCCTGGTAAGTCCCAATTACTAAGTCTGTTCCTCATAAAGCCATGCTTATTACTGCTTTTGATAATTGACGAATGTTCGAACGTCTGAGGCGCGAGTAAAATGGCTATTATACCAATACACGAGTAAATATCGAATTATCAAATCTACGAGTAAAATGTCTATTATACCAATATGCGAGTAAATAACGCATTATTGAATCTGCGAGGGAAATGTCTATTATATCTATTCGCGAGTAAATATTGAATTGTCAAATCCATGAGTAAAATGTCTATTATACCAATATGCAAGTAAATATCAAATTATCGAATCTGCAAGTTATTTTTGGGATAATTATCAAATGTTCAAACGCGAGAGCTCGAAACAAGCGCACGTGAGAGTAAAATCGATTTTTCGAAAGTCTTGGATATTTGAACATGTTCCCCAGAACATTTCCCAGGTCCCACAGCCATTTACATTAAGTTACCAGTGATATTTTAATTGTATTTTATTCAAACTTTTTTAACTATTTGACTCCCATTGACTTTAATGGGTCCGTTTTCGAACTGTCAAACCTTCCATATAGTTCAAAAGTTTGATAAATGGACCGAAATTATGAAAGTTCGTCCATCTCTAGTAGGGGAACAGTTTTAGGGGAGGAAGAGGAAGGGGGTGGAGCCAGGTTCATGGGGTAGCTGGAGGGCTTCTGGAGCTGCAAAGGAGATTAGATAAGGAGAAGGACTAAAGGATCTACAATTATCAGTAAGGGTTCTGTTTTTTCCTAATCTGGCATAACTTCATCTTCAGCCAGGTTCCAATAAAATAAAGTTATTGCTACAGTAATATAACTAAGTTATTAAATAGTACCTGTGACATTTTGGCGTAGTCGGCAGGATATTATAGCAGAAGAAAAGGATAAAATGTCTGAACCATCAGCAGAAATGTCAGATCAGCCTAAAATTAATCAGATGGACAGTGGCACTAAAGTAAATGATGGGGCAGGTACATGCAGCATACCTCTTGGGCCATTGACAGCACATCTTCCAAAGTTTGATGGGCACAATATACCCTTCAACGATTGGATTCAGAGGGTTCAAGGTACAATTCATTCTTACCAGCTCCCTCAAAATCTACATATTTAAGTGGCGCGTCACACCCTGATAGGTGATGCAGGGAAAACAGTGAAATATGCACCTGACAGTGACCATACAAGTCTAGAAGCTGTTTTTCGCTTATTAAAAGATGCCTATAGCAGTTTTTCCTCTGTTTCATCACTCTGGAATCAGTTTTACACTCGCTAACAGAAAGAAAATGAAACACTGCCCATTTTGCAAATGCTTTGTTAGGAATCACTGCATTTCTGAAAGAACATGAGGCAAGTACCTTAAGGGTGATGCCTGACATGGACATTATAATACGAGCACAGTTTATAAGAAGTTTGAGGAATGCAGCCCTTAGGAACACCCTGCGTAATAAAGTAGAAGCAAATCCCTCATACACTTTTCCTCAAGTTAGAACACTGACCATTTCTAGAGATAATGATTTTAAACTTGCATCAGGGCTACAGTGCACTGCCGCGGTTCAGAGCCTTTTGCCAGCAAAGTAAAAGCTTGGTGTGACTGAACTGGAAGAATTCCTTCAGGAAACCATGCTAGACCTCCGGGAACCTATGAGAAATATGAAGGAGGAACTGTCTCAACTTAAATAACAAGCCTCAGCTGGGGCCCCAAGAGACCACTTGTACCCATTATCAAATGAGAGGAAACAGGGCAGAAGTGGCCCAATGTGTTGGCAGTGTGGAAAAAAGGGACATTTGTCAAGAGACTGCCCATCCCACAAAACCTTGGTTAGCTGACTCCAGTTAAACTAGAAAGCCTTACAGTAGATGTGCTCACTGCGGGGCAAATAGAGGAAGGAACTAATGTAGGCCCTAGTATTATAGGCTCTTGCCCTATACTCACAGCAATAATTTGTAGAAAACCAGTGAACTTCTTAGTGGACATTGGGTCACAAGTTACCACAGTGGCAGAAGTGGCAGGAAACAAAACTATTCAGTTAGCCTCAGCTCACCTAAACAAGTTAGTATTTCACTGACTGCTGCTAATAATTTGCCCATACAAGTGGTAGGAGTAGCCTGGTTAGAAATCAAACTTTTTGGGGAGAGGATTCCTAAACAAGGGGTTGTTGTCATTAGAGGTACACCCCCTAGTGGCATGCCTGTGCTCCTTGGCATGAACACTCTAAGAGAACTGGATGGAAGATTATTCAGTGAGCATGGAAAATAGTTCTGGAGAATGCTTACCCCAGACCCAGCCAAAAGAAAGGCTTTGCAGAAAGTTATGCAAGTTTGTGGGGTACAGAAGACAGTACAGAAGTGTAAAGGGAAGCTGGGGCTCATCCCAGTACCTTACAAGGGAGGGTTTATTATACCACCCCACCAAGAGCTTGTCCAGCCTATGTTGGTAGGATCCTGTAAATGACTAGAGGGGGTGACTGTTGTGGTGGAGCCTCTGCAGCAGGGAAGCAAAGCATTTGTGGCTCAAACCGTTGGGGTTATCAACAATAGTAGAGTACTGTTACGTTTAATGAACTGTTCAGGGGCCCCTTTAGTGATTCCTGCAGGATGTACACTGGCAGAAGTCCAATCAGCCTTTAGACTTTTTGATGCCAGATAAATGAGAAACACCCTCATGTTCTATACAGTTTGCATCCCAAGAAATTTCTCAGGAAGCCTCGACACAACATCCTCTGGGATGGCAGAGCAATACTCTCCCAAATGATGGCTAACTTATCAGAGTTAACAGACTGCCAGGAGCAGGAGTTGGTTTCCCTGCTAGACAAACATGCTCACATTTTTTCACAAAGTGATGAGGATTTTGGTGGTGCAAGAGGAGTAGAGCATGGGATCTCAACTTGTGATCAACCTCCTATATGGGAGAGATACCAAACCATACTTCTAAACCTATACCAAGAGGTGAATCAATTACCCCAGAAAATGCTGGAAAGCCAGGTCATCACAGAGAATCACAGTCCATGGGTAGCACCTTTTGTGTTAGTCCAGAAAAAATGTGTGTCACTTGTGTGTGTACAATCAATGCTTAAACAACTGAACAACAAAGGATGCTTACCCTCTGACAATTTTTTTTCATTCTTTAATTTGGCCTCAGGGTACTGGCAGATACCAGTGGCAAAGAAGGATCAACCTAAGACGGCCTTTGTAACCTCTATGGGGGTTTAGGAGTTTAAGAAGATGCTCCTTGGACTAACAAATGCCCATGTCCCTTTTCAGAGATTCATAGTATAGTATAGTATTTGAGGTTGAATAAAGACATACGTCCATCCAGTCCAACCCATCTAGCAATATCCTCATTTCCTGCCTAACTGTTGATCCAGAGGAAGGCAAAAAAAAACACCAAATTTATGAAGGGGGAAAAAATTCCTTCCTGACTCCAAGTGGCAATCGGAAATTTCCCTGGATCAACTCTACTTTATGTATCAATACCAGTAACTTGCAACATTCCTTGTTTGCAGAAACTCATCCAGCTTTTTTTTTAAACTGACCAATGAACCTGCCATTACAACGTCCTCTGGAAGACATTTCCATAGCCTTACCGTTCTCACAGTGAAAAACCCTTTGCGAGCTTGAAGCTCTTAAGGGATGTCCTCGTGTCCTTTGACATGTTCTATTGGTGAACAATGCCCCAGATAGTTTATTGTATGGCCCGTTAATGTATTTATACACAGTAATCATATCCCCACGCAAGCGTCTTTTCTCCAGCGTACATAATTGTAACTTTTCCAGTCTCTCTTCATATTCAAGCTCCCCCAATCCCCTTATTAATTTAGTTGCCCTTCTCTGAAGCCTTTCCATTTCAAAGATGTCCTTTTTGTACACAGGATTCCAAAATTGCACTGCATATTCCAAATGAGGCCTTACCAATGCTTTGTAAAGAGGGAGAATTACATTTTCCTCCCTTGAATCCATACCTCGCTTTATACAAGACAATACCATGCTGGCTCTGGCTGTTGCCGCCTGGCACTGCTTGCTACCTTTAAGTTTGTTATCCACCAAAACTCCAAGATCCCTTTCTAACAGGGATTCACTTAACACAGAGCCATTTATAGTATAAGTAGCACAAGTATTTTTAAGTCCAAAATGCATCACCTTACATTTATCAACATTGAATTTCATCTGCCACTTAGCAGCCCAATGTGATAATCTATCTAGATCCCCTTGCAACGATTGCACATCCTCTGAAGTTTTTAATGGTCGACAAAGTTTTGTGTCGTCAGCAAACACAGAAACCTTGCTGACAATACCCACTTCCAAATCATTAATAAATAGATTAAATAGAAGCGGCCCCAACACAGAACCCTGTGGCACCCCACTTAGCACTTTAGTCCATAATGATGAAGCCCCATTAACAAATACTCTCTGCATCCTATTCTTTAACCAATTTTCTATCCATGTACAAATGTGACTCCCCAGACCAACAGACCTTAGCTTATTCATTAGTCGCCTATGGGGGACTGTATCAAAAGCCTTTGCAAAATCCAAGTAAACTACATCTACTGCTATACCAGAGTCTAAATTTCTACTTACTTCCTCATAAAAGCCAAGCAAGTTAGTTTGACAAGATCATGGAGCAGTACTTAGGAGACTTGAACTTTGAGACACTTTTAGTGTATCTGGATG
This sequence comes from Hymenochirus boettgeri, assembly GCA_019447015.1. NCBI lineage: Eukaryota > Metazoa > Chordata > Amphibia > Anura > Pipidae > Hymenochirus > Hymenochirus boettgeri. The sequence continues at coordinate 142,014,550 of CM033474.1, forward strand.
ACGTGATAGTTTTTGCACCTACATTTGGGAATCACCTAGAGCATCTGGACCAAGTTTTAAACCGTTTCAGTCAGAATGGGCTAAAGCTAAAACGTAAGAAATGTCACCTGTTCCGAATGTCCTTGGAGTTCCTGGGGCATGTTGTCACCAAGGATGGGGTGAAGCCCACTCATGCAAAAGTGCAAGCAGTCCTTGACTGGCCAGTTCCCAAAACAGTGACTGAGCTATGACATTTTTTAGGACTGGTGGGATACTATAAATGTTTGATCAAAAAGTTTGCTCATGTAGCTGAACCACTACTATGCCTGCTGTGAGGTCTGGGGGGCTCTAAGAAAAAGAAGGCATAGAAAGTTGATCCTCACAAAAATTATGACGAGAAAAGAGAAAAAAAGGGGAGAGAATGGAATCTAAATGAAATGGATCAAAGGGCACTAAAAGATTTGGAAACACTTCTAAATGAATGGGAGAGTGAAAATGAGGGGCAAGGGGATTGGCCTAAGAAATTTAGGAATAAATAATTGTGGTACCCCTTGTATTAAATGTCCCCTAATATTGTCATGTTTCTAAAATTAGTCACACAGGATGTTGAATCTATGCCAGAAAAATGTATTATCGAAGGGAATCTGACGAAAGTAAAACAAAAGGCATTGTGGGATCTAGAAAAGAGACAAGACATGATTGTCCATGTGGAGGATAAAGGTGGGAACATGGTTGTCATGTCCAAGGACCAATATAAGATTCAGGGCCTGCAACAACTTTCACGGAGGGATCAATATGAGGTGTTGGGTGCCAATCCCGTAAAAAACATTCAAAGAAATCTTTGGAGTATCCTGTCAAAAGCCTTTGAGGATGGTGTGATAAGTAGGGAGGAGAAGGAATTCATGTTCCAAAAACATGCTAAACTCCCAACGTTTAACACCATCCCAAAGGTCCACAAGAAAAAACGTTTTCCCCCGGGTCGTTGCATTATCTCAGGACAAGGGGGGCCAACTGAGAATATAAGTAGGTTTGTGGATTCGGTACTGCAGCCATTTGTAAAAAGTCTAAGCTCATTTGTTTTAGACTCTTCTGATGTATTATGAAAAATCAGTGATTTAGAGGTGGAAGAGGCCCTGTTGTTGGTGGCCTTGGATGTTGAGGGGCTCTACTCCTCGATACCGCATGTGGGCCTCAAGGCATGCAGGCACTTTGCCACACTACCCTGGTAAGACAGGGGAATGGCTGTGGTGAGGTCCCAAGTTCTGCGCTAGATGGAATAGTGAGGAGATCAGAGGCTGACCAGAAGGAATGCAGCGCGGCAAAGTCCTGTTGGATTCCAGAATAAACCCAGGGGAAGGTAGTTACGAACGGGACTGGTAATGTGTACAACCTGCTTTTTTTCCAAATTTTATTGTGTATATGGACATTTGTTGATGTATAGAATTGGAATTGACAACGCAGGGATTCAGACTTCAGCTTTTTTAGTACGGGGGACGCCCCGTTTTTAATGTAGATGGGTGAAGGGTACTAAAGAAATTTTGTACTATTTATGTGTATTGGTGCATTTTGGTGAGAGTATTCTGTATGGCTGAATTAACTTCATTTATGTTGTTAAACAGTGTTGTGCTTCGATTTGGTGTTCTGTGTGCATGGGGTTAATGACTCCCTGCTTGATAGGTGTAAAAATTAACTTAAGCTAGAAACGATCTGGACATGCCCTTTAAAGATTTTAAATGCTGTTTTATTCTTTTCCATTTTTCCTATTTACATCAGAATTAAGCCACATGGGTGTGGATTTTATTTTTACATTTATTTACTAAGGGTATAAATTGAGATGTGAAAAGGTTTAAAACACCTTTAAAAACACTTCTCTTCTCTTCAGTACCTTTACCTGAGAATATATCTCCCCAATTTATATGCTATTAAGAGCTATTTTTATCCAGGTAAAATTTACTTTCCTAAAATTAAAAGTTATTGTTAACCCAGTGCCATTTTCCCTTTGATAACATAAGTTAAACGATACTATTTAATGGTCACTATACCATAAGCCATATCTATAAAACATTCTGTGTCATTAGATATTACCAGATCCAACAGAGCACCTTTTCTAGTAGGAAGTTCAACCACCTGGGAGAGGAAATGTTCATGTAGCACATTTAGGAACCTATTTTCCATAACTGTATTGGCAGTTCCACTACTCCAATCAATTTCAGGGTAATTAAAGTCCCTTATAATCAGAATGTGCCCCAAACTTGCATCCTTTGCTATCTTCATATGGAGTTGACTCACTTCCTCCTGGCTAGCATTTGGTGGCTTGTAGCAGACACCAACAAAAACTTTACCCTCCTTCCTGTTGCCCCTTTCTAGTATGCCTAAACAAGTACAGCCCAGTCCCGAAAATTATTTAACCATATGTCTGATATACTCAGGTATATATACTCCTTAAGTCAGCAAGCATAAGGTTTTACAACCAAATTAAGGACAAACACTTTTAGGGACATTCCTCTTTGGCCACTAGGAATAGAACCTGGGCTAAAGTCACACTAACCAGGTTAACCCCACAGCTGTGTAGTGATTCATCCTTAAGAATTTAACGCCAGCTAATAACTGCCATTAAATACTCACAGAGACACACATCTGCTAGTGAATCTTGTATGGGAGATCTACCCAGAGCAGCTGCAGTTCTGGGTAAATCTCCCTATTTATTTCTATAAAACACAGAAAAAACATACATGAAAAAGCTATTACATTTTCTCAAAATTCCACAAGGCAGAAGCAGCACACCTATTCAACTCACACATAAATACTAATATGATTTTTTTTTGTCATTGACATACTCGTACAAGAGCAATATGATTGGTTACCTCTGCTGGACCAACCTTTGCAGCATTATGTGTTTCCAGCAGGCAGTTTTGCTGCTGATGGTGCTGAAGCTGTGACAGGTGTGACTGCCTGACTTAGTACATTCTGTTGTCCAGGGTACATACTTAGGAACCAAAGGACTACCAGGTTTAAAATGTTTATCAGCTAGCACATGGGATAGGCTCAGGGGGGTACAGGGGGTACAGGGGGTACAGGGCTGCATGTTAGGAGGACTCCCCAGATGAATGAGGAGAGGATAGCTAGGGTGCAGTAATTGAGATGACAATCCAGCAGTGGCAAATTGCTGCTTATCACCATTTGCTGGGGCCCCAGGCTGAATCTGAAACTACTGAGGCAACATGTGGTGGAGTCAAAGGGGGTTTACAAAGAGTGGAGACTGTTTGGACCTAAGTAACTAAATGTGTGGGGGTGCCTCTTTGTACCTCTGTGCTGCTCCCACTATGCTCTTTAATGCAGCACCATATGTTTCCACATGAAGTGCTTAGTGTTGCAGGCACAGACTATAAACCACAACAGCCTGCTGAGCAACAAGGAGTAGGCTTTGGAGCAGAGGTCATCTGCTACTGTGGGGCACTGGCATTTGATGACTAGATGTGGTTGATGCTTTGCCACCATGTGCACTAGTAGGTAAGTTGCCCCTGATCACAGCCTTGCTTCTGGGATTAGACTCCTGCTCTCCCTTTGAAGTAGGTATGGCACCCTTGTGTGGTCTGTGACCTTGTCTACTTCCTCATTATCTCTGGGGGCTATGTCACAGAATGCAGTGTCTGTAGACCAAACATGGCCAACCAAAAACATGTTTGTAAGTGACCAAACCCTGCACGGTGGGATATACAGTAGCACCTACATGTGGTGAACCACTCCTGTCTTGCCCTTTACACCTTTTCCCATTTCCCTGTCTAATACCTATCCACTGATGGGCAAACTGCGGCTCTCCAGATGTTTGAAAACTACAACTCCCAGCATTCCTATGCTTCTCTCTGTAGTTGAGGAATGCTGGGAGTTGTAGTTTTCAAACATCTGGAGAGCCGCAGTTTGAGGATCACCGCAATAGCCCAATCAAATTTAATTTACCAAGATATATATTAAATAAAATCTTATTATATATTGTTATATATAATTTAAAATTTCATGGGAGTTGAGTTGGGAACGTGTGGAAAATGGAAATGAATTATGTATACTTTTTAAAAAAAATGAAGGTCACCAGGAGTATTGGTTATGATTAAGTAGCAGTAAATATAGAATTGCAAAAAATATAAGTAAAGCAGGGAAAAGCATAATTAAAGTTGAATTTTAGTAAGTTTCTTTCAGCTGTAGCACAGAATCAAATTTTAGTAAGTTTCTTTCAGCTCTAGCAGGGAAACATCCCTAAGTTGTATAGTCCAAGTACAGGCTTTTAGCCCTGCTTATGGGGAGATTAAATTCACCAGGTGTTTTAGCCCTGAAAAGGACTTTTGCTTTAAGTTAGGGGGAAATAACCACCAAACTGAAATCCACTCAAAAAAATTGAACAGTCTCTCTCCTACTAATAAAGCAGTCAGCTCACCCTACTAAACTGTCCAACATATTGAAAAAGTGTTGCCGGGCAGGGAGACTTTTGTACCTAGGGGTTTGGTTATTGCAAAAAAAAAAGTAGGCAGTGATTGGCGAGTGATTGGCAGTGACAAGGCATTGCGTAGATAAAAAAATAGTTCCAATGGGTCAGAACATTCTGTACTCTACTATTCTGTAAATCAAATATCTTGTTAACTATAAAATCATTCATTTTTAGTTGTGGAAAATTATATATAATATATAATCTGTTTTAAGTGCTACAACTTGATTATTTTACTTGCATATAAATATACCTTTTTATTTGATCACACTACAACATTTTGCAACACATTTTGCAACACATTTTTTGTTTAGAATATATACTTTAAAATAGCAAGACCAGACCAAAATAAAGTAGAAATAAATATTAGATGTGCAGCCTTTGTGTTTACACTACTACACAGCACCATCTCCTGGCTTTTGTAGAGTCTTATTGTTTGTTTCTCTGAAAACAAACCATGATCTTGGACAATATGAAAATATACTCTTATTTCATATAGACTTACCAGGTCCAGAAATTTACATGTTATAGAAATGAAAAATAAAAATGGTTTTCAGAAAGTATTTACTTTGTTAATGTAGAAATATTGATTTGTCAGCTTAGCGGTTGTGTCTAAAAATGGCAAGAGACAATAAAAATCCCTTGCTGCATTTCCTGCACACTGCGAAATCTTCTAAGGTATTTTAAGACCTATATTTTAATAAAGTTACATATGAATAACTATAATAATAAAGTTGACAGTGTAATAACACATATTGCCTTGTTTATAGACATTAGGCAAATCATTAACTTTACTTTTCATAGCTTAATGATTGTTGATAACATTTTGCGTTCACTTAGTTTCAGCGCTTTTAGATTTTAAAAAAACTATGCAGGGTTAACTTCCTACACAGTGACATGGGGCAGGAGAAATATATGTTTTTTTTTTACCTGTGTTAATCAAAATATGCAAGCATTATATTAGATTTATTTTACATACCGTATACTGTAATTTCTAATTATTAAAGTTAATATTTTCTAAAATGTGTTAAACTGTCTTTTAATGCTGAAATTGTTTTAATAAAAGTAAGTTAAAGAAAATTAATAACAGACAACTGAACTTTATAAAAGACTAAACATAAAGAACAAGCCCTCATTCACTACACTGACCCTTTCTTTCTTAATGTATTTCTTTATTTATCTATTTAAGATCTAGTCCTGCAAAGCTTTCAACAAAGTTGGGGAACTGATAGCCAGCTCTGATAGCAGTCCGACTTAACCAGAGAAAAAAATGTATGTATATTCTTCGCCTATTGCTTTATATGTGCCATGACTGCTTGTTTTGGTCCAATCAGACCTTGTCACCTTTACAACTCAATAGTAGAAAATGTACTTCAATAAATAAATCAGGTTCAGAGAGGATCAGAGATGGCAAATAGAGGTAAGTTAAGGTAAATTACTAGCTTTACCCCTTAGGAAACTTGGTACAGCTTAGGGCTTTAGTTCCCTTTTAAAATATTAAGGTTGCTGCTAAGTATTTGGTAAGATTCATTTTATTTTAATATTTTGTTTCATTCTCATTTAATCAATATTACCATAGTCCAGCTTTTGTCAGTTTCATCAGGGTCAAAACAAATAAAAATATTTAATCTAAAGATGAACATGAAGAAGGGAGCATAGCAGGATACAGGAAAACAGGTGAACATTTGAAAGACACAAGAGTTAAAAATAAGTGATAACTGAAGAATAAGCGAAAGGACAGCAAAAGCTAGATCCAGGGCAAAGGGAAAAAGCTTAGGTCACGTTAAAATGTTTAAGCAATAGGGTATCTCTAGTAATAAAGTGTATTTATGGCTGGATTGAGAAAAAAGTGCAGTCTAGTTAGTGGTATGATACAGAAAGAAGCAGCAGGTCATCTCTCTTCTTGTATGACTTTGAGGTTTGAGATTTTTTTCTTAAAAAAAAAGTGACTAAACCCCAGTAACTAATCTTTACTATCTACATTTAAGTGTACATAGAGGTTGGCTGGTGTGTTATCACTTAGGGGGAGTCCTTAAGGGGTAGGAAATGTATGTGTAATGATTTATGTATCAGAGAAATGTAAGTATTGTTATGATGGTTTTAAAGTGATTATGTTGTGTAAATGTGCATATGTTTATGTTAATATATTATGTATTTGCTCATCTGGTCATAATCTGTTAAACAAATGATGGAAAATGGTGAGGGTTAAATTTCTATGGTTTTTCATTCATTCTTTCAAGACTTAAAGGTAATGTTTTAATGGATAATCCAAACCAATAAGTATATTTTTTCACATGTTTACAAATATTTCTGCTACATTTTGTGTATGATATTCATGTGGGTTTAAAAAATCAGATACATGCATACTTACAAGAAAGACATGTGTGCTAAATAACTCACGCTGTGAATATGAAATGTCAGTACAAGTCAGGCAAGTTGCTCTGGCACACTCTTTAAGTTCTGAACAATTAAGTGTTTCCTTTAGGCTCTTTTCATTACAGAATTAAATGTGGTTAATTTAGTCACTAATGTTTGACTTCCTAATACTGTTCAACAAATATTTTTCGAATAATGAAATGCTAGGGAGCATGCATTATTGACAAAGCTTGATGCTGCACTTATGCACTTTACATTTCTCTTTGTACAGAATTGTAGGGAAGTGGAGTTGATTGATCCGTGCATTTGTGCTATTTATTTGCAACAAAAATGCAAATAGATTGAGCATTAGGGAATAGCAGATATGTGCATTAGGGAATATCAGATCGAAATAAGATACATTTGTAGACTTTAGGAAATAGCTGCCAATATGGTATGTATGTATTTCCAGAAAAAAAAACCTAGGGTTTAACACACCTTAAATAATTTTCTCTTCTGATAATTATCATACACATGATTAACACACCTTTAATTTTGTATTCCATTAATTATCAAGTCATTCAGATATGCATTATTTGTCTCTAGTCATAGTCAATTACATGTACCCACTATCCTTGGTTATTCTTTATGTTTCTCTTTGTGTTTTGAAAAAATTAAATTGTTACACAATCTCCTAAAACATAAGCCATCCTCTTCCATTTAACCCTTTCAGTTAATCAAGATCACAATGCCAACTCTAGTTCCACTATATGCATTAATCTGTAGTCTGTTCATTACTAGTCAGCCATTTACACTATCAGGGTTATTCAATAAAAGTTCTTATTGTTTAAAATGGTGCTAATTTTGTCCCAACCAATCAGATCTTATTTAACATTTGAAAACTAACATCTGATTGGTTGGGGCAAAATTAGCACCATTTTAAACGATAAGAACTTTTATTGAATCTCCCTGTATGTATTTTATCCACTAGTTACTCCCATTTACTTTCTTTGTTATGGCTGTTACCTGGACAATGTTTTGGCCCTTGAGGCTATGCTTGACAAACGCCCAGGATCAATGGGCAAAAACTGTTTGCATGCTGTATAGTCAATAGAAATCCCATAAGTGCATTGGATTTTATATATCTACAACCTTCTGGGAGATATACTACAGTCAGAAGGACATAATTTTCAGTGAGATTTGTAGTAGCCTACTGCTGTGTCGATTATAATCTCTCTCTCTCTCTCTCTCTCTCTCTCTCTCTCTCTCTCTCTCTCTGTATATATATATATATATATATATATATATATATACACATCAAGATTTGGATCATGGGCACACACTCTCACACAGTTCTTTGCCTTCTACTTCTTGCCTTGGTACTTCTCTGCAGAAATACTCAGTAAAATATGGAAAAAAAAGAGCACTCAAGGGTCTTTTTTTGCTCATTTATTATTTCAAAGTGCAACAAACTAAAAAAGCTAAAAAAGATTACACATAGTGAGCTTTTAACAGTATAACTACACCCCTATATCATGACATCACAATGTGTGCTTAATTAGCAAAACGTTAACCATATAATTTCCACAATTATCAATACAATCTATAAAGTGCATTTCATAGTTATCAACTCTTTAGTGCAAACTATAAAGTGCTATATGAGGGATAGAATACATTTTACATAGAATTATATTATTAAATAGCTTAAAATAGATGAATGTGTCAAATGCTACTTAGTAACATTTGACACATTCACCTATTTTTTTGCATTTAAATGCACGTAAGTAACATTTGACACATTCACCTTTTTTTGCATTTAAATGCACATAAGTAACATTTGACACATTCACCTATTTTGAACTATTTATAATAATATGTATTCTATCCCTCATGTAGCACTTTGGCATGTAGTTTATACTTTGCACTAAATACACTGTTTAAGAGGTAAGAGTTGAGAACTATGATTTGCACTTTATGGATTGTATTGACAATTGTGGAAGTGTTATTGTTAACACACACACACTTATATATATATATATATATATATATATATATATACTCCAGCACACAGGTCTTTAAAGCAGCAGTTAGCAGTTGATATATTAATTATGCCCACATGCAGCAACGTTCTGGAGCCAACAGCTCCTTTTTCAAGCTACAAATTAGAAATGACATGATAGTGAGAATCCCCTCCAACTCCCATAAATACACACAGGAAATTACATCATCCCATACATAGTTACATCGATACACGCCCACATATTAATGCCATGAATTCAAAATGAACACCTATTTCCACTGGATGTTAACCCATCCCTTAACCATTATTTAAATATAATATATATATATATATTTCACCCCCACACAGTGTCCATGTATTGAAGGGAAAAGACTGATCCATCTGCAATATTTACACAAATAGGTACAAATCGTAGTCGCGGTTGAGGCCCTTGAGTACCAGTGAGTTCAATCTGTGAACACACCAAACCTCTCCTATTTCGATGATATATATATCATCGAAAAAAACAGAGGCACTCACAGGACTTAACAAGCAGCGTGGTTGTTTAATCAAGCTTGATTAAACAACCACGCTGCTTGTTAAGTCCTGTGAGTGCCTCCGTTTTTTCCGATGCTGCATAAATTTGGATAGAGCACCCAGGCTGTTGATTCTATGGAGTGCCCGCTGCCGACGACCTCTGTGTATATATATATATATATATATATATATATATATATATAAGCTCTGTATATATATATATATAAGCTCTGTAAGTTCACATGAGTCCCTGGAATAGATCATACTAAATAAAGAGAGAAACAGGTATGGTCTTGTTGCCCCGGGGAACATATATTTTTTTCACTAGGTTAGGACTGATGCTGGGATACTGCCTTATAGTTGCGCATCAGCTGACGCATGTTTGTACAAACAATGTAACTAAAGGTATCCATTTGAACTTCAGTGCAGGTGATTACCCTTCATTGCTTGCATACATGTCTAATTCTTTTACCCATTTCATTTATAATTGTATGTGTAGTTGAGTGCTGGAGTATTTTTTGTAATGTATAAATTGCCGGTCCTCCATTGCACCGCACCTGAAAGTATTTTTGAATAAAGGTTTGAGCAGTATATATATATATATATATATATATATATATATATATATATATATATTTCTTGCATATAATATTTGATATTATGATGTGGCCCTTGCACCAGATTGAAGATATAAAGAATAGTGAATAGTTCACAATTTGTTACAAAGTTACCATATTGCTGTAGAAAATCTTATCTTTCACCCAAAGGGCACTAGATGGCATGATAAATATAGCAAAAGAACTAGAAGAGCAATAATAGATTTTTTTTGTTGTTGTGAGGGAAAATGCTAAAAAAAAAAGAGCATATATATATATTATTATTATGCAAAATAAGTTTCAGCTCATTAACTTGCAATGAGAATTTTTCAATTCCAAAATTAGTGCTACCAATGTACCTACCTGCTTGAAAGGTGTTCCCTGGAGCTTTCTATCTTTACTATTATTTCTCTCCTTATATTAGAATTACTTGTAAGGACTGCAGGAATGATATTGATAGACTGCACCTACTGAAGGATTGCAGAGGACATGGTTTACAACTGTGCAGTTTTCAAAGGTAATGTTAGGGTGTGTCTTAAAGGGCCGATAGTCTAATTAGATTTTTCATTAGATTTCAATTTTATGAAACAGAATTTAAAAGCATTTAAAAGAGGAAGGCCAGAAATACAAGCAGCCACACATTACATACGGTACATAGGAAAAAAATCTTACTATTTTGTAAATATGTTGTCATTTATACAGTCAAATACTGCATTATTCTTTTTATATTAGTGTCCTACTTTAATGGAAATTAAAGGTAAATTAAAGGGTTTATTCTGACTTATCGGCTTACTTTTTCAACTTTCATCATATTTGGCTGATCTTGCATTCCATTGGAGACTTTTTACCAACATGTCCAATTGAACTTTCATTCCGCAATGACCAAATATGGATCACATATTTGTATGTATGTATAGTCAAAAAAGTCATTCAAGGGAGATGAATACATTGATAGTTCAGTACATAAATATATAAAGTATAAAAATAGAAGTGCTAGAGCTTTTGCCACAAAAGGAGGTCCCTGCCCCGTAGAACTTACAATCTAGTTACCAGTGTGTTCCTACCTTATATTGACTGATCACTGAAAAATCAGAGAATTGACTCTGATATATGTGAAGCTGCATATTAAATGTTAGACTACAAAATTATTGTACTGAAATGCTGACATGTATATATGTATAGTGATTATCACCTTTTCAACCACAGTTAGTAAGTTTTTCTATTGCAATTTTTTTGACTTTTAAAATATTTGTCAAAATCCACAGATCCATATCAAAACCAGGTTAATTTCCATACATGGACTCATCTTATGATATAAGAGAAAAAAGGTTAAAAAATATGTAATTTAAAGGTCAATTTCAATCTGTATTTTTAATCAGCACCTCTTATTTTAAGGCTGAAAGTGATACTGTTTAATGAATATATGACATTTATTACATGTTATCCCCCATTGTATCTTATGAATATGGCTGCCAAGGTAAACTCCCCAAGAGGTGTTCTACCTCAGCGCTCCTTGCCAGACTGATGTGTTGCATTCCGACAGTTGCTTTTTTATGTACAAAATTTGTTTGGCAGACCCAAGCTGCTCACATCAATATATTATTAAAGTGGAAAATAAACAAGCATGGAGTAAGATGATATAAATATTTTGCCTGCTAAACATTTTTTTTTTTGAGAATTAATTTTCATAAATTTAGAAACAATGTGCAGATGTGGCACAGCCACATGGAGTGCAATTATTTATACCCTAATCAAAAAAAAATCTTTACATTTATGTTTCCGAAGATAAAGATAAAATAATACTCTGTGGATATAAATGGTAAACACAAATGGATATTGTTCTTGACATCTTATGAAGTTGTCTTTCTCCCTTGTTTCTTGAGAGAACATGGGACCTTCTGGGTCTCTACCAGAAGTACTAAATTTTTAATAAAGGTCCCTGAAATGCTGGGCAGCAAGATGTTGTCACCTCGGCATATTTTATCCCTGATCAAACATTAGCTGGCAGATGTTATAAACTTGTAACAGTGTCTCATCTTCATCGGCTGCTGGTTTCATATCAAGAATACAAGTTCTCATTCAATATCATGTTCTATTATATTTACCTCTGTGTTTCTTTAATTATCAAAAGGATTGTATACTTAACAAATATATCTAAGTAGGTTTCTTCTTTTTTTTTTTACAGAGACAAGAATTAAAAAAAAGGAGGGGGGGAAATGAATCATATCTCAAAACACTGCTCAGTGCACTGAATATTTAACTATGTAAATGTAAATGAGGCATTTATAAATAAGGAATTAACACAGAATTGTGTCCCATGGGAATCATTGTGTTTTACAACATTTAAAATATCCATTTTTTCTTTTTTATAAAATATACTGTTCAACCAGTGTAACTAGGTATTAAAGTGTCCTAACCTTCCCCATTTTCCTTAAAGGGCATGTCCACCCTTCTAAAAATTTTTTTATATAATACTCTCCCTGTCCCCCCAGCCCCAACCGCTATAGTTTTAAGTTCAGAAAGTGCCCCAAATATTACTTACCTTCCCTCTTACCTTACCTTCCCAACTGCCGGGAGTTCAGTGCGGCGGAGAAAAGAGGGAAGGTAAGTAATATTTGGGGCACTTTCTGAACTTAAAACTATAGCGGTTGGGGATGGGGGGACAGGCAGAATATTATACATAAAGGATTTTACGCTAGGGGGAGGGAATCCTAATCAGGGGAGAAGGGCTGCAGGGGGAGAAGGGCTGCAGTGCGCATGCCAAACTTCTCCCAGAGGGGAGACAGGAGGCAGAGTCCTATATAGACTCTGCAGTACTCCTGGTGGGCGTTTTTTTGGACTTTAGGGGGGGATAGCAGAAGAACCAGGTGGAGCTGGGATGTAAGGTAAGGATTAAACTACACTACACAATGGGGCCAGTAGTGGGGGGGATTATAGTTTTGGGGGTGGACATGCCCTTTAATGTCTATCAATAGTAACAGATCCTCACACCTTAGTACTAGATGAACTTCTGTACTAATACAGAAGAAGAGGCATTTAAAGTACTATAACTTCCCCTTTCCACGCATAATAGCCTAATATGTTATTTTACAATATGACCATCTTCCCTCCTACTAAAAAAAACATTCAAATGGGAATCATTTTTTAATTTTTTTTTTTTTTTTTTGTAGTTTTTATCATAATATTTAATTGTTGGCATGGAAAAAGTATTTATCAACAAGGTTAGAAAGTCGGGTTTTCTCTTCATGTTCAGCTTTCTAGAGTAGCCTCTAAAATATAAAAAATTTTACTTGCCAACTTTTTATTGAATGTCATGTCTCTAAACCAGACTTTTCAACAATAGACAGGCAAAGCCTTATGGACCCAGTTACTTGAGGACGATCCAAAACCCCACGTTTAAGATGGTGTCTGACTCCTTGCAATACCACAGGGCTTTATACGGACCACTGATTGGTTCTCTTTTTTTTACTGATAATGTAGACTTTCTTTTAGTAAGACAGTATACTTTTCATTTTGAGGAAATTATGCAGCAAAAGTAAAATGTCAGCCCATCGAGACCTAGTAACAAGTCATCCAGATGTGAATGATTATATTATGTGCAGTCTCTGAAACATCTCACTATATTCATCTAATAATACCATACAGTCTTTCCACTATGACTTCAAGGTACATGATGAGAAGCGTTTTATTTATTTAATACCCCCCCTCTTCAAAGATCTTGATCCCATGCTGGCTTGCCTTGTTGGCAATGATTGATTACCCAATATCTAATTAAACCTGATCCAATCACTTATTATGCAGAATGGAACAAACAAACTGAAGTTGACTGTCAGGCAGGTGATTGATGATACTGCCAATCTAGCTTTTGTTGCGTCTAATGTCCTGACGCTTGTAACAACCAGCTAAAGCTGTGCTGGACAAAGTGTTCTGTCATTCTCCACATGAATTCTGCCTTGCACCTTCTATTTTTCAAATTAACCCTTTTAACAATAAAGGGAAGAAAATAGCAGGGCATGTATATTTGTGCTTGATTATATAAGCATTTTTGGACTCCCCCAAGGGTATATAGAGAGCAAGCAAAATTGACATCTATCTGAGAGTAAGATGAAAGAAACAGGAAACAGACATTAGTTTCAGACAGCATAAAACAATGAATTTACCTGATGAAAATGACAGATATTTAACAAAATTGTTAAAAAATAATAATAATAATTTTTTTTACCTGAAAAAAACAACACTTTTTTTATGCAAAATATCACTCTTTTTTTTTTTCATTTTTTAATATTTGAAATTGGGTATAGACAAATTCAGCAGTACATTCCATATACATAACTACATTATGCACAACATATTTATTTCACTGTCATGGTACTGTACTATGTTTTTTGGAATTAACAGATTTGCATGACTGGATAATAATCTTTTAATGTTGTTTGGGAATGGAATTTTTCATCTTAAATGCACATTTACTCTTAGAATTACGTTTAATGTCAGTTTATTTCCCCTTAAATGGAATATACATTATAATGATTGAAGAAGGTACCACTTTTATATTTTGTCCTCATCACTAATTTTACAATGTGCATACCTTAGTGCTTATCAGTAGAGAAACAAAGTAGCTGCAGTGGATAGTAAAGCTAGCTATACAAAAGGGTGATAAAACAAAGACCCATGACTTCCCGATCAATATTTTTGATCAGTTTATCAGTTTGATTAATGTAATTCAAAGTATGCAGATGATGTGATCCCCCTGCAAATTTGGAAGCAGTGCAGTGCACCCAATGCAGTATCCTTTAAGATTCAAACAATTTGAATTATGGTTATAAATGCAAGAAAAAAAAAGCCCTCCCAACCCCACACTGGTACACACTGGACCCTGGTACACAAATTTACTGGTGCACCCCTACACCCACTCTATTCTTTTGCTTCCATGGCAACCATAAACACAATAGAGAATAATGTATGTATTTAGTACAAATTAATTATGAAACACCCTCTTTCAAGTTTTAAAACTCGCGACATACAGAGGCACATACATTCCTAACTTAATGCGTCCTTTCAAGAGAGTAAAATCCATGTTATCTGATGTAATATTATATTTACACCTGTTTTACAGGGGCCTGCACCACTTTGAAGTGTTTTTGGAAGCAGCACAGCACACCCAATGCAGTATTCTTTCAGTTTTGCTCCTGGAACTTGCAAGCATGGGCCAGACAGGCAGTCACATCTGTGATTAGCTGAGAAGCAGTCAATCACTGAAATGGCTGCCCTCAATGGAGAGCGCTGCGGGAACGAAGGGCTGTAAGTAGAGTTCAGAATCTTTTTTTAGAAATCTGACAATGCAGTTGGGGGTGGTCCGGGGAGCCCTACACTACAGCAAAGTGGTTTTATGCTAGCTGATGGCCAGCCAGAGAGGGATATTCAGGGTGGGAAAGGGCTCCCCTGCACAGGCCACTGTCCTCTGAGAGGACATGGAAGTGGCAGAAACCTTTTACACAGGAAGGCAGCCCCTAATCTTCAGTTTCCTGGACTTTGGACAAGCACTGTAGGAGAACCATTTGGAGCAGAAATGTAAGGTAAGGATTTCTTTTTAAACTATACAGTGGGGCCAGTATTGGGTTAAATTTTAGTTTGGGGTGGACATGCCCTTTAATCTCCATACACTTCTGCCAATGATTTAATGTGTGTACACCTATCAGCTGATATTGTTATGCGATTAGATTGCTTTACAATGTTGGGGAGTAAATGCATTGTTCTCCTGCACTGCAGAAGGTCAACAGCTCACATCCCTTCCACATAGGATAGAACAAACTGCTTGGCTACTGCTAAGCAGCCTGTCTGGGGATCTTTTGAGAGATTTAGGTTTATTTAATGCTTAACACCATACTTCTCAATGTTTTTTTTAAAAATTTAAAAAAATAAAATACCTTCTGTTTTATTACTTTTTTTTCAAAAAGATGTTAGTTTCATGAAACTCAGCAAAATTTAAAGAAACCACCAGCAATAAAAAAAAAAGTGGTTTATTCCATCTCTAGAAGAGACTTCTAAAACTTCTAATATGGCCTTTCATAAAATGGATTTGTAGGGAAACTAAATATATTTGAAGGATTTTAACCATACATCATGTTTCTATTTTACATAATATTTAAAGAGTTTATGAAAGAATAGGGTGGCTTAGGTTGGATCACCTTTGCCTTACACCTGCCTCTAGGGAAAAAAATCAAATGTAGAGCAATAAAATACTAATAAAATTGTTTCTTTAATAAATCAATTAATTAATCAACCAACATTAAATATAAAAACATATGTATCCTATGTATAGTAATTTTTTACAGGTTGGACAGCCCAATTTTTCAACTAAAATATCAATAGAGGTCTAATACCAATAAATAGCAACAATTAATCAAAGAATGATTGGAGCGGCGGGCATACAAAGTATTATTAGCACTATTATAACAAGTCCAGACTGAGGTCTGCTGCTTTATCACCTGATCAAAAGTGGAATGCACTGTGGAGTTAACAGTGTAATTGTGTGTAGCTACAGACCTCAGTACATCTGACTAATTGGACTTGTTATAAAAGTCCTAATAATACTTTGATCATATATTTGGATAAATGGTCAAGTCATGGGAGCAATCTTTGGCCTATATTCGAAAAACCTTGACAAGCGTCCGGTAGCACTTGAGGACGATCCAAAACCCCACATTTAAGATGGTGTCTGACTCCTTGCAATACAACAGGGTTTGATGGAGATCTTGGACCTCACCTGGAGAAGGTGCTCTGGGTCAGGTTTGTGAGTATCGGGGGAACATTTATATATACTTAAGTATATTTGTTTGATCTTCCGGTCCTAGTTAACTATTTTGTGTTTTTTACCTGCTGAGGGCTGGCAAGGCAAACAATATAAGGTATCATATCAGTTTAAACACTTTTTAAATTCATACAGAGTATGTGACACCAGAGACCCCTTCCTGTCCCTATAACAGACCCCACAACAGATTAGATTATAGTCTTAATTGAGACCATTAAGGGTCAATGTATTCAACTATTCCACCCACCAGACTTCCCTTTCCTTTGTTAGTAATGTTTTGTTCCCACCCCATTTGGGCATGGGCACAGTTTACAAAAAATACAGGTATGAATTATGTCCAGATTATCTTAAGTGCTGTGAGAGTTTTGATTTTTGATTATTATTATATGCTGAGAGATATGTGCCTAAATTGGTTGTGTAGTCTCTCCCACTTACATCAAGTTGCATGGACAGAGGATCAAGTAAACCACATATATAGTATTGCATATATTATAACATCTAATACAATGCAACTTGTTAGATATGTGTTTTCGTCAACCTTCTTGCTATTAACTGCTGAGGTAAGTACAACTCCCAGTGTTTTCCCTTCTGTAATTTCTGGGTATACAACCTTTTAGCATACACCAGTGTTTCCTTAAAATATTTGTGACCTTCTCAGTTCCTAGTCAATAATGGGTGACAAAGGGATTACATGGAGAACTGGACCCTAACTAATGTGTTCTGTACCCTAGAGCCCAGATATCCTTGCTCAAAAAATTTGATTACATAATCTTTTCACTTTCTTAAACTGGCTAATTGGTAAAGATCTTTTGAGATCTTTTGAGATGTGTGGGATTTTAAAGTTATTGATTGCTATCTGATAGCTATATATGGACATATATTTCAATCTCCAAACCCCCTTTATTAATAACCAAAACTTTTAAAAATACTATCCTCTTTTGATCATAGTTTAAGTGTGTATTTAATATTCTTATGCATGACATCATGTGGAACTGTAATAAGGAAATAATATTGATCCCTAGGTGGAAGAAATGTTTATGTATTGCCACCAGGCCAAACAATTCCTGGCAAACAAAGCTTATCCATAGACAAGTCTTCACAAAACCATGCCATGAAAGCGTTGGCATGTGAGAGGGCAATATTGTACCCATTACAGTACCTCTCATCTGTAAGTAAAAATCATCCTGAAATAACTAATTTGCAATATAAGTGTTAACAATCCCAGTAAGAATTTGATCTGGATATGGCTATAGATACCACTGTGTATATAGACTAGACACATTTAATGTAGCCATGGAAACAATGATGTTTACTTAAGACCATTAAGTATATGACTTAAAGGCACACTTGTTGATTTTGGTATCTTACATTATATCCAGATCTGTTCTGAGCATATCTTTGTTTGCCATGTTTTTCCTCTGTATGGATTTAAAAGGTGGTTAAACTGATATGATGATACCTAATATTGATTGCTAGAAAGCCTGAGGAAAGGGACTGTGATTTCCGATAGTACACTTATTGTTCAGTAACTATGAATTAATAAGTTTCAATACTTAATTTGTGCACAAATTACTTGTTCCCCTTGTTCTGTCAGATAATGTGAACATTCCAGTCCTTCTCTGGGACCTTTAGCAAGCCAAAGGTACCAAAAATTATCAAAATGGTTGCCAGTTATGCACAGGTAAAAAAATGTAAATGTTATAAGTCCACCTGAATGCATAGTATCTTTTATATATTAACACAAAAATGTCAAAGCATACAAGGGACTATGATATTGGTGATTACCAATACATAGTAACATAGTAATTGAGATTGAATTAAGACATGCATCCATCATGTCCAACCTTTTCAACCTCCTTTTTTAACCCTACCTAACAATTGATCCAGAGGAAGGTAAAAAAAAACAGCTAAAAAAAAAGGGGGGGGGGGATTACTTCCTGACTCCAAATGGCAATAGGAAAGTATCCCTGGATCAACCAGAACTGCAGTATATGAGTTAATACTAGTAATTCTCAATATTTTTTAGTTTTAGAAACTTATCTAGCCCATGTTTAAAGCTATTCAATGAACTTGCAATTACCACATCTGCTGGAAGACTGTTTCACTGTTCTCACTGTAAAGAAACCTTTCCTAACTTGAAGATTAAACTTATTTTCTTCCAATCTTAAAGGATGCCCATGTGTCCTCTGATATGACCTATTAGTAAACAATGTACCGTATGTCCCATTAATATATTTAAATAAAGTGATCATATCCCCATGCAAATGTTGCCTCTATGTAAACAGCCCTAATTTGTCTAATCTGCCTGCATAGTTAAGCCCCTCCATTCCCTTTATTACTTTAGTTGCCCTTCCCTGAGCTGCTTCCATTTCCAAGATGTCCCTTTTGTATAGGGGATTCCAAAACTGCACTGCATATTCAAAATGAGGCCTTACTAGTGCCTTGTAAAGAGAGAGAATATTGTTTTTTTCTCTTGAATCTATTCCCCTCTTTATACAAGACAATATCTTGCTATCTCTAGCCGTTGCTGCCTGGCATTTTCAGAGATGTATTAAGATCATATGGGGCCCCCTTTTTTGCTACATATATTGTATAGACTCTAATATTGTTGCTGCTTCTGAAGCAGGGCCCCCAGAAGTTTCCTGGGCCCTAGGCAGGTGCCTAGGGTTGCCTTGTGGATGCTCTGGGCATTGTTTGCTACAGCTAAGTCTGTTCTTTACCAGAACATCCAAATCTTTCTCCAGTCGAGATTCATTTAACATTTATTTATTTATGGTGTAGGTGGCACCCGGATTGCTGAACCCCAAATGCACCAACTTACATTTATCAACATTGAATCTCATCTGTCATTCTGCTGCCCTTTTTTATCTAGGTCAGCTTGCAGCAATTGCACATCATTTGAAGTTTTCAAACTCCAATGCTTTTCATAATTTAGTGTCATCAGCAAACACAGAGAGCTTGCTCTCAATGCCCCCTTCTAAGTCATTCAATTAAAAGAAGTGGCCCAGTACGGAACCCTGAGGCACTCTACTTAGAACTTTAGTCCACATAGATGTAGCTCCATTGACCACCACTCTCTGTTTGCAAACAAAGAACTTATTCTCTATCCATGTACAAATGTTTTTTTGTAGGCCAACAGTCCTCAGTTTATACATTAGTCGCCTATGTAGCACAGTATCAAAAGCTTTAGCAAAATCCAAGTATACCACATCTACTGCTATGCCAGAATCTAAATTCATACTCACCTCTTTATGAAAACCAAGTAAATTTGTCTGTCACAATCTATTTCTCATAAATCCATGCTGACTACTACTAATAAGATCAGTTCTGGGGACAAAGTAATGGATATGATCCAGTAATTTACATTGGGGTTTTTTTTACAATCCAGCGGCACATCACCAGACAAAAGTGAATCTGAAAAGATAAGAAACAGTGTTCTAGATAAAACTGGACTAAGCTCTCTTTAGATCCGAGGATGCATTCCATCCAGTCCTGGGGCTTTATTGAAATTAACTTTGTCTAATTGTTTACATACCATCAGGGAGATCCAATATGGCCCAATTCCGTCAAAATCCCATGTTAACCCAAAGAAATTTCGGTTAAACTTGGGTTTTAGAAGGAATTTAGAGCACAGCGCCATTTCCAAATGTTTTTGGAAATAGTGCTGTGCTATCGATCCAAAACCCGTCTCGTTAAGTTTTGCGCTACTTCGTAGAGCGAAACTTAATGGGATGGGCTGTGGAGCTTTAAAGTGGCGTTACTTACTTTAGCCCGATCCCGCAATGCAATACCTGACGTAATCTCGTTTGTCAGTTATTGTATCGCGGGATTGGACTAAGGTAAGTATACTGTAGCGAGCTGCCTTATTGAATCTCCCCCCATATACTCTATCAGCAAGAGTGAATATTCCTCATTTATACCCTTCATATTATTACAGTCCATATTATAAGAACTCTCTATAGTGAATACCGAGGGGAAAAATGGTTTAGTACATTAGCCTTCTCAGCATCCACTATAACTATTTCAGCCCAATTATTTAATGGTCCCACATTCTCTGTCCTCATCTTTTACTATTGATATATTTCAAAAATAAATTGGGGTTAAACTTGCTTTATTTTGCTATCCTTAATTCATTTTCTATTTTAGTTAGTTTATTTGCTTTCTTTCACTCCTTATTACAGCTTTTTATACACCCTTTAAGCCTGTTCAGTTCCCTACAATTTCAAATTGAAATCCCCCATAACGAGAACATGCCCCATACCAACAGCCTTTGCCAAATGCATACAGGGATTCATTTCCACAGCCTCACTGACATTTGGTGGCTTATAACATACCACAACAATAAATTTACCCACCTTCTTGGATACTGTACATCGCTCCACCCATATTGTTTCTTCCTTAACGTCTATACCCCCATCTATCTCATCTTTAAAATTTGGCTTTAATTCTTACATACATACATACTCCTCTTCCTTTCTTATTAACTCTGTCATGTCTAAATAAGGAGTACTTTTCATTTTTACAATCCTTATTACTGTGCTTTTACTAATATGCTGTACAATTAGTAACATAGTAATTGAGGTTGAATAAAGACATGCGTCCATCAAGTCCAAACTTTTCACCCTCCTTTTTAATCCTACCTAACAGTTGATCCAGAGTAAGGCAAAAAAAAACCCAGCTAAAAAAGCTAAAAAATTCCAAAAGGCAATCGGAATGTATCCCTGGATCAACCAGAACTGCAGTATATGAATTAATACTAATAATTCTCAATATTTTTTAGTTTTAGAAACTTATCTAGCCCACTTTTAAAGTTATTCAATGAACTTGTCATTACCACATCTGCTGGAAGACAGTTCCACAGTTTCACCATTCTCACTGTAAAGAAATGTTTCCAACCTGAAGATGAAACTTCTTTTCTTCCAATCTTAAAGGATGTCCACGTATATGGGTTTCCAAAACTGCACCACATATTCCAAATAAGGTCTTACCAGTGCCTTGTAAAAAGGGGGTATAATGTTTTTTTCTCTTGAATCTATTCCCCTCTTTATACAAGACAAAATCTTGCTCACTCTAGCCGTTGCTGCCTGGCATTGTTTGCTACAGCTAAGACTGTTATCAACCAGAACCCCCAAATCTTTTTCCAGTTGAGAATCACTTAACACAGAGTTATTTATGGTGTAGGTGGCACAAGGATTGTTAAACCCTAAAAGCACCACCTCACACTTGAAAAATGACCAGAGGAGACCGAAACATGTTGTGTGGCATGCTTGAATAAATTTGTTTGCAATACCTGTTGAGGTTGCTTGTGGTTGCCGAATACCTTATACTATATCTTGTACTACTGTAAAGGTGTTAGGAACAGGACACCTGGTTACTCTGCAACACTTTATGTAGGATTACTAAAACCATTTACGTATAGGTAATGGTTAATATGATTATTATTATTATTATTACTATAAATTTCCCCTTAAGCCAGGTAATTAAACTGTGACCTATGAGACTGCTACAGAGAAAATGCCTTTAATAATCACATAAATCCCTTAATCTAATGTACCCTCTGTCTACCTTTACAGTACTCACAACATGTATATGAAGTGCAAATTTGAAGCCCAGGCTAACCCATTAATCCATTCATGGGACATTTTATGCTACTCTCTTTTAATTAATACACAGAAGAAAATCACATAACGCTGCAATGTCTTTTTTATGTTTATCATGTTAAAAATTGTTGTAAAGTTTATAATTTAGGAATAAACTACATTCATTATAAGGATCAAGTCCAAGGAGAAAAATGTACTGAAAAACTGAGTTTTAACACTAAATTGCTTTTGTCAAGAATGATAACGTGCTGCATATAATGGACTTTTTGCTATAAAAAAAATTAACAAAATAGAGTTGGTAAATAAATTTTTTTATTACAACCCCACATGTTTATCATCTTAGATCATACTGTAATAGTCAATATGAAATATGTAATGCTACAGTGTTTATTGAAAGCCCAGAACCAAGCATTTACCTAAGGATGACTTTCAATTAGTCTCCAAAGATTCCAATGACAGTAGCCTCTGGCTTGTTCAGAGCAACTTCAGAGGAAAAGTTATGTGACACATATCAAACAAGCGAGAAATGACACTGGACAACATTAATCAAAACTTTCTCATTTCCTGAAGAATTAAGCATTAAATAATTAATTTCAGCTCTATAGGCAGCTATAAGAGATGTATTGTGCCTCCCCGCTGGTGAGAATTTGTCCTTGTCTGATAGACTAGATTGATATATTTATTATTTATCAGATTAATCATAGCTAGAGACATTATAGATTGGCAGCTAGTTTCAGCCAGTGAAATTACAAGCATTTCTTATTGGAGTTTGGGTGGGATCATCGCACTGGCAGCATTAATAAAGACAAGAAACTAGTAAAGTAAAGGGGGCTATGATTGGAGCAAGAAAAGCTTGCCTTTCAGCATTGTTTTTGAAAAGCTTTCTCTGAAATCAGTAAGAGGAAAAGAAGATGTCATCGATCGAGAATTCAATGGAGACTGACAATTCCTCGGGTCATTTTTATTTCTGTTTGGTGAGAGTTGAAGTAGAGATGTAAGAAGCAGAGAGGAATATCATCCACGTGGTCCTCAGTTTAAAAAAGTGAAGATGTATGAGTGCAGCTCAAAGGAATGAAAATTGTTTTGAAAATTCATGTCAAGTATCTGTGTAAGGGACATCTGTACTTATTTTTGTGCAGTTACAATTGCTGGCAACATCTTTATTTTATTAAATATCAAGACTTTTTTGTTTGTTTGTTTTTTTCTTGATCCGAGTACAAAGAAGTAAAATATACTGGAATAACTCTTTGTTTTCACCATTGCTACTTTTGAGCATCTAAAGCATTTTTACTGACAACCAACCAAAATGTTTAACTGAATCCTCAGAAAAAAATATTTTTGTTGTACAGTCATAAAGTTGTTGAGTCCCTGATGTGTAATGTGCGTGTGTATATTTGTGTAAATATACACACACACACACACATATATATATATATATATATATATATATATATATATATATATATACACAAGAGAATTTCCTCTTGCGCTTATACTTGGTCCCATATTACGGTTGAAATCATTGGTAGTTCTTGATTTTTTTAATACAGCATACAATTTAAAAAAATTTTGCTGATAAATCCATCCCAACTCACCCCCCAAAAAAACTAAAACCCCACTAAACTGAAATGTGTGGTAAAGATCAAAGGGAGATGTGTATTAAAGAAGTCAATATTCAATGGATAGAAAAATTAAATTATAGCAGTTTTTGAATTTTGAATTTATGTTGTCCTTTAAAGTGCTATAATTAATGTGTTGCAGCATAATATAGTTTAGGAGGCCAATTTTTAAAATGACCTGTTGGGTTCTTAAAAATAGTTTTCCGATAGTGTTTTTTGTTACTTATTTAACAAAGTATATCTGTTGTATTCAATTAGATCAACTGGACTTGAAGTTTAGTTCTTGAAGACGTTTCGCTAGTCTTCCGACTGGCTTTCTCAATTCAGAATGACTTGTACAAGAATCTTTGGCAATTATGTACCCTGGAAAATCCCAATTAGCATATCACAGCCAAGTGTTAAGGAAGTGATTGGATAGTGGCTAAGAGGTGTTATAGAAACGCCCAGAGTAAGGTGTCAAAACAGCATTGTACATGGCAGACAGTTGGTGTCGAACCCCCGCACCTCTATTTAGGCTTGGTTTCTTTATTTTCACATAAATGGCCTCCTTAACACCTCTCTTGAACCAGTCATGTTCCTTTGCCAATATGTTAACATTACAATCTTCAAAGGTATGTCCTTTATCCTTAAGATGCAGGTACACGGCTGAGTCCTGACCCGAATTGGCTCTTCTATGCTGGGCCATACGTTGATGCAGTTGTTGTTTGGTCTCCCCCACATACAAATCAGAGCATTCTTCACTGCACTGCACTGCGTATATGATGTCGCTTTTCTTGTGTTTCGGTATTGGGTCTTTCGGATGTACCAATTGCTGCCTCATCCCCTGCTACATATGGGATGACCATGTTCTTTCTCCTGTCTTGCTTTTCTCCTTCACTGTTGGTATTCGTGCAATTCTGGCAAAATATTCATACAATGCTGTTTTGACACCTTACTCTGGGCGTTTCTATAACACCTCTTAGCCACTATCCAATCACGTCCTTAACACTTGGCTGTGTGTATAAAGATATACCATGACCTGGATGAATGAGAACCTTCACAAGCTTATTTAACAAAGGTTAATGAAAGAAAAATTGCTGCACAAGCTGTTTTTTTGTTTTTTTAACTTTCAAAGGGCAGTCTGCATGGTTCAAATGAACAGAACATTTTTATTCTCAAACAACTTTTTGAGATTTCTGGTTTTGTGGCAAAATCACTAGTTTCAATGATAAAATATGATTGAAACTACTGCACCCCCCCAAAAAATACTGCATACTTTGCAACACTGTTAAACTATTTGACAAAACACAGAGCTTATGGTCCACAAGCCCTAGTGCCAGGCACTCTCTATTAGGGATGAAGGCTGGTTTCGAAGTTCCGACGGAATTCACAGATTATTGGATTTTCCTGATTGCAGAACTTTTCCCAGATCTTCCATAATAATTACATTTTCATAATAGAGGATTCTCGAATTGTTGAAATCAGATATTCAGAAATCATTGAATATTACAGGCCAATTTGGAGAAATATTGAATACTTGAACCCTCAAATCTAAATCTAAATACTGTCAATTCCGAATATGGGAGGAAAAGTTTATTGCTGTTTTATGGTATGTGTAAGATGATATAATTAAAAACTGTGGCAATCAATTGGTTTTCTTAGAATACAATTTGCTATAAATATATTTTGTGGTATTGTTATGCTCTAGAATTTTTTTTATGGCAAGCACAGTAGAGCCAATTCCTTGGGTCAGGCCGTATACCTACATCTTAAGAAAAAGGACATATGTTTGAAGATTGTGAACATATTGGCCAAGAAACAGGATTGGTTCAAAAGAGGTGTTATGGAGGCAATTTATGTCAAAATAAAGAAAGCAAACCTGAATAGAGTTGGAGGGGTACAACACCAATTGTCTGCCATGTACAATGCTGTTTTGATGCCTTAACTGGGGGCAGTTTTCATAACACCTCTTAGCCACAATGCAATCAATACCTTGCATTCAGGAGGTTCCTAACACCCTGTTTTTATATGCTTTTATATTGAGACACATTCTAGGGTATTTATTTGTAGTAGTAACTGAGGATAAATAAAGACATACTTCCATCTAGTCCATCCTATATATCCCACCATATAACCCTACCTAACAGTTGATCCAGAGGAAGGCAAAAAAAAACACAGCTAATTTTTTTTACATATTTATATATTAACAATCCCTATTTTCGCCATTTCTGTATTGCAGGATATCACACTGGCAAACATGGTTATTTTTGGCATATTTATAAGGCCTGTTGTTTTTACTGTAAAAACTAATGCAGTGGTAGTATTGGCAATGTATTCATTAAGTTAGGTCTTGTATCCAAAAAGAGAAAATACCTGCAAGCAAGGGTAAAAAAGCGATCTTGTTAAAACCGGAATCACTGATACTTTATAAATATTTTCTGTGAGCATACAAAATGCACCTTACACTGCAGTACTTTTATTCCAACAGATTGTATAGCTAAGAGGGACACTGGAGACAACTATATAAATATAACCTACAATTGGTAAAGCATCTTGCAGCCTCTTAATTTATTATACTAGCTCATTATTACAATCCAGTGAAATGGCAAACAGTTTTTAAGGGGTACTATAAATTGTTTTTATAAATTACTACTTAAAGTTTTTCTCCCTACCACACTTAAATATACAATCGTATTATCATTACTTCCCCTGGGAGTACCTACATTATGCATTAACTGTAAAAGATTTAGTCACATATAAATTCTTGAAATGTAAATCATTTTCTCATACATAGAAAGAAATGTGGTGCGAAATCCTCTCTTTTAGTGGATATCAGGTAATGGAGGAGCAATATTACACTCTGGTGCACCTGCATTCATGTATCCATAACTCAGTGGGAGAATGTGAACTAAAACTGCATGAGCTGCTATTAGCTGACTTTAAAATTTCACTTTACACTTGCTTCCATCTGGATTTAATTTGCAAACCTTATTTCCACAACCAACATCAATAAGCATTTTATGAATAGCCATAAAAATTGCCTTCTTAACTGATAGCACTGCGGTGTCTATTTATTAAACTGTGACAGGTTCAGGGCAAACCATGCAATACTGAGGAACGGTGAAGTGTGATAACATAAGGATTTTAAAAAAAAATAATAAGTGTATGCAAATATAGTCTCTTTTAGAATTTAAGTTAAGGAACAAGACTCATTTTATAGAACTGCAGAGGAAACCATTACCATTTTTTTATAGTATAAAAATAAAATTAATTTCTAAATTTAGAGGGTTTTTCCCCCAGTTTTTTTTTGGGGGGGGGTTGATTCTTTTGCAGCTGCTTGTTTAATATAACAATATTCTTTTGAAATAAATGTAGGATTCGTTTTACTTACTATGCATTGCTATCTTTCATTGCACTTAAACAATAGTTGTGCACATTTATGAACAGGTATGAAAATGTTTTAACAACAATGTGCTAAAGTGATAAAAATTAAATGTTTTGGCAAGTCATGGCTCTTATTTTAGACAAATACCAGTGCATGAGCAGGCAGGACTGAGAATGTTTATTTTTGTTTTATGGGAGATTGTTACTTTGCTGGTTGGAGAATCCATTGGTTAGAATAGTAATAAGGTAGAAGGCAAAGTGGATAGCCAGGCAACATTAGAGTAGAGATGGCCAAACTTTATAAAGTTCGGTCCGTTTTTGAACTTTCGAACTTCAGTAAAAGTTCGAAAGTTCGAATTCGGACCCATTAAAGTCAATGGGAGAGTGACTTACTGTAAATAGCTGTGACACCTGGGAAATGGTCTGGAGAACATGTCACTATCACCAAAACTTTTTAAAACACTTCTAAAGTATGAGCGGCAATTGTCAGGTTTTGCACAAGCTACATTCGAGGGTTAAGGCCAATTCGAGGGTTATCGAACAATATTTTCGAGGGTTAGCATAAATAGAACCATAAATTTGAGGGTTACCGAAATTGAACAATTCTTTCGAGGATTACGGAAAACGGACAATACTTTCGAAGGTTAGCAAAAATTATCCATATATTCGAGGGCTACCGAAAAGGAACGATACTTTCGAGGGTTACCAAAAATCAAGCAATACATTCATTGGTTAGCTAAAAACGATCTGTAGTTTCGAGGGTTACCTAAAATCAATGATACATTTGAGGGCTAGCAAACAATACATTCTAGGTTTAGCGAATGGCCCGTAAATTTGATATTATTGAAAATACTAATGGAAAAACCAACTAGTTTAAATGCAAACTAATTCAAATAGTTCGAGTTTGTCCAAACTCATAAAGTTTGGCTCGAACTCAGGTTCGAGTTTAGTTTTGGGTCCATCTCTATATTAGAGACACCTCACCAACCTGGACAAAACAGGAAATATTATAGAAGAAAATAAACGGTACAGGCAATCTGATATAGTGCAAAATTTTTTCAATTATGCTGAAATACACAACATTTTGGGGGACTACTCTCTTGCTTTTAAGAGAAGAGTAACCCATTTAAAGGATAACTATACTTTAAAATTTAAATTTTTAAAATGGAAAGTACCTGGGGCAATGAGGTAGGATTGATTATGTCTGCCTACCAATATAATTTTGTTAAGGAGCTACAGAAAAAGGTCTCAAAACACCCCTGAATTGAACAAGTGGACTACAGTATTTAGATGCTCAATTCAGTTGCTCATCTATAACCAGATCTTGCATTAGTTTCTTCAATTTGCTGTAGATTTGGCTTGCTGTTCATGCATGTGTAATCCTGGGTTTGTTCCTGTTAAATTAATATTATATATATATATCAGGAAGGATTAAACATAATATACCAGATCATTTGTTTAACAAATAACCTTCATCTGCATATTGATGCCAGAAGGGAAGCTTTTGGGTGTTTTATTTACAGAAATGTAATTAAATTTTTGTTTGAAAAGATTCTCTATAGAGATGAAAAGAATCGGTTATTTCTTTCATTATTACTGTCTTGTTTCCCCAGTGACTTCTTTGTAAGCAATACTGACTGTAGTAGCTCCAGGTTCCTTTGTGACAGTATTGCTTTTGTTAATTAGAGCTAATATAATGTAAAACCACAATGACTTATAACATGAGTACCTTCAGTTCTTATGTGAAAATAAACATTTAAGGAAAGACTTATTGAGACACGTAATTATTTAATTCATTATTATAGGGCATATCCACCCTTTAAACAAAAAACTTGTGACTTGTCAGTTATCTGCCCGCAATCCCAAATGCTATTTTTACCTGTTTATTATATGCATTTGTAACCAGATAGTTGATGATAATTTATGCTTAATGAGCTTATTATAAGCTTGAGCATGTGCAATGGTGGCAGCAGGGGAAACAGCAGTCTTTCATTGGTTGTGATGTCAGCAGTCATAAGCTTGATTGACTACATGGAGGGAGCCAGCTTATTCTGCCAAGACAAGACAATTTGACTGTAATATCTGGTTAATAATACTATCTGGTTAATCATAATGTGCTGATTAAGTGTGGTTTGGGGGCAGGTAACATGTGACATGTGACCATTTTTTTGTTGCATATCCTCTTTAAATGTATGCACATTCAATGTTATCTGCCCCTATATTTGCAGTTTATTGATTATATTACCATACAAGTTGATACATATAATTTTAAATTATAAAAAATCACCCGCAATACAAACATAACAATTAATAGTTTGTTTACATAGTTGTCAAGGTTTAATAAAACAGGCTTAACCAAAAAGATACAATTTTGTGCTGCATGTTATCAATAAAAAAGAATTGTTTGATAATGATTTATTGAGAAATGAGCTTGCATGGTATTGTTGGAGGGTTACAGCAATGCTTTTTAAAGACAATAATATTAATTCAAAAGAAAACCCTGCTAAGTCTTTCTAGATCACTATATCCACGGTAAAAAGACACATAAGAGGATACCCCTAACTGACTCTGGAACAATGGAATTAAAATGATTCCACATTATGCTGGGGTACCTGGATTATTCACAATCCAGCTCACTATCCAGCACACCCATTCACATGCCTTCACTCTTGTTTAAGCCCTCTGTGTGTTAAGAAGCAATGCCTTTCTCACCACACACACTCCTAATAAATCCTATGGACATACCAAGGGTGAGGACCTGAAATGCTAGGTTCTCATCCCTGTGTTTGCTTTAGATTTCCAGCACTTCTCCTGCTTGTGTCCAGAACCTGGACAATGGGAACATGCACTTCTAGCAAGTCAGGGTGGGTGGGGGCAGTGGCAAAATGCTTCCCTATAGCTTTTGTAGGCCCCCTACACACCCCGCATATATATACATATGACGGCACTTGCTTCTTAATAAAAAAAAATATATTTCCAACATAAGTAAAATCAAGACTTTTAGTCCAAAGGCTCTCATGGGCCATAGTTACGACAGGCAGGATATGATGTTTTGGGTCACATGACCCTTTCTTAAATAATTTTGTTACCCGAAACTTCATGTATGTATATATATGCCGATATTGAAGAGGTATAGTGAGGACCTTGGACGTGCACGGCTGTAATTGTGTGGTGAGACTGACGAGTGCCGGTATTGGATTTCTGTTCCCTTACACACACCCCTCCTCTGTACTAGCTGCAGGCTGATACCCCAATCAGCTGTTTTTAAGTAAAGGTGCATCAGGGGAGGACTGGTACCTTATGGCCTCGGGGGCAAATACAACCAAGTGTCCCTTTCACGGTAGATTGCAACATTCTTAACCACACCCACTTTGCTAAGGTCACACACTTTAAGTTATGCCTATTTTTAAGACCATTATTCCCATTTTACATTGTGGCCTGCAACATTTTCAAGTGTATGATGAGGTTATCGGATAATTTTAGTTCTAAAATCTTCCTCCCCCCCTTACAAGTACCCAGGGTGAGGACCTAAACCACTAAGTCTTCACACCTGGGTACACTTTTTAAGTCAAGTTATGCTTACCCAAAGTTTCCTTTTTTCCTAATGAACTGGAGGGCTGGAGGGCTGGAAGATCACTGGCTAATGAACAGAAGTTCTGACTAACACCAGCTAATGAACTGCTAATGAACTGAAAGGCTGGCAAACACTGTATAATAAACAGGGGGCTGACTAACTCTGACTAATGAACTGGATGGCTGATTTACACTGGTTAACAATCTGAAGGGTTTACAAGTGGGA
Source organism: Hymenochirus boettgeri (assembly GCA_019447015.1). Classification (NCBI taxonomy): domain Eukaryota; kingdom Metazoa; phylum Chordata; class Amphibia; order Anura; family Pipidae; genus Hymenochirus; species Hymenochirus boettgeri. Next base: position 142,045,685 of record CM033474.1, read on the forward strand.
GGGCTGATGACACTGGCTAATGAAATGGAGGGATGACTAACACTGGCTAATGATCTCGATGGCTGACAACACTGGCTAATGAAATGGAGGGCTGACAACAGTGGCTAATGAAGTGAAGGGTTGATAACACTGGCTAATGAACTGGAGGGCTGACTGGTATATGATCTGAAGGATCCTTGCCCATGTTAGAGCTAAGGGTGTGCGCTGGCTTTTCAAGTACATAACTTACTAATAGCTTCTATGGCTGCCCAAATTTTTCATTAGAGACCAGCCCAGGGGGCATTTGCCCCGCAGCCTACTGGGCCAGTTCTGAGGAACACATGATCATCTGTTTAAAACACTGGCACCAGACTGACAGTAGTTTAAAAAAGATGACATCCCTCACCTTTACTTACAAACTCACATTCAGCTGTCTAAAAAGGGCTGATAACGGTGAGATCGGTGGGCCCTTTTAATCCCCAGGCTACCCTGCCATCACGGGGCTGTAGTTATGTCACTGGGTGTGTGGGGGCAAAAGCAAGGGTATCATAGAGATGGCCGGATCACAGATCTGAATCCAGATCGACAGCAGATTTCCAAGATTTCTGGGAATTCCGCCTTCCAAATTTTTTCCGAACTGCATTCGAAATTTTAAGAAAATTCAAGAAATTGATGAATGATACAGTAACTTACTGTAAATGGCTCTGCGACCTGGGAAATGGTCTGGGGAACAGACTATTTCCCAGGCTTCCCAAACTCTTTCTTTTTGATTGTAACCGATTCTGATTAGTTACATCAGAATTTGCCGAAAGAGTCTGATTGGTATACTTACCATTCACATTCTTTTCCCGTCAGAATTGGTTACAATCAGATTCTAATCTGATTGTAACCAATTCTAATTGGATACAATCAGATACTTTCAGAAATTTTCTGAACCCACATTTGAACATTTTCAAAGATTTTCATGTATCAAATTCACCAATGGCAGCTATTTTTATCTGTGCCAACCCCCTGGGTATAAAAGGCAACTAGACGGGCTCCATTTTGTCAGTGTGTTAAAGTTTAATTTGAGTTTAATGGAGACCTGACAGTGTAGGAGAGAGTTTTTTCCAGCTTTTTGAGCTTTCTGTGTGTGCACTTGTTGTTAACCACTCCTGTATTCACACAATTTGGGACCCAAAAGTCCTTTTAAGGACTAACCCCCCCTATAAGTTTTTTGGATGAATTTAGTGTTAGGCCTTTTAGAGGTCTAAGGGCCCTATTTAAAAACATGCGGTATCACAATTTAGCGATACCGCGCATTATCAATAATGTACGACCGTGGCAGTACATTTACACTGAATGTTCGTTAATTAATGAACCAATTCTGGATGGCCAGGACAGTGGCCTGGATGCCAAAACCCCGCGCCAGCCAGTGCTATGTAGCCCCACTATAAAAGTGCACTTCTGATGCCCATTGGAATGCTTCAAATCCAGGGGCAAGCACAGGATTTTTAAGGGGGGATTTCTGAACAAGCACAGTAGGAAGTTCATGACTAGAGATGGACTAGACCCAAACTTGAACCCAAGCTTTAACAGTTCGTACAGACCCAAACTATTCCGGATTTTGAACTTCTGAACTTTTAATGATTTTTGAATTTTCTCTAGTTATCGAATGTTCGAATTGATGTTCCTCAACAGCAAACAATGTGCTTTAAGCTGAAGGGTATTAAAACTTCACCTTTATTTGTAAGCAATTCTGTTTGCATACATTAAAGTTATTAAGATTATTAATACAATAAGATTTTTTATCAATCAGAACTGGTTATAATCAGATTGTTCTGTTTTATATTTATTTATATTTATTACTTTATGATTTTTTACCAATTTTTCAAAAATTCTTTGAAAACTCGAAAAATTCCTTGAAAATTCAAAAATTCCTTGAAAATTCAAAAATTCCTAGAAATTTTGTTTGCGGCTCAAAAATAGAATGCGGAAGCTCGAAAAACAGCGCGATTGTGAGGAAAGGTTTTTTTTTTTTTTTAAGTTCTGGATATATGTACATGTTCCTCAGACCATTTCCCAGGCCCCAGGGCCATGTACAGTAAATTACCATTACTATTTTACCTTATATTTAGGCAGATATGTGTACATTTTTTTCTCCCATTGACTTTAATGGGTTTTTCTGCCAGTTTACGAATTTTTTCAAAAATCCGCGAATCAGTGGGTGTAACAGATTTTAGCAGTTTCGCCCATCTCTAATCATATCTGGAGTGCTGGAGATATAGGGTGAACCCAGGGTTGAAGACCTGGCATTTTAGGTTCTCACTCACTCAGTACTTTTTGTACTATTTTGTTTCAACTTCTTAATCAGGAAAAATGTGTCATTTAAAAATCAAAATGCAAGTTGATAATGTAACTAGAGATGTCCGAACTTCGCAAAATCCGGTCTGCTTGTGGATCCGCGAATTTCCGAAAAAATTCGAAAATAAATCCGCGAGCGGACCCTTGAAATAATGAGATTTTCCGTATTTTTTAAAATTTTCGAAATTACGAGTTTTCGTGTATTTTCGAAAATTTTCGAAATTACGAGTTTTCAGGTATTTTCGAAAATATGTATTTTCGAAAATACCTGAAAACTCGTAATTTCGAAAATTCCCGAAAATACGTATGTAGGAATTAAGAGAAATCCTTGTATTTTCGAAAATTTTC